>CM068313.1:35472495-35562495 GCA_034766995.1 Acanthacorydalis orientalis | reverse complement strand
CTTTTTTTAGCCAAAAGTTTTTCTATACATTACGTTTAAATTTAACGTTTTTTTATTATATTTACAATGTTATTAAATATCAGCATTAACAATAAAATAATTTTGCCATTCTCACAGATATTAACATTTAATTTACAATTTTTAGTTCATTATTTAATATATATATTTTTTTAGTTATTAGATATATTATAGTTGTCAATGTGAATATTTGTTATGAAATTCTTTCGGTCGTAAGAGGCATACTAATTAATCAGTACGCTAGCTAAATGTAATCGTTAAGCACTTATTACAATATCGAAAGGGTTAAGAAGACGTATATGGCAATTTGAGTAACATTTTTTTTATTGAAATATTTTATTTTGTATATGTCTTGACCTTTATAACTCGGTGAAATGCTATTTTAAAAAAAGTAATGCAGTACTTCAGCGATGTCTAAAATTGTTTTTTTACATAATGAAATTAATTATAAAACTTTAATAATCAATGGGTTATTTTATAGCATGTTATAAAAGATATTTTGCGAAACTAGAGTAAGGGATCTGTGAACTCTCATCAGAAAGTTAATCATTTATATATAATGTGCAAATGAATACAACTTACTTACCTAAATATTAGAATGTACAGAATACTTCCCTTGTATTTGCATCTCTATATATTAAAAAAGTTTAATTTAATATTGCTATCATTAATTTATAGTCTTTATCAAGCAATAAAAAAGAATCGATTTGTGTAAATGTTTACATGTAGTATGAAGCATTAATTTATACTAAACATTTTGTAACTGTCGTCAATCTTTAAGCTTCTGATGTTAGGAATTTTGGTATATATTAACTACCAAGAAATGAAACCTCTCTTATTCATACATACCTTCTTTTATACATATGAAACAATGAATAATTCACCTTTAGTACACTTTACTGAATTCTAATTTATGATTTATCAAATGGGTTAGATGAAACCATTGTTATAAAAATGTTTTTTAAAATAATAAAATGTTTGCTCTCATATTAATAAAAAATCACACATAAGCATAAATATATTTAAATGATAAAAAAAATACTGATTTAAACTTACCGTGGTGAGAAAACAATCATTCAGAATTGAAAATAAACAAAAATTTTATTTTAAAATTAATTACTGACAACTGAATATGAAGAATGAGTAATTTGAAATTTTTACTTTTAATTTTTCTAATATATTAGATTACAAAAATATTTAATATTTTTTTACATAAAATTGCATATTAAAAAAATGAAATATTTTTTATTAACGTTAATGTTAATCAAACATGCATATTTGCTCTATAATTTTATTTTTTCACTCATTTTTTATTTTAAAATATTTAAAAATTTTTAGTGAATAACTTTTATAACTAAAAAAGTTTATATGACTTTTCAGTATAATAGTGTTATAATTAATACTTTTAATTTATATGTATATTGTAAAAATGGAAAAAAATTATACATATTTTAAATAATAACAATAAAAAGAGAACTTATGAGAGAAATCATTAAACTGAAATATTTGAATAGTTATCAAAAAAATATATATATAACTGAATATATATTTTAATTGTATTTTTTTTAAAAAAAAAGGTATTTTTGATGGATAAAAAAGGTTCATTGTTATAGTTCAAAAATAAGAAGGATAAAAGTAATCAATTCATTAATCAAGAATAAAATTTACACTTTTTTTATAAAATGACACTGCTACAAAAATTTTTTAACAATGGCAATCACTCTTTTGAATCAATTAAAAAAATATGTGCAAGGAATAGCATGAAAAATTATATACTTAACAGAAGCAAACCAGAATGAATTAATACTAGAGTATTTATTTTACATTTTTTCATCGTCTCGTAGTAATTAAAAACAGTGATGTAAATAATGAAATATTCATACCACTTTTTCATAACCGACAGACATTCAAGCACAAATTATAGATATAGTAATAATATATAATATTATTGGATCACTTATAAATAATTTGTTAGTAGATGATTCTTCTGTTTTAGAACAGCACAATCTTAATTCATGTTTTACGTACGTCACGGTCACTACGATACCGTCTCTTTTCATGTAGTTTCAACTACGTTTTTCAACATAAACATTAAAAATTATGCTTACCGATTATATGCATTATTAACATTATAGTTTCTACGCTTACTACTTATTCATTATATTTATAATATAGTGCCTAATAATACAAATTATTTCTTGTAATTTTTATAAACTCTGCATGAAATATACACAATCTCGAGTACAATATTTATTACAAACGTTATTCATATCAATAATATATGTATTCATCGATAAAATACCTCGATCCGATCCGAATAACAACGTAAAACGAATAAGTAACAAATAATAAAAACGTTCATGCGAATACGAACGCATTTCAGTCCATAAATTTCCGAAAATGACTTTGCGGAAGGGAGTGTGCCGGAATAATTCCGGATGATTGATATGTCGGCCGGCACAAAAATCGCCACAACGACGATAAAGAGGGCGTATGATCTTTCAAAACGCACAAAGACAACCATCGGGCCTCGTACGAATTTCACTATGCTAACCAATTAATGTAAGGCCTTTTATTAAGAAAATGCAATTGTCATATATTTATAAACAATGTTCTCGATTTCATATCACTCATTTTTTTATATAATACAACCTTAAAAAATATTTTCATCTTATCGATGGCAACTTTAGATTCATCCGAATTTATATACATATATACATACATTTTCATGTATATATTCGTAGAAATTTATATGTATGTATATACGTACTTATTTACATATACATACATACATATACCTATATGTATGTATATATAATTTTTTACACAAATTAATATCACAACACTGTTGAGTTCAATATCAACATTAGCTGAGAAAATTTAAGTCTTATCCATTTTGATTATGAGTGTGCGCACTGTAAATGCGTGGTTACGTACTCGAAGTAACTTTTATATCTTCAGCCTTCAAAGGCAGAACAAGCTGTTAAGTTGACAAATTCTTCTGAGTGTTGCTACCTTTTGATTGAGCTTCTAAACTGTCTATTTCGGCCCAAGAACATCTTACTTCATGAAATAACTAAAAAATAAATAAATAAAATTTTTTATTAATTAATAAAGTATTATTAATAGATCATAAAAATAAAATTATGAAGTATTTTCTATTGTATCAATATGAATATAAAGACAACAAACCTGTGATAACCATGCCTCATCAGCCAATAGTTCATTTAAGATAATAGTAGTATCCTTATGTGGATCATGTGATCGCTTATCAGCAACACGTTTAGCACATTCCACATACATTCGGTACTTTTGATGTGCTACACGATTTAATAATTGAACACGTTCACAGCATACACGACACATTAAGAAATCCTAAAAAAAATACATCCAAATTTTAATAACAATTTGTTATCAATTCATTTTACTTACGTATAATTACTTTAAGTTTTTTATTATTGCCAAATAACAATTAAATATCTAATAAAATCAATTTCAAATTTGTCAGAGTAATAAAATGTACGAATATAATATGATCAATTATATACACAATGAATGGAATGTGTATTTAAATAGAATATTGTTTGTTATACTGGTATAATTATTATTCTACTTAAAAGTAATAAATTAAAAGATGATTATAATTGTATTGGTTTTTACACAAACACACCTACATACACCCGCACACACATATATATACACATACGTATGTGCATACATACACACAAACATTATATACATATATATGTATATATACTCATACTACTGTATCAGGTTTTGAAACTGACTAAAGGATAATTCACTTAACTATATGTAGAACACATTTTACATTTTCTTTTTTAGGATTAGTTTAGGGCATTAAATTAAAAATATGTAAGAATTATAAAAACTAGCAATACTTTGAACTATTTAAATAAAAGTTTATAGCAAGAAAATGTACTATGTTAATATATTAAAGCAATATATATATATATATATATATATACACACACATATATAAGTAAGCACACGCACACACACAAATATAAAACAGAACATTTTGTAAACGTAAATAATTAAGTTACCTTTTCGAGCTGTTGTCTAGGATCTGGCTGACATCCATCTAATGTTGTAGCATTATAAGGTTGGCCATACAGCAGTACACGTAATGATACACGTGGCTGTTGACATGCAGCACAAACACGTCCATCTGCTTCTCCTGCTCCAAGTTCACCCAAAACATTTAAACAAGGCCACGTACTTACAGAAGCTTGAACACTTGCCGGCCACCTTGTTATTGATAATAATTTTCTTTTACGATCTTCTGTTATATCATCTACTGTCTTAACATTGGATAAGAAATAATCATCTGAAATAAATATATACATGTATATATATATATATGAAATATAAGTTATATTTTTAAATATGAGGAAACATTATTGGAAAAAGAAACAAAACAAAAATTGCATTAATGTACCTCGTTCTTGAAAAATTTCTGTAAGAAAATTACTATCAAGTGCTTGGGAAATAAGCGTCTGAATATAAACTTCAAAATTATCTTGATATACTTCTGCTTCTTTCATGGCACGTTCAATAAATTCTGTATCTAGAATTGTAAGTTCTGCTTTTAAAAACTCTACAATTGTTTCAAGTTGGTTTTGAGCACGGAATCTAACTGGTACTGGAATGTACAGTTTTTTATTCTCTGCAGTCCATGAAGTATACTAAAATTAATAATTATTTATTAAATTTACAGTAACGAAATAATTTTAAACATCTTATATTTAAATATTGTTAACATATTTTTAAATTAAAAATGAAAATACACATACTGTAGATATATTTCTGTACAAAGTCTGTCCGTTTTGGTCAAACGGTTCATACTTTTGTAACAAAGTCTTTCCATCTACACGCCAAATAGCTGGCCATTCTTCTGACAGATCTGTTTTGATAACAACAAATTCACCTGTCTGAAAAACAAAAATAAACCAGCTAATTAATAATTCTATTATAATTTATAGACTTATAATTTATCAACAATATTAGATGAATATCATGAAGAATTATTTTTACTTAAATACTTATTATTTGTTGTAACAAAAATATCATCTAACATTTCAAACAATAAAACAATAAATAATTTAATTTATAGTTAAGGTTGGAAAAATAGGCAAAATAAATATTAAAATTTAAAAATTATGAAAAATACTATTATTATTAATTACTGCTACTCTACATTACACATATGTAATTATTTATTTAATATTAATAAGTATAATTTATAAAACATATGATAATAATTTAGAAAAACATATTAATGAATGAACAATAACAAAACCAGATTTACACATATTTATTGAAGCATAATTACAATAAAAATTAAAAATTATTATACTTTTTAAGATTTATATAGTACATAATTGATTATAGGTTAAGATACTATTTGAAACATCTATTTAAGTGGCTATTACATTGAATTTTCTTGCTAGCAACTAATGTCAGTGAACTAGTAGACTTATCTACATGTACTAAATGAGCAGTTTGCTACTTGCTAGTCAGTTGAACACAACTAGTTCACTAATCTATATGTACATTCAAAGTTTAAAAAGTGTGATATCCACTTGTACTATGTGAGCGAGTTTACTACCTGTATGCATTTTACGTTCTGGTTAGTAAACTTATCGGCAAGTATCAAGTGGAATCGGATGATTTTGATTTCACTCACATTTACTTTTTGTATTTATTATATAAGTTTACTCATTGTTAGTTAACTTACTGACAAATAAATAAATTCACTCTAGCTATACTTGATGTGAGTGTGTATGTTTAAATTCTATTTAAAATTGATAAATAAGTTACAATGAAGAAAAAACATTTTTTTTAAGTTTTACTACCAAATACAAGAAAATAATACTTTTCAATTATTTTCACAATATTAATTAAAAACAATAATTTTAATTGCTGAATTTTTTAATATATATTAATTTTTCTTAACTATGTTATTTATATAAACAAAAATCTCCTATACAAAAGATAAATATTAGGGAAACCAACCTGTTGTTGTTTCTCCTTTAATCTATTTGACTGCATTAACAAGAAAATAAATGAACAGATTTAAGCACCAAATTTCAATTAAGTAAATCTTTTAAAAAATAAATACCTTAAAAGGCATGTCTTCACTAGGAGCTGTTGAAACTTGGGTAGTTGCTGTTGAAGAAACATTTTCTTCAATAGTTGGTGGTGTTAGTTTTTGTAATGTTGATTTAGATCCTATAAATTGCACAATAAGGATACATTAAAATTACATAGTTTTTATCTTGCAATATAATTAAATATACGCAATAAATAATTTTTTTACAGTTTGAACTTTATATATTTAATACTTGATGTACCACGGTAGACATCAACTTCATTACTGTCTTTTTTTAAGCACAAATTCATGGCTAGTTTCTTTCTTTTCTATGATGTGCTACTGTTTTTTGAGACTCACGATAAAACAGTTTTTACAATTTAGTTATATTAATATTAATTTACATTCATATAAAGAGTAACTCTAAAAAAGGTAATAAATATGATTTGTGGCTCGTTATACACTGTGTTATTAATAATTGATAAATTACGCAAAAAAACGAATCATATAATAAAAAGATTAAGAAAATAGTTACCTGAATTAGTTCTTTGTTTTTTAGACTGTGCACTGATGCTATCACTACTAGAATAGCCATCGATGTCAATACCAGCTCCTTGAGCAGCAGCAGATATAAGATTACTAACGTTTCCACGTGATGCACGCTTCCTACCTGATGCAGGTCGCTGTCTTTTTATTTTACGCCGTCCACCAGTTACTGCAGATGTACCATCATCATCAACTTCCTCCTGATTAAAGCAAAATATTTACTTAATTGTAAACAAATCAATAAAAGTTATCAACAAAGAATATTATACACAAGCATGCTAACATGTGACATATGCATAAATATAAAATGATACTGATGATATTATAATTCAAAAATATTTTTTCAAATAATTATTTAAACTCACTTTTAGTTGCGGTGTCCAAGCAGGATCAGAATCAGAATCAACAAACTCTACTGGTTCATCAGGATCCTCAACTTCACCTGTAGCAGCTGCTTGTGCCTGACGAGCTATTAATTGCTGAATATTGCTTTTTTCTTTTGCTGCTCGTCTACTTGTTTCCCGCCGGGGAGGTAATTGTAAGGGATCTTTTCCAACTAAATTGAGAATAATAGACCAACAAATTTTAAATGCTATAACTTGAATTATACTATATTACATATTTCTGATACAAATATTTATCACAAATCAAATTTCATTCATTATTAACTTTAAGTACCATTTTACTTTAAAATATATTATTAAAGCTTTAAATCTTTTTAGCTGTTTTTAGATTATGAATGCATGTAATGAGAAAGATATGTTAATTATAAAAATTATGAAATTCTAAACTACACATACACAAAGTTTCAAAAAACAAATATTATAAATATCATCATAAATAAAAATTTTTACACAAAGAAGTCTAGAAACAAATTTCAAATAACATAATACATACATATATATACATGTGAGCACATATATGTTTTTTACCTTCTACATCTGTTTTAGGTTGTTGTCCTGTTTTTACAGATTTTGTTTCTTTTTGCTGGGCAGCAAGTGCGGCAGCAGCTTTCTGGGCTTCTAATAATGCTTGTTGCTTAAGACGTTTACGTTCCGTTGGTCCACCAGCTTTGGGAGGTCGTCCTTTTCGGCCAGTACTAACACGTGCTTCCTTTGTAGGTGGAGGAGGTTGTGGTTTTTGTTCCGGTGCTGGTTGAACTTGGGGAGGTTGTTGTGTTTGCTGTGACTGAGTGTCATTTTGTGGTGGTGGTCTCTTTGGTCGTAACCCAGGTAGATCATCATCGGAACTATCAAAACCATCATCTGAACTAAGCCGCCGTTTACGTTCTTTTGGTAGTGGAAAATAACGTGGATCATCTTGCGGATCGCCATTAGCACTCAATCGCACAACTGGTTGTACAATAGGCGGTGGCGGTGGAACAGTAACTGGCGGAGGTGCTGGTACAATTGTGTCCGTCGACGCATCAGTAGGTTTTGTTGTTACCGGTGCTGTGGCTACAGGCGTCGTCGCTGTTGATCTCTGCCACGTCGCCTTGCGGCCACCACGAGCACCTGCCGGTGGAGGCGAACTGTCACGCTCGCCCTGCAGAAACTTCAGGTAACTGTTCATAAAACCCGATCCAGGTCCTGTGATCTTCTTTTCAGCAAGCTTGACGACGGCCGGAGGTGGCGGTGGGGCGATCGGTTGTGGTGCCTGCGTGGCCGGCCGGCCTCGGTTTGGATCGCTCTCTGAAAGGAAATTCAGTTCCTCCTCTATATTCGGAACTACGACTTTGGGCTGTTCCTCAGGGGGATCACTTTCGGTGGCCGCATATTGGCCAGAATTATCAGGTCGGGATTGACCAGAAGGTTGTTCATAATTTGTGAGAGGTGCAAGCTCAACAGAAGAGGAAAATTCGGATGGATGAGGAGGTAAATGAAATGCTGGAAAGTATGGAATAGGAGGAGGAGGATGATGAGGATGTGGGTGAGGCACCATCAGTGACTGATGTTGCTGCATTGCCTGTGAACCAAATGCTGTTGAGCCCGAAAACATTTTTGGAGGGGGTGGGGGTAAATTCCATCGTTCAAATTCAAAATAACCACCATTCTGTTGTTGTTGATTGGTTGCTGAGCTATGTGCAGGGGGTGGTACACGTGCTGTAAAATATTCAGCCATTGCAGCTCCTGCAAGCTCAGTCAAAGCAGTAGAATGACCTGCTTTATCATTACTCTTTCGTCTTTTATTACCAGTTGAACTTCCACCCCCACCCTTTGATTCTGGTTTAGTTTCTTGTTGCTGCTGTACTTGACAGCTTTGCTGGGCCACCGCCACCGCCGCCGCCACCGCTGCCGCTTGCTGTTGTACTTGTTGGGCTTGTTGAGCTTGCTGAGCCTGTTGGGCCTGTTGAGCTTGTTGCGCCTGTTGCGCTTGTTGTTGTTGTTGTAATGTTTGAAGATTCTTAACTATACTCATAGGATCACCACGACAACTCGATAAATCTTGTAATGTTACTTGATGATTTGAATTTGAATCAAAATATGCTTGTTGTCTTTCGGTGATACCAAGAGCAGCACGTTGTTGTGCTTGGGGATTACTTTGCCCAGAATTCACAGCCTGTGGTGTTTGATTCGGTAATTCTATTTGTCGGCTTGGTATTTCTATACTGTTACCAGACCCATAATTGTTTGTTGTCGCAGCTGAAGCCTGTGCTGGAAATTTACGTGAATGATGAGTTGTTTGCGATCTGTCTTCCCAACAATTTTGTTGCTGTGCTTGTTGTGTTTGCTGCTGTTGCTGTTGTTGAGTACCGTTCGGTTGTTGCTGTGCGCGGGTAATCACAGACGGGTAGGCTACGCCGGCACCGGCCTGCGAGGATGGTCGCGGAACGGACACATCGAGAGGAGAAGGGGGAGCAACTTGCTGCGGAGAGGAAATTGAATTTAACGGGCTATTATACATAGGATAGGCGGGGCTCGGTACGTGACCAAGCGGCGAGGCCTGTGAACGTGCTTGCAGTGGGCTTGCCCGGCGTGGCACGACAACGCCACAATCAGGCGGTGCACCATTGCCACCCTGGAAATCCGATGGTGGGGCAGCAGCTGGTGCAATCTTGCCACGGCGAAATTCTCCATCAGCATTTGCACCTGGTCGATAATGGCGATAAGTTCCGGCATTTTGTGATGGATAACGACTCTCAGCCTGACCATCAGTATAATGCGGTCGACTGGGAGCATCCATAGAACCAAAACCGACCGGTGAAGTCTGAGACGGTGTATCATCAGCCGATGTCGAATTGGTAGCACGCGATCGTTCCGTTTGACTCGTAAGTTCAGGATAAATCTTCGTCTGCGCTTTCGTCTGGATCTGCGGCGGTGCGGCAGAAGGTGGCGGCTTGGCAGGCGGCGCAGCGAACGAAGCGGCGGGGCGACTCGCCTTCTCGGCGCCTCGCCCACTTCCAGGAAATAAGGTTGAACGGACAGGAGCCTGCGGGATGCGGTACTCCTTGGACGCGGTCGCATGGGACGGGGACGGGGAAGACACTATGCACGATTGCTGAGACCGGTGCATGCCGGCCGAATTACTATTGGCTGAGCTTTGAAATGACTTACTGCTGGCGCCGGTGCCAGATGCGTTGTAATCCGGTTGTGCTTGCTGCGTCTGTTGCTGCTGCTGTTGTCCTTGTTGCTGCGACTGCTGAGATTTACTGCTCGTTGTGAAAGTACCGGCAAGAGATTCTGAAGATGAAAATGTCGTTGGAACTTGAAAAAAAGAGCTGTTTGCTTGTGATGATGCGGCAGACTTGGCGGCGGCAGCACTCACTTGCGGGCTCTGTGCACGACTAGTTTTAGCGCTTGCAGCTGTTGGTTGAGAATTCAAATGATTGAGACTTTGGGCGGCGACAAAATGGGCATTAAAATTCTCATATGCCGACGAACTTTTCGTCGTCGTTGCAGTTCCTGGAGAATTTGGCACAACACTTTCATGGGGTAATATACCAAAAGGACTATTTTGTTGCCAGGCTCCAGGCGCTGAGCCTTGTTCAAAAAACCCTTGTGGTGGTGCTTGATGATGGGCAGGATAATGATCTCCATCACTAGCTGGTGTTTGTTTTGAAGCTGCCGCTGCTTGTAGTGCTTGTCGATGCTGACTAACATAGTGTGCTGGTTTTGGATTTGCCGCATGGTGGAACAGCGGACTAAAAACTGCATCGTAAGCAACTGGTGGTGGTGATAAAAATCCTCCTGGATTAAAAGGAGAAGCAGTACTACTTGCTAAAGAAGCTGTGGTATGTGCTGCTTGTAATAAAAGTTGTGAAGTTGTTGAAGGCACCCCACCCGCACTTCCATGTCCTGTAGTATGATGATGGTGAAAATCACCGCTCGAGGCGCCTGCTTGCACGCCCGCGAGTCGGTTATATGACGCATATGCTGACCACGGTCCAACTGGATCCATTGTGGTCTATCTAATTCCTCTTGCAATTAGCATGAGGAAGATTTGACCACACAAACTATCTTCAGATTCAATAATAATTTCAAACCGTTATCCATTTAAATATTTTTCTTCTGTTAAGATAAATATTTGATAAACATAAAATTTTGAACAGAAATCATATTGTCCTTTTTGAAATAATTTGCGTTTTTATAAAATTTTGTTCCAGGAAGACATCTGAAAAATAAAAAAAAAAAACATATTTTATAAAATTATTTTACTGAATTGTAAAAACATAACATAGACATTTAAATATATTGAAATACTATAGGAAAATACATGAAAACAAATTAAAAGTTAATATACAAATTGTTATCTGAATATTTATAATACTTTTCCCTCTATGCCATATAGGTATTTTAGATATTATATATTACAGTATAAAATGTAATTTATAAACTTAACAAATTTAACCATTAAAATAAAACAATTTCCAAAATATTTTAAATCGTTAAATGAAAATTATCACTGTCTAAACTCTAGTTTTCTTTCCAAATATTTTAAACATAAAATTGCTTAATTAAACGTACATAATTTTATTTTCTTGTAGTTGTAATCAATGATAATAAAAACGAATTAAAAATAACAATTCATGACCTTCAACTCCAAAGTATGAAAAATAACTTTAAGGAAACTAATTTCTTTACTAAATAAGTATATAAACATGAATTAAAGTCCTACTGATTTTTTTTATAATAAAAATAAAAAGTGAAAATAAGCACGAGGAACATACAAACAATCAGATATTTAACAAAAGCTAATAATAATAAAAAACGCGCTGTATTTTATCAACTACTCTTTTACTACAAAAGGTTTGTCACGGGTTCCTGTTTTCATACAAGTAGGCATATGTAAGGGTGATGTGGGTGGTAGTAATATAGGGTGGAATGCAGTGACCGTTCGGTGTGCCTGCCGGCGGGACGAACGAACAAATGTCTCGATCGTGACCGCCGCTTTTGCTCCGCCTCACATCCCCCATTTCCTTTCCCGGCAACCAAACGGCCGATCTGTCACCAAAACATTTTTGTGACAGTGCTTTGAACAGCAAACTCACATTTACAGCACCAGGAAGCTTCAAACACGATTTTTTTGATGTCGAACGCCAGATAACATCTTCAAGTAAATATGGCTTCGTTCAGAAATTGACTGCGTCCTTTGGTGAATAATACACTCGCATTTTACGATGTCACTCTACACTTATTCACATAAAAACACGGCACACGCTTTAAAATCGTTAAAGATTTTTAATTTTAATTAATATTTACAGATTATTTACGTATTATTACAAGTTTTGCATAGTTTTTTGGACAAAGTCTAGTCCTCCACTTATACGGTCGCCATTTTAAAATATTCCTCACACAACAATAAAAGACTTGAAGCGCCATCTATCGATTTAGCATGACGTCAGAAGGATAGAGCGTCTGTCTTTTGATTGTGTTTTTCAAATATATTCTAAACTTATATACAAATAAAGATATTTTTATTACATACATATATATATATATATGAATAAATATTTATGTAATTATTTTTATAAAACTATATTTGAAAATAAACATTGCAATAAATGTTCTTGAAAATATATAAAATTTTATAATATACAAAAATCAAATTTTATATTTTTACAAATCAAAAGAAATAATGAATCCGTTTCAAAAAAGTAACTAATGACAATATTCTTTTTATATCATCCATTAAAATCTATAGGAAATATAGTTGTATTTTCCCACACTGTCAATAAAAAATACAATTATATTATTACTAAAATTTATATATTATTACAAATGTTCTTTTGTTCTTATAAAATGGTTGGCAATCAAAAATAGTTTCTGTAGATATTGTTTTTATCATCAAAATTATGAAATTATTATTATTATTATATATATATATATATATATATATATATATATATATATATATATATATATATGTGTGTGTGTGTGTGTGTGTGTGTGCGTGCTTGTGTAATTGTGCATATAGTATGTAGTAAATACTTTTAATAAATATTCATAATATTTCACATTAAATTAAAATAAATTAAATGTATAAAATTAAATATAATCTTTGTTCATCAAGTTGCATAAAAAACAAAAACAAAATAAAGTTGCCTCTTTATATTTAAAATGTTACTTCGAAAAATTTTGTAATATTTATATTTTCGACACAGAATCTTTACGATATTGGAAAAATTACGTAAATATATTATAATTTAATTACTTTCAAAAAGATATTTTTTCTAATAATAATAATATAAAAGAAAATATTTCAACGTCTGATTTTATTTAAGTATTATGCTCTTAAAAATATATTTCCGGTCAGGTGTTTTTTAAAAAAAAATAATTAACCTATATTTATTTCAATTTTAATCATTTTGAAAATTCATATTAAAAAATACGTTCCATCAATACGTTATTACTAGAAATTTCATTCTTCAAAATTCTTGGAAAATGTAATGATTAAGGGATTTTTAATAATTTATTTGAAAACACAAAACCTCTGATTTTAATTTATATTTCTGTTAATAACATAGGTTTATCAAAAAATATTATGACAATTTTCAATGTTCTTAGTGTTCATATTCTGGTTTTTCAGTTTTACTAAAAAGTTCATATTTAGTGCTTAATTAGAATTAATCATAAAACTAGTACATTATTTAGATTAGTTTTTAATGGCATAAATTAAAACTTACTCCTTTATATCAAGAATAGTTCTTACACTTGTCTAATTAAGATACATGTACCTAGTATCTTATCCACCTAATCCACTTATCTGAAACCGTTCAGTAATATCCATAATCAATACTTAATTATTATTCAGCTCAAATTTTGTAAATTGTAAACTAAATCGAATATTTGATATGTTTAAATATATAAATACGAATATAATAACAATTATATTTAATTGTTCCTACTAGGGTTTTCTTAACAATATATATATATATATATATATATATATATATATATATATATATATATACATATATATATATATATATGTATATATATATAATTCATATTAAATATATTCCTTAGATTTTTTTAAATTTAGTTAAAAAAAGAGCATGAAAATATTAAGCACTAGAAAGATTAGTTACTATAATATATTTAAAATTCACTAGAAGAATTCTATGAAAGAAAATTGATTACTTGCAGTATATTAAAAAATGTTAGTCACAATATAGTTTTGGTACTGTAGTTAAATTCACTTTCAAAAATAAATTATTTACTTACCCTACAAACCAAGGAAACTTTTTCTGATCAGAAATGTTCAATGTCTGACTATTCATTCTTACTGATTGTTGTATAAGCAACAATCACTATTTAATAATTATTGAACATATTTGACCAGATATTTTTTTATGGTTTGAAAAAATCATTTGTGAAAAAATCGAATCGAATGAAAAAATCATTTTTGAAAATGTTATTAAGTTAATAATCAAATAAAACTGAAAACAAAAATATAAATTACAAAAAAGTTTGCAAGTAATTGTTTAAACTATCAAGTATAATTATACTTTCTTTTTAAAGTGTATTTTTTTTTATAAAATATATTTAGATAAATAATTTTAATAAAAAAAATGAAAATAAAATATAACATAATTTTTTTTATATATATACATATATATATATATATATATATATATATATATATATATACACATAAATATAAATATCATATATATTAGACATACTTTTTAATGTTCTTAGAACCTAATATTTAGGTATAGATATTTTTATTATATAAATATAATTACACAAATACATCATTTAAATATTACATTTTCCAATTTGTAGAAGTATTTAAATTCCAAACTCGATAAATTTGTTCAAATGAATTACTCATCAGACTTGAAACAATTAACAATGTTTATTTTTAAAACTAACATTTTTTCATTTGTTAGGTTATTAAAATATTAAGATTACAGTCTAGATTTACAATTTTAATTTTCTACAGAATAATATATATTTATCTTATGTCTTTATGAGTTAAAAATAAAATAGCTATATGAAAGTTATTTATAAGAATTCACATATAATTTTAAAATTACCACTGAAATCTTAAAGCAGCGCAAAGAGAAAAATATTTAATATTTAAAAACAATTATAAATTACAGGATAAATGTAGACTAGAAATTGTTATTTTTTTTTGTACAGTAAAATTTGAGTATTCCATGACATTATTTTGTTTTTTTCTTTTTATATCACGATTCTTTTTGGTTATTGGCATACATAGATAATTGTTAATAGCTTTGTTCATTTTGTTACAATTGCATTATAAAATAAATCATTTTTTTTATTAATATAATAAATTATTAATTAACACTTGGTTTTGATTTATAACACTTAAAAATCTGTACTTTCATATACATATATACATTCAGACCATACACATATATAAAACAAAATATAGTTTATAAAATTGAAGCTTATGTGCAAAGTTTATTGTCATAGTTTAGAATAATTAATAATTTTAAATATAAAATATTCATTTGTTTAAAATGTCAAACAACTTTGCAAAATTGAATAAACAAATTATAAATGCATAACAAATTTTCATTAATACAATGTAACAAACTAAACAAAGTTATTATTACTACTACTGAAATACATACCTAATGAAATAGGCTTATTTACTTTATTAACATTTAAACACTGATAAATATATTTTACTTAGCTTACAAAGATCTGAAAATCTAATAAAATCTCTCATGTTTTGAAATATAATATATTGAATATACATGACTATAATTTAAAAATTGATTATTCAATGAATCGATTATTTTTGAAATTTTATTTTCATGTACTATATATATATTATTTATATTCTGATTGTTACTGAAAATAATATTTTTTACATTATGTGAAAAATATATTTTAAAGAATTCTATAAATATTGTAAATATCTTAATTCATTAATAAAAATGTATTAAAAATAAATATAAAAAATATATATATATAATTTTATTATAAACTCATAAAATATATCTAATTATAAAAGAATTGTATATTACTCAATACATTTTTAATTGAAAAAAGATCATGAAATTGAATATTCTACTAGCATTAAAATTTTTCATAATTTGACAATAGTTTCAACAATACATCTAAAATAGTTATTTATTATTTTTCTTTAAATTTTAATAACCTTATAGTCATAAAAATAAAAATACATAAACTGCAAATGCATTTATTATTTAAACTGTCAAATTTTAATGTTAATATTTACTCTGTATTATTTATTTATCAATTGTATATATATGTGTATATATATATATATATATATCTATATCTATATATGTATATGTATATATATATATATATAATTTAACCCTAAAATTAAATTCATTAGTAATATATAGTTTCTCTTTTCTCCAATGATTATTAATAACTTATTTCTAGTTTAATAAAAAATATTATTTATGTCAAAAATATCCAAAAGTAATTATAATATATGAAAATCATATTAAGATAAAACTGATATATAGGATTCATGTTAGGAAAAACACTAACAGATGAAACAATAGAATACAAAAACAAAATGAATTTAGAAATAATAAGAGTAAAATTTAAAATTGAAATGAATATGATATATGAAGATAAAACAGATGTTAAAAAAAATTGATTGAGATCCAAGAAATATAAAAATGCTCAGAACAATAAGTGGTAAAGGAATATTGAAAAATTTTCTGTAAATGTGTATATAGAAGCACTGGATTGTTCAAATGTATATATATATATATATATATATATATATATATATATATATATATATATATATATATATATATATATATAATGCATTTTCAAATTCAATATTTAATAAAAACAATAAAAAATATAGAAAGAAATGTAATTATGTAACACAGTGAAATAAAAATATATATCTTCTAAAGTTGATACATACAAACACTCATAAAATACATATCAAAAAATAGGTATGAAATATTCATATACTTTAAAAGGTTTTATTAACTTGTGAGAAATTCCATTCTATGTCCAAGAAATTATAATTAAAAAAATATTTAGAATAATTATTTTAAAAAATGTATTTATTATATACATTTTTTTTAAAAAAAATCATTTAATAATGAATATGTCATAATTAGCCATTGTTTGGTACATAAATTTCAATTCAGTAAATATAAAATAGTTTCAATCTAGAATTATTTTAGTTTTTATGACAATAATTTTTACATTAGTTAAATTTTTAAGTATTTGTCCATTATTGGCATTTGTTGATAAATCAAAAACTGATTATATGTATTATTACAACTGAAGAACTTGTTAAGAATGTAGTGTTATTAAAAACATATTTTTTTAAATATTTAAGTGAAATATTTGTATGTGTGTATATACATTATATATATATATATATATATATATATATATATATATATATATATATATATATATATATATATATAAAATACACTGATAAGCATTCATAAAGGTCTATTTTTAGGTGTGTTTTATGAGTGTGAATATATGCACTTACAAATGTAAACTTTTTTTTGTTACTATCACATTAACAATATTTATTTTAGGTTAAAATACAAAATTAATGATTAACTCAGTCATTTAAAAACATAAATATTTAAATAACTCAGTGTTCTCAATTTAATATACTATTTGTTATATTATAAAATTCTACTAAAATCACATTTATTTTATTAGTGGTATTTATGAAATATGCAACAAAAATACATAAATTATAATATGTGAGTAAATTTGATAAAAGAAATATTTTTAAATCATATAATTACATGCATTTACAAAGTATTGTGAAATATTTTAACAAAAAGCCATTTAGCACATACTTCCAAATACCACTAACTATTAATAAATATCACTGCCAAATAGAAAAACTAAAAATATAAAAATAAATATTATGAAATTGAAAATTAAATAACACAGTTTTGTCATATAAATACTTTACTATTATTTTAAACTTGAGATGGTATCCCTTGTGTTACAGAATTTTCCAGTACAACATCAAGTTCATCTAATGGTTCTAAAATTTGACGTAAGAATGTAAGTAAGCCACGATTACGAAGAAAAGACTGTTCTTCATACATTTCAGCTGTTGCTTTTGTACTCGACATTGGTACTAACATTCTATGTAGCAAATGTTCTCTGTATTTTTAAAACACCAGAATTGTATATAAATATTTTTGTAATTGCAACTAACATAGAAAACTAAGTTTATTTTTATATGTTAACTCACCTTACTCCTAGACATATGAAAAGTTGAAATTTTCCATCCTTTCCCAAAGAATGACTTACATTTTGTATTTCATCCATAAGATGACAATAACATCTCCACACAGCAATTTGCTCATGATTAGTTACAGGTTGTCTACGAGACCTTTCTGTTGCAGATTTCAACAAATCTGGCTGATTTGCAGAAAATGTATCTTCTGTTAGAGATATTTCAAATTGCTCTTTTACTTTTACTATAAAAAAATAAATCAAATGAGTTTATGTAAAAAGAACTGAATTGTGTATTTTGTAAATAAGTACTTAATTTAATTATTTACAGTTTCTACTAGTTCAAATGGAAGTTCATGTCAGACCTTTACTATTTTATATTACAATAACTAGTTTAAGTACAATTAATATATTACTATAATTATTATACATAAAGATATATATATATATATATATATATATATATATATATATATATATATATATATATATATATATAAGTGATAAGTGTACAGTTTCTTTTTCAATTTTTATTTAGAGTAGAAGTTATAAATACTCATTTTTTGCTGACTGAAATTATGTAATGTTAAAGAAATAAATATAAACAAAATACACTTTTATAAGTTTTTAGAACAACTATAACTTTTATATATTTTAAAGTACCAAAATAATCCCACAAGTAAAGATTTCTTCCAAACAATCTAGATGATCTGAATCCACATAAAAAGGCTTGTTCAAGACAGTGCACAAGTCCACCTTCTCCACATAACAATGCAGTCAACGAACTGTTTTTGTCAGATCTTCTTCTATAATGCCACTTTACTATACGATTTACACAATCACCTGAAAATATTATTAGTGAATATAAAAAATATACACAAGGAAATAATTATTAAATTTACCAATTAAATGTTGAATTTCTGAAGGGCGTAATTCTGGACGTGTTACACTTGGTGATCGACACCGTGGAGGTGTTCGACAAGATTGCACAAGTTCTTCACTGTCAACATGACGTGGAACTAAAGTTGCAACTAATAATCGTTCTGTTGAACCATCATCCATACCCCTACCTAACCAACGACCACAAGGAAATCTAAAAAAAATGGTATTTTCATTTGAAGCGAAATTAATTTAAAAGTAAAAAAAAAATTTAATAGAAAATAAATAATTTAACAAGTATACATAAATAACTGAATAAAACAAATATAGCATTTTAAATATATTTGAAAAATTATTAAAAATATCAAGTAATAAAAAAAGAGTATTTTTCTTTAAATCATAAATCAATAATAATTATTATAAACATTTATTTTTAAGTGATAAATAATAATTACATTAAGAATTAAATAAAAATAAATACACTGTTTGAAAGAAACTATCTTGTACAACTGCAGTAATTTTAACTTACTTGTATGTGTGACCAGTTACTTCATTTCTAACAACAACATGCTCTACCATCCACTTTGTCCACAATCCAGAATTATCATGACCAATTCGCATTGTTGTTAAAATTCCTAGATTTTTATGCTAAAATCATATAGATATTTTAATTTTTTTTAAAAAAATAGAATTAATATAATTCTAATGCATTTAAATATAATTTATTTTCAAAACAATTTAACTAGTTACTCACATGTATAATAAAATCCAATGACTGCCTGGGAACCATTAAATGCTTTGTTTCTGTTAAAGAGCCTGAAAGAACAACCCATACATTTGCAGATGTTGTAGCAGCACTAGATTTACGAGAAGGAAAAATTACTATTCGGTAGGGTAGAACTGGAAATATAAATAAATTATAAGTAATTATCTATATGTATCTATACATTTATTCTTATTAATACATAAAATGTTATATTTGAATTCATTACTTGAAACTATAATATTCTACAACTAAACTGTACACAATACAAAAATATATATAAATAAGAATTTTAAGTCTTTAAAAAAATTGCAAAAATTGAAATGAAATATTCCAATAAACCTTAAGTACAATGTAAATTTTGAGAAATATAACATCAAATGAACAATATTCCACAAACTAAATAAATTTTATTTGTACATCCATTTAATACAAATTTTTGAACAAAAGAGTGAGTTCTCGTTAATAATATACTTAATAATAATTTTTATTTTATAAAAAATAAACTTACTTGTAGTCGGATAAGTTGTAGTGAAACAAAAATAATCTACAGCATTCAATGATAACAAATGAAATAGAAACTGTTCTCTTTCATCTTCACAACGTAAAAAAGCTGATCGCTTATATTGAGATCTTAGTAATGAACTATCAGAGAGCAAAGTATGCAAGTGTCGAGACAGTTGCTTTTTCTCAAGAGCAAGTCTAACCCAAGCCCGTGCCATTCCTATATGAGTTTTCACATCGGTCATTGATTGAATATTCCTAAAAAAAAATAAGATTTTAAAATATTATACATCTATCAATATTTATAACATACATATATATATATATATACCTCATATCAAATAAAAGAGAATCTGGAAGATGTGGTAACTGTTCTGAAGGAGTAAGTTTTAATGATCTATTAGGAGATGGAGGTGTATTACAATCTTCATTTAGTACGAGATTAGAAACATCTGAAACCATTTAAAACAGTATCATTAATACCATTTATATATCATTATATAGCTATTGTTAATTAGGAGGCTATCTTTAAAGTTTTCATTATTTAATTATGAACAATAAGAAAAATATTTATAACCAATTTATTAAATAACAAAATATTCACTTGTTAGTATTTAATAGTGTAATTACATACTTTGTTCAACATGTTTCCATGCACGAGCTGCATTAAAAAAAATGTTAGATTAATAGTTGTTATTATAATGTACATATCAATAATAGTATTGTTTCCAATATTATTATTAAAATATAATTAAAGAAATAAAAATTATATTTAAATCATACAAAAGCAATATGAAAATTAAATACAAAAGTAAAAAATAGTTTTAAAATATATTTTTGACAAATATTAAATTTTCATACATTTATAAATATCAAACACATTGTATATTCACCTGGAGTAAGTAAGTTTTGACCATGATTTCCAGACACTCCTCCTCCTTGTCTTAATTCTTGATAAAGTAAGAGATGTGACCATAAAGCACTTTTTCCTCTTCTTCTAGCTAATCCATGAGCCCATACTCGTTCCAAAAGGTCACATAATGAAGCCACAAGAGTACCTTCTTCAACAGCACTTGCAGCATCACTTCCATGACCAAGAGCAGCTGCTTCTGAACCCAATGCTGCTACTAGCATTCGTTTTGTTTTACTTTTGCAATCCTGCAAAATAATTATTAAAAGTTCAAAAATATTGTATACAAAAAACAATCTACACATATTTAAAAGTGATGTTAAAAATTAATCAAGTGAAAATTAATGTACACCTTTAATAATTTTTCTACAAATGTCCAATTTGCTTGCGCTATTAAAGCAGGACTCATATCTGTTTTCATCTGATTTTTTTCTTGTATAGCAGGTGAAATTAAAGATGTTGTTCTACTAACTGATTGCAACAAAACTGGACATTGAGAATCTATTCTCTGCGTTGGTGTTTTCATGAGTTCATTATCAAGTAAAGGAAATATTCGATAATATTTATTACGACTTCTAACAATCTCTCTAGGAGGCGGTGATTCAGAATCAGGATTAGCAAGTCTTCGATCAAGAAACTTTTGAGTATCACGTGCTAAAGTACACGGTTCATAACAAGGTGAGCGAACTAAGCTTTCACCGCCATGCCGTTGACGTAGCAATCTTATACGATGATCAAACACAGCTAAATTAGTATCTGCATCTCCCCATGTAGCCATTATTTTATTATCTATGAGTGTAGCAAACATCTGACTTTCAAGAAAACTAGAGAGAAATGGACGATGATGTTCAGGTTGGTCAGAAAGGAATGACGCTTTATCAAAATTTTGCATTGTATCACGATTATTTATCCAGTCTTCTTTATCCTAAAAATAATATATATATATTTTGGTACACATATTTACTTTATTCATAAGTAATTAATTATTATACTTGTCGAGAATTTATTAAAATTTGCATTTTTTATATATTACCACCGTATAACATTTTGTTTTTAATTAATTTGAAAAATTATAAAGTAATTCAAATTAAATTATGAATAATTTAATTCAATGGAGTTATATATTATTTAAAAAAAATTACCTGATTTGGTAATATCACAAAATGTTCATATGATTGGAATATATGTACGAAACGATTAAGAAATATTTCTCTTATCACATTATTGAATCTCAAATCATCAGCATATTGATCAGCAGGATGTGAGGTTTCAGTTTTATCAAGAGCTACACCAGTACGTCTAACAATATCAGCAATTCTTTGTAATGCTTCAGTTCGTGCAGAACCAGGAGGCGAAGGTGGGCGTTCCCATTCTAATACATCGTGTAATGAGTGTTTTCTTCGAGAATGATGACCACTAGGCAAAGTACAACTACTAGACATAACATCATGATGTTTTGTGACTGTAACACCTTCAACTCTATTTATTTGTATACCATGTTTATCAAGAGCTGAATTTATTTCAGCTGTAAAGGAACTTGTATGTGGAAACTCTGAAAGTTCTTCAGGTAACTGCACACTTGGTTTATCAACGTCAACATAACATAAACTAGCTTCTGACGCAACTTTAAAATTACTATCAATGCCTGCATACAAACCTAAAAATTAAGTACAATATAAATTTACATTAAGATGTTTTTTATATAATTAATGATTATTTTCGAGGAGAAAAAATATTATTATTGAAAAAAGTATTATTTATTTTAATTAAATTAATACTATTACTCATTTAAAATTATAAAATAAACATAATCTTTAATATTGTTGACAATTTTAGCACTTTTTTTAATATCGAAATACTACACTGAATATTATTACTAATACTAAATACACTGTTACTGAATATTACTTTATAATAAATAAATACTGATTAAACAAGGTTTTTCTGCATATTTATATTTCCTCATAACAGAACAATACTTGTAACTCAAAATTCTTAGTTTTGGAATAATAGCATTCAAATATTTGCCTATTACTTATAAATGTTACGTACATTTTTATAATGGAAATCACATAAAAAATTGTAGGAGTAAAAATTTAAGAAAGTGTTATGTAAATAAAAAAGACTAATAAATAATATTCCAACTCAAAATAGGTTAATGTTGATTTGAATGAATAAATGGTTTTAAAATAATCAACAATATCTTTCATGTTTTATTTCTTATTATTGGACTTGTACTACTTGTTTGCCTAACTGAATATATAAAATCCAAGTAAAATTTGAACCTAACTTAAAATTGCAAATTTCTTAGTTATATTAGTATAACAATTTAATTGTTGATTACATTTAGTAATCACCTTAATATTTTAATTAAGAATTATATATAATGCTTATTTACCCATGACAAAAGGAACTGGGGCATCAAGAAAATGATGTAATGATGCAGGAAGAATAGGTACATATACGTGAGGCCACTGAAATGGAAACAATAATGCTGTCATGCATTCAGCAACAACCATTAATTTTTGTGAATCTGTAATAAAATAAGAAATATTAATAATAAAATATATTTATGCTATTTTTAAAAATTCTATTGTTTCATTTCATAATTAATAAAAATTAAAACTTATAACTTAAATATAAAATCAATTATCATCAAACAAAAATCAAAATACTTATTGATAACCTACCATTTGATCTCAATAAAACTTGATTTTCTAATAATAAGCATGTAAAAAGATGAATAACAGCATCAACTCCAAGCCAAGTGAACACTAAACGTAAGGCAAAGTCAAGAGAAGGTAATTCAACTGGTGGTGCAGGCCTTTGTAGTAAAACTGGTTGTGGGGGATGAGATGGATCATGAGGTGGCAAGAAAATACGTACACAATGACCAGGTGAAGGTGGGCAAACTTCATATAAAAGATTGTAAACATAACTCTCAAGGCTAAGGTTGGTGGATGGACGACGAGGAACACATCTGAAAAAAATTATATATAATGAAAAAGACGAATTAAACAATTGAATGTGATTTTACTGAAGTAACAAAAGTAAACTAACATGAAATAAGTAGATGAATACCAGAAAATTATATAACTGTTTTGATAAAAACAAAATACTTACTTGTATAAATTAACTAAAAACATTTCTGCTGCATGTACATAAGCTGACTGACATATTAATGCAATGCTTTTTGTTACATACAACTTATCTTTGGTAATATCAAAGTATCCTAAAGCACCAGCACCATTATGAACAGACAGTTTAAAATGTCGAGGTAATGAACGTGACTGACTTTGCGGTTGCTGTTTAATTCTTTGAGATACTGACTGATTACTCGACAATTCTTGAATATGCATGGACTGAAAATAATTATGATAATAAAAAAATACCTAAATTTTACACTAATACTTTTAATTAAATTATTAACTAAACCTATAAGTAACAGATATTTTAAATTGAAAATTATACTGTTAAATTATATACATAAATATAAGAAGAATATATAAATTCATAAATGAAATAATCAGAGAGAGTATGTACCTGTAAAGTGTGCATAGCATTACATATATCTCTACTAGCAACTTCTTCATAAAACACCAAACTAAACCCATAACAGCGACAACCATCTTCCCGTGTTATAATAAATGAATGAAATCGTGGTGTACTAGTAATTGAATGTTTCTGAGTTCGAAATCGTAAACCAGCAGGTAAACACATCTAAAATTATTATTATAGTTACTTAATAAATACATGTTATAAATTTCTAAAATTTCCTGAATGCTGATGAATTACATAATTTGATATTTATAATGGCAATTAAGTATATAAATAGAAGATATATATATATATATATATATATATATATATATATATATATATATATATATATATATATATATATATATATATACACACACAAACACACACACACAACATTAGTACAATTTTATATTATGTAAAATAAATTTCATACCATGCAAACTGCAAGAGGATCAAATGGGTTCCAAGATACATTTTCGGGATAATGGCCCAATACTTTGCTTTTGTAAGATCTTTCTAATGGTGAACATTGTAAATTTTCTCCTAAAAAAATGTTTAAAAGAATTATGAAAAATTAAAAATATATTTTTTTTTAATATTTATTATTATGAGTTCGACACACAACATACATAAAAAATGTATGTAAATGAAATTACTAATAATAACTTAAGTTCCATATTTACATTATAGCTTACCACTTATTCTATCAGGTTCTAAACCAGAATTCAGATCAAGACCACATATAACAAAATAATCAGCAAAGCGTAAAGATGCAGATCCTAATGAAACAATTTTGGAGTCTGTTCCACTCATTTTTTCTTCCATAATAATAAAAATATAAAAATTTCATTCATGGTGAAAGTGAATTTCTTTTTATATTTATGTAACACTAATATTAAAAATGATTATTCATTTATGACCATAATTTATGTATATATTTTAAATTTATAATTACTCAAATAAATAAGTGTTAACGACAAAATCGTGTAAGTATGTAAATTTAACATCTTTTTTAAAAAAAATTCAATTGTTCACTGACATATATAAATAGTAATGTTGAAATAGCTGTCAAATAATTAAGCTGCACAGAAGTATATTATTAATTTACTTTCATATTTTTTTACAATTAATTATCGTATATATAAGCATCGACGTTTTAAATGACACTTGTTTAATATGTCAACATTTGTAAACCTTTTTTCTCACTTAACAAATTTTAAATTTGACTACATTGTTATTTTGCTGCTTCTATTTAACTTTCAGTAAACCACAAATACATATGTGCACACTTTAGTACACAATACGTTTCTTCTTCCTCGTTCAAATATCTATGTCTTGTACCTCTTTCTTTCCATAAAATAGATTATTTAAACCAGTGCTTTTGAAACAATAAGTAGCCGCGCTTTTTTATTTATAATTACATTTAAAAATGAAAAAGTATTCAAAATGTATCCATACTGTTGTTAAATTCGATTATTTATGTTTAAAATGGTATTTCTCAAATTTTAATTTTCCAAACTATATCACAGTAAAATTACTTTAGTTCTAGTTATAGAAAACCAGAACGAAGTTTTTAATTTACTTTCTTTATAATAATTGTCTGTTAATTTTATATCTTATATATATATATATATATAGTATTTATTTTTTAACATATGTATTTTTAATAAACTATTAATTTATTCAAATTTCATTGTGTTAGTATAGTAGCTAATGTGATTTTGAAAAGATTGTGCTGTTATAAATTGAACCCAAGCAAGTGATAATGACGTTTTGATAATTATTTGTATAGTTACTGTTTTATATTCAAAAAAGATGGAAATTATATCACGAATGCATCTTGATGGATACTGAAATATAATGTATAAAATTTGCAATGTAAATATTTACATCTAATTCATAATCATTGTTCTATGTCCATTTGAATCTTAAGCTCCACATTCTTTTAGCATCATACTTGGATCACACCATGTATAGACTCTCGATTAGACAATTTAACATCTTTTATTGAAAACCTGAGTAATGCTAATAATTTATGGCTTTTGTAATGGAAGTTTTTTTTAATGTTGTTTTATATATTTTACAGTGTACTAATAATTCTTTTCTAAACATTGGTGTCTTTAATATTTACTTTCTTTTCTATTCTTTTTTGATAAATGGAACATTCTAGGATCAAGGAATCGGAATTTTTTACTTTGTTGTTATGCATACACGTGTGTGTGTGTGTATATATATATATATACACACCTAAGCAGTTTGAAGAATAACGTGGTTCAATATTAGACAACAGCTTTAGTTTTAAAGTGTACTTTATTTTTTGACATAGTCCCTTCGAAGCTCAACACACTTGTTCCAATGTTTCTCCAGCTTCGCTATTCCCTCTCGGAAGTAGGTTTTCTTGAAATCCTCAAAATAGTTGTTTGTGGCCTCTATTACTTCTTCATTTAATTTAAATTGCTTCCCATCCAAGAAAATTTTGAGTTTCAGGCACTGATATAAGCCTGAGGAAGACAAATCAAATAAACACAGCGGGTGTGGAAGGATTTCAAACTTAAATTTAGCCAATTCTTACTGATCGACAATGCTTGAATGAACTGGTATATTGTCATGGTGAAACAATTTTTTTTGGGTATTCCGGGATACTTTTCCGCGATCACTATTTTCAAATTCTCCAAAGTGCTGTGTAGTATTGACCAGTAACTGTTTTTTCCTTCTGAAGATAGTTGATCAAGAGAATTAATTTCGCATCTCAGAAAATTAATGTTATCACCTTTCCATCTGAGTGACCTGTCTTTTCCTTCTTGGGAGTCGTTTCACCTCATTCAATCCACTGTTTTGCTTTTCGATTCTGGTGTGTAATGGTGAAACCAAGTTTCATTCATGATCACATTGCATGAAATGTTAGATTCTTCTTAAGCAGTTCAAAGAAATCTGTTCATGTTCACTAATGAACTAGTTTTTGCTCTACAATGAGTCAACACAGCATCCATCTTGCATCAAGTTTTTCATATGCAATTCAATTATGCAAAATGTAATATATTTATTAAATCGAGATGCCTATGGCTTCTGTTGTCTTGTTCACATTCATTTGCCCCTCAGACAAAGTCATATCATAGACTTAATTATTTTTGGTATAACAGCTGTTCTCAAGTCTCTTGAGTATGATGATTCTTCAATGTTCGTTCCACTACATTTCAATTCATTCTGCCAAAATTGAAGTTTTATAAGATTCACCCACTGTAAAAAATAATGTTTCCTTCCCTGATTTCCCTTCTAAAAAAAAAGAACTGAATCACCCCTCAAATTTTAATTTTATTCATTTTGCAGAAAGTGTTTGTTGAAAGAACTGTTAAACATACAATTGACAGTGAAGTGATACAACTTCATATGCATTATAAAAAGGAATGGAAATAGATGAGAACATTTACAGCTATTCCTGTCTGCCTCAATGAGGATATGAACGATACTCTAATCCACACCATATGATTCTAATGAGTTTTTATAAATTTTATTGAATCTTATTACACTCACATAGATATATGCACTTTTTTGTGTATATAATATTTGTGTTTTGCATCCACAATTTGAAGATTTTCAAATATATGTATATATCTTATTTTATAAAATACACAGCAAACTTAAAATTCAATATAAAAAATTAGGTAGAAATAAAACAAGTAAATCATCTCAATTATTTTAATTTATAAAAATTAGTTTAACGAGCTGATACAGACACTTGCCATACTCTTATCATATTATCTGAATAACCAGCAAAAAGTGTCTGTCCATCAGTAGACCATGCTAAAGATAAGCACTGTGGAGGTTCAGCTCTTGAAGTTGGTGCAACTACTTCTGGTCGTAATTCTTCAACCATTTCTTTACTTTCCAAATCCTAGACAAACAAAATATGTTTCTCACTTCATAAAATTAAAAACAATATAAACATATACAGTACTATCGACTTCAGTCCCATATCCGCAAAACCACTCATAGATTTATCATGAGGTTTTAAAAATGTGATCATCATAATAATTAACTAATCACTAATAATACATTATCAGTGTTTACGATAAAAATAAAGATGCACGCACACAATGTAATTTTATCACAGTAACAAAATTAGCAACAAAAATTTAGTTTATTTCATTAGTTTCTAATAAAATTATTTCCAAGTTATTATGAAATTTAACTTTACTTAAAAGTTAAAACATATCTTACCCAAATTTTAATTGACGGTCCAAAAGCAGCACATAACCAATATCTGTTTGGTGAGAAGCACAATGCAGTAATGATATCATTGTGATCTAATGTATGAAGATGCTTTCCATCATTCAAATCCCACAACATAGCTTTACAATCTTTACCACCGCTAGCACACAACGAGCCATCAGGGGATACAGTTACGGTGTTCAAATAACCAGTGTGTCCAGCATGATTTATTTTCAATCTACAGTTAGTTAAGTTCCATACCTAAATAAGATGTATAATATAAATGATATCTCCAGAGACAAATTTAATTTCAAAGTATTTGCATAATAAAAGTAGTAGAACAAAATGAGTACAGAATAAAAATGGTCATTAATTTTAAATATGTGTATATATACCTTAACCATACGATCCCAACCACATGATACTATGATAGGGTTACTATGATTTGGAGAAAAGCGTACACATGACACCCAATCAGTATGACCATCATCTTGAATAGTGTATTTGCATTCAGCTAGTGTGTTCCATAATTTAATTGTTTTGTCTCGTGAACCAGACACAATTTGTCGATTGTCAAAGGAGAATGCAACACTGAGAACATCCTATACAAACATTTCTATTAACAACTTACTTTCATATATCACAAATAATGTAATTTTCTATACTTGTGTATAAATAATGTATATAAATTATAATATGTATAAATCATTAACAAAAATAGGATTTTAATATTTAATAAATCTATTTTATAATTTTAACTTTCAATTTCTGAACAATTTAAATTCATATTGAATTGAATGCACCCAATTACATTCGTGTCATCATGAAACATACATGAACATAACTTTATACTTATTTTTCATATTTTTTTTAAAAAAGTGTTAAAATTATAAATACTTATAGCAAAATATCTTGAAAAGCAAATTGAAAGTATGTTACAATCCAAAACATCTTCCTTAGTTGAATTATTTTGGAAGACTTCATCGCATTACCCTTATAACTTACTCGACTCGATACATCATGAAAGAGCGAGCAGACAGCATCGCTTCATTCTGAAAATTTGTCAAATATACCCCAATGTAATGCTTATCACACCTTAGTATGATCTTCAAATCTGCGTGTTGTGCGACCAGCTTGCAAATCCCATAGGCGAAGAGTCTTATCCCATGAACCTGACAGTGCATAATGACCATCACTTGACAACACCACATCAGAAATAAAATGAGAATGCCCATGAAGACGTTTTTGAGGAATACCGTAATTTGCCTCATCACGTGTCAGTTTCCAAACGATTAATGTTTTATCTGAAATAAATACATATTTAAATTCAAAACCGTATAAAAATCATATCGTTACTTTGTTTAAAAGTATTAATGAAACATTATAATAGTTAATTTTTTTGCTGATGATTTGATAAATGTTAAATATAAACGGATGTTAATAATTTAACATGATATACCTCGTGAAGATGACAATATCATATCAGGATATTTAGTATTCGTTGCGATTTGAGTAACCCAACCATTATGACCTCGAAGGGTTCCTCTTAATTGTAAAGTTTCAGTCATTCTTGACTTATTACTTATAACTATACAACCAAATTCAACCGAACTAATCGGTGGAGTTGAGCGAAAAGACTCAGAGGACGTAACAGAAACGCGAAATGGGAAGTGCAGTAATACCAATTCAGATATAACATTTTATACCAACTACACGATACTTTATCAGCATTTCTCAAACTTATTATTTGAAAAAAAAGACGACTTACTTCAAAATAATTTTACTGTCAAAACATTTAAATCAATTTAAATACTCTTAATGAATAAAAAAATTCAATGGAAACGCGAATTTTTTTTTTAATCTAATAAAAAGTATTCAGCAATCTATATTTTTAATTTTTAATCATAAAAATAAATATAAATTAATATAAATTAAGATGTTTATGTACTACACATACTATATTTTACATAATTGAACAAGAAATTAACATATGTTTCATTAAAAAAATCAAGAATTATATAAATATTTATTTTTTTGTTTAATATATTGTCATAAACTTATCGTAATTATTCAATATTTGAATCACTGTGGGAAACATTATTGGGGAGCAATAAATTAAAAACATACACATATTACATAAAGGAATTTGGCCGCTAGTCATCACCAAATTAATTGCGAGTAAAATCGATGCATGTAAATAGGTACAGTGAATAAATTTGCTGGCGTGTAAATGATAGCGACTGAAATGTTATTAAATATCTAAATCAATTAAGTAAAAAGCTACCTGAATGAAGCATACGTGTCAAAACTCTTAGTGAAAATAAAATATAAAGTGATCCAAAAGGTTGAAGACCACTACAACACACCGATGGAATCTCAATTATAAAAAACTACAATTATAATCTTTATAAATAATTTATTTATCTAAATTAATGTTAATTTTCCAAAATTATTACATAAAGAATTAAGAAGTAAAAAGTTGAATAATAATAGTATTATAATTTTATTTCCATTTGTCATCCATTGTCCATTGCACGGTAAATTTTCTCGTGCTGATTTACAAAAACTAACTTCTACTTTTCGGCCATTCTTGTTTTGTTCTTTAAAAGTTCCAGTTTCTATTGCACCTCCGCCTTCAACTGTTGCTTTTGCACACATATATGTTACATTTTGCACTAAAAGAAATTAAACAGAATTTTTCATATTATATATTAGCATGAAAATGTTGAAAAGATTAATAAAATTATTTTACATATTATTATTATATATTAGAGAATATATATTGTTTTGTTATTATATAAATGTACTGTTTTTATTCATTTTTATTTTTTAACGTATATATATATATATATATTTATATATATATATATATATATATATATATATATATATATGTTTATTGAATGTATATATTGTGAATATTTTTGTATATATGCTTAAACATAATATTTAAAATACAGTATAAAGAATCAAATATTTAAAATAATACAGATTCACTTACCAATGCCATTGTAATAATAGGAATATTTCGCACAGACATCGGATTTTTGTAAAACACAGGCTATTTGAGATCGATTATAATTTTTCCAGATAAACTCCATATCAGGTTTAGTTCCATTCACTATACAAAAAAATTTAACCTTGTTACTATACATATGTATATATATATATATATATATATATATATATATATATATATATATATATATATATATATTATAATATTCGTGTTCTGTAAAATTCTATACAAATGTACGGATTCAAAATCGATACTACTTGAGAGAGTTTCCAATTTTTACAAAGCAAAAATATAGAACAAATGTTTAACTATGTAAATTTTATATTTGTGCAGAACGGAAATAGCATTACGGAAATGATGCAACTCTTAGTTGCCATGTGACCACCGAGCCGTAATAAGAAGTATACGCTTGAATAGTGAAACCTCACCTCGGTTTTTTAAAAACTTTTCTCGGGCAAAAGAAACATTTAAAAACAATTAAAAAACTTCAATTAACCAAGAATACTATTATCAATTAGGAAAACGCGGTTAATTACCATCTACGGCACAGGCACCGCAAAGCCTACATGTAACAAACCGGCTTCCCAACGCCTTGTATTATTATTTTATTATCAATAAAATCTATTTGAATCTTTGAATGTGAAACCTCGGAGTCTGCTGGTGTGATTTTGAAAAGTTATCGCTATTACTGGTGTTACATTTAAAATTTGAAATATAACTGCAGAAATAATTTATGCATGAGTACTTAATATTCTCACAATCTTTTTCAATAAAATATCATGATTTAAAGTAAAATAATAAAGTTTATTTAATCTAAAATTAAATAAAAAAATATTTTCACTGCGAAAAGAAAATGGAACAATCTGTATATCTTTTCATTAAACCAGTAAAGGTCACATGTCAGCTTTTTTTGTTAATTTTTCTTTCGTTAATTTCACATATACAAATTTAGAGAACAGCTTTATGGGATACTAAGTTTATGTATGTATTAAAATTAGAAACTAAGTTTTTTTTCGCTATTTTCAGAATAAGAGATGAAAAATAAAATAATAGTTATCTACAACAGACTAATAACTTCAATCAGAATTGGTTACTTCTCATAAATAAACTAGTAGTTTATAAATCATATATATATATATATATTAGATGTAAAAATTAATTTTGTGCCTTTAAACGGTATCAGTTATAATACTGTTTTAGATTAAAATATTTTCTCGTCCAATTAGGATTTTAAAGTGCCAACTTTAACATTTAAAAATACTATACATCTTGGCCAAGCAGATGGCATAATCTCATAAAAGAGTAATAAACACGATGGCGTCCGAAAATCAGCATATTCGGCATTGTATACTTTTCTTATTCCAGTTGAAAAAAATATTTCCAGAACTGTGGGAATGATTTATTCATTTTTGGGAAAGGTATTTTGATGCACAAAACATGCAAAAAATGTTATCGACTCAATTCTGTCATCTTTTTCGACAAGAGATTTGTCAATTTCCCGATGGAGTAAAGTTACACAATATAATAAGGGATACTTTGCAGATTGAGATGTATTTCATTTTATCGTAAACATTTATTTTCTATAAGAAAGGCACTAAATTAATTTGTACGCCGAATATTTAGCTATATAAGTCTTATTGTTGCGGAAAATACATATAAATATGCATAAATGAATTACACCATCGAATCAGCATATATATATATATATATATATATATATATATATATATATATATATATATATATATATATATATATATATATATGTGTGTGTGTTATCTTCTTGGATTTATATGTAAATAGTAGTTAAATATTATAAATCAGAAAACTTGGCCAAACAAAGTTTTTTGAAACTAAAAATGTATATTAAAGTTGTACTGCTTAAAACTGTCTTACTTGACTATAGGATAATGACGATTGTTTGTTTAACAATATTAATATTCTTACCTACAACAACAAATGGCTGACGACAGGGAACATCTGTTGCTCCTTTTAATATGTCTGAACATGTTTGGTTTACATTAGATAATGTATCATTTACTGATAATTCAGCTAACCAAGTGAAACGAAAACAATACGCTTTTTCTTTATTATCATACGTATTTATTTTTGCATTTATTTCATTATCTGGTACATTGATTGATTTAAATGCAGTGGTTGAAATAAATATGTAAAAAATAAAAATAAATGTTTAATAAATCTCAACTAATATTAAATATTGTTATTTATTGCGTGGCACGAACTTCTTATGTACTATGTGCGTATATATATATATATATATATATATATATATGTATGTATATATATATATATGTATGTATATATATATATATATATATATATATGTGTGTGTGTGTGTGTGTGTGTGTGTGTATGTGTGTATGCGTGTGTATGTGTGTGATGTGTGACAAAATAGATATATAAATAATATACATGTAATTTATCCAAAAAATTTAATCGTGTGTTTATAGTTTATTCTTAACTCGTTAACGTGATCAGTGCAGATTTTTAGAATGAAGACATGGATAAAAACCTCTTACGTATTATATTTTGTTATAAATTTAATAAATCGGTACACGCTTTTCTCCAAAGAAACAGTTTATCAATATTTTGGAGTTTGAAAAGAGAATGAAAGTATTAAAGAACATACATGTTCGAATGCCTATCTGAATTCGATTTTTGTCATTAATAATTCATATTTTATAGGTGTAAATTTTTTAGAAACATTGTATTTATTAGGGATGTTACTAGGCATATGAAGGAAAGTACTATGATTTTAAAATTTGGAAGTCTTGTATGTTACAAATGAAATAAGTTGTGCAAAAATAACTATTATGTTGTATTATTATTATTATTAGAATCACACAAATGTTTGATTTATTTATAAACACAAGTATAACAAAATATAATAACTTTCTACAAGAATGTAACATACAAGAGGGATATCTAATAAAGTATGTTTGATAGAAATGTTAAATCATAAATCTAAAGATATTGACTCAGGTGGACAAAATGCTGAAACAAATTTATGTAAATGATTAACGTTTTATACGTAAATTTTTTTTTGAATAAAATGTATATATATATATATATATATATATATATATATATATAAATATAAATGTTCTTGAAATAATCTGATAAATAGAAAAAATGGTATATAGAGATTTTTTTATTGTCTTTCGAGCTACTTTTTTGTAGGTTGCTATAAATGCGTATGAAAGTGGCTATAGCAAATTGTAAACAAAATTTATAAAAGAATAATAAGTAGAAAAATAGTAATATAAAAATATTTATAAAGAAATATATTATAAATTTTGGTTTTAAATAAATTTACATTTATGTATTTATATTGTGCGTAGCACAAAAGTGTGTGTGTGTATATATATATATATATATATATATATATATATATATATATATATATATATATATATATATATATATATATACGTATGGAAAAAAAATAATTTACTAGATATAAAATACTCAAAACAATAAACACTTACCAAAAATTAAATTTACAAAATATAAGTAAAACAATAATTTGTACATTTTAAATATGTTATAATACAGAACAAAATGAGAGAGTAATTAAACAATGTTATTGTTCTATTTAATAAATTAACTAATAAGAAAAGTAAATGATAATTCAGAAAATCGTGATTAAATTATGTTGTCGTCACAATAAATATCAGATTAAGTGTAGATATGATTCAGAATATTTCATTTATTAGAAAGATAAGAGAATCAATTAATTTTATTGTAAAATAGATATAAAACTTCAAAATATTATTTATTTCTTATTTTTTTAAAAAATCAATTATTAAAATTAGTTTAATTCTTGTCCTATTTCGCTTCTAGGTTTAAAGTTAATAAGAGATTGAAAGTATTTTCACTTTTATTAATCTATTTTACGAAAAATAAGAGATCAAAGTTTTTTATTGTGATAATGTCGCGTTTGGAGGTCAACTAGAGCTTTTCAGTTCGTATGCCTTCCTATATAAGCTGGTATGTGCCACTTTCATTATAAATCGGGTCAGCAAGAAGTTGTCTTCGATGGCAGCTCCTCTGGTCCTCCACCAAGAGATAACTCCCTCAGGGATCATGAAAATTGCTTCACAAAAACTAATGATTTGTGCATCGCGAGCCATAAGCGTTTACGCTTGGTGCTCAAGTATAGCAAGGGCCTTTCAGACGCCTGCTACAACGATAGCTTCATTATAAAAGTGACGCAACTCGACATTAACAGGTATATCCGACGGACTGGTAAGAGAGTGTGACCTTTTATCGCGACTAGCTCCGGCTAGCTTCCATCGATTTATTCAGCAAACTTCACAGCTAACTATCATCGTGCAACGTAAATGAGTCAAAATTCATGGACTTCGTGCTTGGCACGTTTCACTCTTAACGAGACTCCTTTATCTATGCTCTTAGCGTTCTGGTATTTATTCGTATCATTATAAAAATTGCTTAGGAAGATGAAGTTTTAGGCTTGGTACCTAACATATGCGTGTTATACTTACAACATAATATAAAAGAATGGTACTTAAAACATAATATGAATGCCAAACACGGGATTTTAAGAAAAAAGAATAAATACATTTGAATTGGATTGATAAGAGGCTACGTTCACTGCATGTAAAGATTTTCAGTTCAGTAATCTTCCATCTTGAAACTAATAACAAACTCCAAACTGTTTGCAATTCAAATTAACGAAACATGAGCAATGAGCTTTATACTTGATACTTAAAGACAATTACTTACCTTCCACGTCTGGGAACTATGCAATGTTTATTAATACTATTTTAAATATAGTCCATAGTATTCAATTCTTCTATACATCTCCAACTCTCCATTTAAAATCGTTGGTTGGATTCAGATTTGAGCAATCGATACCAAAAATGTATTTTTCTTGGTATCTATAATTTATACTTTAGTCTTTTATAATATCTTTGTATCTTCTTTTTAAAAGGTTTTCCTATTTATTATATTTTTTCTTAGAAAACTTAAATAACATCCTTTTTGATGTTTTAATTTTTGTTATTTTGTAAAAAAAATGGAATTTTTAATTTCAATTCGAGTTCTTTCTATAACTTAATTTGTATTTATAATTTGTCCTAAGACTTTTGAAATTTGTATGTCTTTAAAATATTTGATTGATGCATCTTTTGCTTTTCATCATTCAATAACAGCTTTTAATAAATAATTATATATATATATATATATATATATATATATATATATATATATATATATATATATATACATATATATATATTGAAATATTATATTTTAATTAATTTGTTAGATATGATGTAGTTTATTTTAAATTAAAAATGACAATTCAATATATACATTTAATACAAAATAATTACAAGTGTTTGTATGACTGCATGTAGTGGGTTAAAAACTTACCTTTACTCTGTTGAGGTTAGATTAAAATACTGACGTGTCCCGTCAGCTTATAGGTGTATTTTTGCCTGTTTAAATAAAATATTATAATATGCATTCCGTACTAACAAGAGGGAATGCTATATTAGCGTACACATTAAGTGTATTAGCTTGCTTAACATTTTGTTGTTTTATTTCAACTGTATTTTTGGATTACAGAACAGATGCCACTCTAAATACAGTTAAAGTAGTTGTGTAAGTTTAATTTATTAAAAAAATCTACTACAATAGTTTTAGTTAGTTGTGTTTTGTATTAATTAAACATTTAAATAATTCGAATTTTCAGGAAAAATGTACCAGACTATAGTGCTTCCAGAGAGAAACACGATTTAGGTTTTTTGACTTTCGATTTACAGACAGATTTATCTAATTTATTTAACTGGAATGTAAAGCAGCTCTTTCTTTATTTAACAGCTGAATATATGACAGATAATAATAAATTAAATCAGGTAAATTACAAAATTTAAAGAATATTGAAATATGATTAGTAATTTATTGGTATTTATATTTATTTTAGGTAGTTTTATGGGATAAAATTATATTACGAGGAGAAAATTCAATTTTAGATTTTAAAAATATGAATACTAAGTATTATTTTTGGGATGATGGAAATGGTTTGAAGTAAGTTTTCATAGTAATATTTGTTAGTGATTATTGTCATTTAACTTTTCTAATTATGTTTAATATTCAATGAGCAAATTTGTTTATTACAGAGGTAACAACAATGTAACACTCACATTATCATGGAACATAATACCAAATGCTGGTCTTTTGCCAAATATCTTTGCACGTGGTGAACATTCATTCAAGTTTCCATCAGAATATACAACATCTCGTGTATAATTTTTTTTATACGGACTTTATTGTATACGTGTTTGTTTCAATAAAAATTTGAACAGAAAAGTAATATACATTTCAAATTGTTTATTAGAACTCCATCTAATTACATCACAATTCAACAAAATAACAAACAACTATTATTTAATAACTATTTTGTCAATCAGAAGTTACATTTAAGTGTTTTGAAAAACTTGAATCTTTATGAATTGTTGTAATAAAAAGCGTTTCACATATACCTCTTAAGTACAATATTATTTTGTACAATAAATATTGAGGTTGTATGAACATTATACTAATTGTAATATATTAATTGTTCTAGTATTTTAGTTGAATTTTTTTATTTCATGTTAAAATTTTAAATTTGTATAAATTATTTAAATGCATTGTCAATAAAAATAATTTGTTTAAATGTAAAACATAAAACTATTATTAAATATGTCCTTAATATTACAATGCTCTATGTCAGAAATATAAATTCAAAAATCAAGTTTTTAATAGTAATATACAGAAAATTTAAACCACTAAGTAAAACATTGTAAAGAATTTATCATACATACACACATATATAGATATACGTACACAGATATGCATGTTTATAAAAAATATGGTTTCAGTTTTATTATAATTTTTTTCACAATCAATATAATATTTTAAATAAGAAATCATGTTTTCTAATACATAAAAATATATGTTGTTAATTACAATTTGTTATTTTTTGAAAATACTGATTATACATCTATTGTTATTGTAAACAGGACAAATATATTATGAATTCTTATAAAAATTAGATTAATTATATAAAATTTCTACAAACATGCACATGTAAACAATATGTATAAAAATTATTTAATTCACACACACAAACAGATATATATATATATATATATATATATATATATATATATTTATAAATAATCATACTTATATATGTACATGTACTGAACACTAGAATTATGTTAAATATTTTCATAAAATTTACATTACAATAAAAAATATTACAATTAGTTCATTAAGCAAATATCAATTATGGATATTTTAAAGCATGTGTGTGTATGTGTATATTAAAATGAAGTGTAGCAAATATATTTATAAACTATTTAACAGATAATTATTATCTTCTTAAAGTATGTTAACATGTTTTTGTTGAGTATTAAATGTTGTATTTTAAGTTTTATTTTTATAAAAAGTATTAGTTCATTAATATATTTATCAAGTAGAATAGTATTTAAATTTTGCTGTAATTTTATTTTATAGACTGATTTTTACAAACTAATTTTTTATAGAAGATACAGAAAAAATATTTTTGTAACTTTGGACCAAAAATTAGTGTTAAATAACCTTATATAATTTTTTTTTCAAATACATGTAAAGTTGTAATTTGGTACTGTGTATTTTGGTCAAATGTTACAGTAAATTAAAAATCAAACCTAAGCGGATAATGTTTAACTATAAAAAATTTAGTTATAGTTAAATTAGAAAAAAGTGTGCACAATTAACATATTTTTCTAAATATAAAATTTACTAAGATATAAAAACTTAATATGAAAGTGTAAAATCAATATGTCTACTGGACTAACATTAAAAAATGTTTGCAATTCAACAGTATAAAAATAACACAAAGCATAAATAATTGTATCTTTCACTTGAGAAGTGAGCTCCACAAAAGTTTATCGATTAATGTGTTCGAAATGCTCAACTTCCACACTTATTAGGTGATTTTTTTATAAATAAAGTAAATGAATATGTATAATATATATTAATAATAAATAGGCACATCATATTTTAAATTAAAATATTTTCATTTTAGTATTCACAATGCTTTCCCTGAATAACTTCATTGGTGTCAGTTTGAATGTCCTTATCCTTCATAACAGGGGAAACAAGTGAATTTCCATATGAACCAAATTTACACGATATTTCCAGAATTTCCCTAAGACCCTAAAATGGAAATGTACACTTATGTAAAGCTGTCTAATATAAGTTTACATTCTAATTTAAGATAATAACCTTATTTTCAACTAAAAGTCTTCTTAACGTCTCTTCTAATTTTTCCATATGTGAATCATCACAACATGCAGCTTTCCTCATAACTGCTGCCATTTCATTAATTTTTTCTGATTGTTTTCTGATAGTCTATGAGGTTAAAATTTAAGAAATATTTTTAATTAATAATAAATATACAGAATAGTATCACTTACTTCTTTGTCTGTTGTGGTTTGAAGAATTTTATAGTCAATTTGATTGCTCCATATTTGTTTATCTGTATGTTGCCTGTACTTTGTCATGATGTGCTCAAGAGCAATTTGATGATCTTCTAAAGCAGCTCGAAGTTCACGATTTTCTTGTTGTATTTCACGTAAAATTCGGTTTTCTTGCTGAATACTAGCGATAAGCTGGGAATGTGGTCGATGACGTGCTACGTCATTTAATACCTCTACTTCATCTTGATATTGTTTTATTTCATCAATTTTCTTGTTGACTTTTTGAGTTTCGGTCAACAATACGTCAGTCAATACTTCTCTTTCTTTCAATCGACCAGCTAACCTTTTTGCATCTGATATTAGTTGCTGAATTGTTACTGACATGTTGCTAAAACAATACATAAGTATACATTTACATGCACTTATAGATAATAGTTCAGTTTAAATACATAACTTACGTTTGCTTTTATATAAATTTATATATCTATATATATATATATATATATATATATATATATATATATATATATAAATATACACACACACACACACACATACATCATATATAGAAACACACACACACACATGTACAGATGTGTACAATTTTATTTGTATATATTTAAAAAAATATTGTAAGAAATGATTTTATGTGTATAATAATAAATGAAGCATTTGTAAAAAATTATATTTATTGACCGATGTGACAAATAAACATAAATTTAACTTACTTGACGAAACAAGGTTATGTTAAATTAACTTAATTTCATTTGATATTTACTACAGCTGTTCAACTAATTGTTTCCGTTATTATTTGCTAAGCAAAAATTATTTTAACAAAAATATAGCAAAATAACTTAGGAATGCAAGTAGGCCACAGTACTCCAATTCCTTGGTAAATATTTTGTTCTGATATCAGAACATTGTTAATAGTACACTCTGGTATATTTAGATGGCAGGGTATGTTACTCTGTGACATAGATAAAGACTATGACATCATAGCCCTACGGGATATCTTATATAACGTTTCATTTTTTTGATCTTTCTTTTTTAATCATTTGAAGGCTCTGTCCTCACGAATTTTAGCTTCTTTAAATAATTGATTATGAGAAAATTAATAATCAACGCTGTTCTCTCCCTATAGTTTCTTTTTTTTTTGCAAAATTAAGACTTCAGAATTTTCTTAGAAACACAAAAAGGGATAATTATGGTGGGCACATGGTCGTTGAGATGAGTTTTTATTTTACTTTTTTTCAAATCACATGATAGCATAAAAACATGTAGTCGGATATAAACGAAACTAGTATTGTGAAACGGAGATTGTGTTTGTGTAAATATATTGTTTAAATTACAGAGCACGTTATACTGATGTTATAATCAATAATAAATAAAAATCAACAGATTGGAAACTAAAGAATATGTTTTGGTCAGATAGACTCAAATTCGAAATACCGTCAATAAAATATATTTATGTTTACTGATAAATTGAAAAATATGGTTTGATTAGCATGATATTTTATATTTTAAATATAATCAAAATGCTATTATAAGTCTTCGAGTATTGTTTGGATAGAAAAAATGAAGATATTTCACATATCGAATAAATGACAGATATTTTTATTAAAATACAGTTAAAAATTCATGTCGCTGAAAATTTATACGTTAGATGGCATCAAATGAAAATATATTAAACAGAACTTCAATAGATTTGGACAGGTTATTTTCAGTCAGAATGATCTTTAATCTCTATACAATTTTATTAGAATTTTAGAAAGATGAATTATACTGGAGTAAATGATAGCTCTATTATCTTTATGTAAAGGTGTAAATGAATAAAAAACTATCGTTCTAGAACAATAAATTATAATATTGACATTTATTTATTTATTTGTGTTTATTATAAGAGAAATAATTGTAAACAATATAAACGTCTTATCTGTACATTGTAAATTATTTTTAAAAGTGAAGTTTGAAAAACTGGATATCTAAATTATATGTTTGATTATTTGAATAGTCGAATTTCAATTGACTAAAATTGAATTACTTTTTAATATATGTCATATCAAGTTTTCTAAAAATGTTTGATTTAGTTGAGGGCTAGAATTGTAAATTCAAGTGAATTTATAATAAATTAAAAGACAAACAATAATATTTAAATTAATATATTTTATGTAGTACTTATCTAAAATATACATGCATATAATTTAATATTGCATTTATGTGTAATGAAATAAAAGTGCGGATGGTGTTCTAACAGGTATCAATCTAGTTTCACCATCTTTTGATTTAACTACCCAGTAATCTCTTCCATTAATGATTTGTTTTTTTCCTTTAAATTCATTTGAAAAAGGCTTATTAAACAATGTATGGTACGACGGTGGTGCTTGTGGGAAAAAGTTCGATTCAAAACCGTTTTTAACTTTTTCAGAAGTTGCTATTTTCGAACTTGTTGGTTTCAATCTACATATTGACCTCCAATGTCTGACTATTACTTCTCCAATAAAAGCAACTGCTGCTATAGCGAAACCAATAAGTACCACCATATATGTAGTAAACAAATCACTATTTTGCATTTGTCGTCCACTGCCACCCAGATTTCTTGGACAAATTTCTGTATCTGGTAGATCTATTCGAATTAAATGTTTTATAATTCCGGATTCAACAATTGATCGTAATCTGTAAAAAACTTACATTTAATGGAGTATGTAGGTTTTATCACGGTTATTGTTTCTTTAAATATAAGCCAATGGCGCAAATATTTGGTGCAAACAAGAAATGTTCTCTTCATGGGAAACACTCTAAGGATTTTTTTTTATAGAAAGTAGAAAGTACGCAACTATTTTTATACAACTTTTATGCGAATATTTAATATAATGGAAAAGAAGAGTACGTTTTTTTTTTGATTTAATAATCGGTTTCTTAATTAAATACAATAATTTATAATTTTTCAGTTTTTTATCAACAGAAACTGTTTGTTATCAAAATGCTTTTGAATAGATAAAATCGAGGATTATTGACGTAAACTGACTGTAAGGAAGTAAATTTATTCTATTTAAATTCATTAGGTGTATTCACTTTTTTATATAAGGAGTAATTCTTTTTATCACTACACGTTATATATGCTTAAACAGAAAAGTATTTTATGTTACATTATTTTATGTAATATATATATATATATATATATATATATATATATTAATAATAATCAATGAAAGAGATGTAATATAATTTTTTATATTTTAACAAAAAGTTATGCCTGTTTTATGATAATTCTAACACATTCAGAGTCTATATGTTAAAAAAATCGATATTTGGATTTTGAAACGCATAAACATATTATAGTAATTATTTTATTTCATATTTAAACTGAATATGCTTTTGAAACGTTAATGTATTTGCGTAGCGAATCTACAGTTCAATTTTTATTTTGATATCTAGATATATTTATATTTCACGTGCAATTTAAACCAATAATAATGAATAATAAAACATGTATTTTTATACTTTAATACTAACACAGGATTAAATAAATCTTTCCAAGTAAAATTCATGGCGTAAGCAAATGCTCTGGGGCGTATCAACACTGGCCATTTTGTGACGACATATGTACAACGGTCAACTTCTTCAATACCTTGACGTGATTTTTGTAAATAGTCGTTGTACATTAAATATTCTACACCTGGCTTGTCTCTCATATACATATAATTTTTATCATTAACCCAATTTTGCAAAATAACGCTGTCATCGTCTGATAAAAACTGGCCATAGCGTTGATCAAAATAATTTAATTCTTCTTGCGGATTTATTATAGCACTTTCAATAGCTTGACCTTTTTGTGCAGCCCAGCTATATTTTTTTGTTACTATATCCATTGCTTTGTCAATCGGTAAAGTAAATCGAGACAGTGTCAAATAAGCAGTCAAGTTTGCGGTATAAAATGCAGTTAATATAGTAATAAATATCCACCAAGTTGCGAAAAGTAATCTCGAAGAATCTGAAATACATAATTAAATAATAATTTTTTATTTAGGTGTATACATAATAACATTTATTTTATTTCGTTGAATAGTTCTCCTCTATATTTTTATTTTGTAATATTTAATTTAGAGAAAAATCAATTTGTTTATATACACACACACACACATATATATATATATATATATATATATATATATATATATATATATATACACACTAAATATGTATCAATTCACGAATTATGTTTTCAATGTTCCAACTGATTCATTTGTATAGTTTTAACATTCTTTCCATTAGAGTAATTGATGTAATTTATTTTATTATTAACATAACAGCCATTTTTAAGCAAATTAATTTTACATAATAAGCAATAAAATGTATCATTTTTTTATTAAGATGACTAGAAATTTAATACCATTATATTTTAAGAAATTATAGGTTTGTTATATGTCTTTCGATTGTCATTACCCTAAGAGTATAAACTAATAAAATAATATATATATATATATATATATATATATATATATATATATATATATATATATATCAAACACATTCTCAACAGAATGTAAATACTAATATTTATCTACAACTACACTTTGCACTTGAGTGGTTTTTAATGTGTATGTAAATATAATAGAATGAAGCAAAACAAATTGTATTTTGATTATTCTTTAATATTTTTTCCAATTAATGTCAATGTAAAACTATATCAGTATACTAAAATATAATATCGATTACAATTGTGTATTTTACATTATTTGTCATAAGCTAACAAGAGAGTAATTTGATATCAAAAGTTAATACTGTAAATAGTTTGAGGTATAATGTAATATTTAAGTGTTATTACATATTATTATTCATAGATTATGCGGCGTATTGAAGATGTTATGAAGTATGGGACTTAGATAATGACTGTTATCATTATTATAATTGAATGAGAACCTTTTATTATTTTGTTTCAACTTGAATCATTTATGTCATAAATGTAAAATAATAGGGTTATAATCTTTTAATAAAATCAAATAAATGAAAATTCAATATATATATATATATATATATTTTCAATATAATTCAAAGGAAATGAACTTAATAATTTATATTTATATATTTCATAAGGACAGTATATTAATGTTCTTTTTTAAATAAATATTCGATTTAATTAGTTTCATTTTATTATTGGCGAAACATTAAATTATTTAATAAAAAAAGTTATTAGAACTAATTAAGTATAAGAATTAGTATAGAAATAGTAATTTTAATATTAAAGAAACAAATATAACTCTTCAAACCGCAAGAAAAACAACATATATATATATATATATATATATATATATATATATGTATGTATGTATGCATGTATGTATATATGTATGTATGTATGTATGTATGTATGAATACAAATAATCAAATTTACTTTATTAGTAAATAATTATACTTTTTTTAAATTTCAACGAGGTTTTTAATTTAATGTATAATGCATTTTAGAGCATTTAAAAAAGTTATTTTGCAAATGAACGTGATTTTACCTACAAATTAACTTAAGTATAATAATTGAATTCAGAAATATTTATATTCTAGCCGTAGGTGGATAGAAATGTGTGTACGTATTATATACAAAATGGTTATATATATATATATATATATATATATATATATATATATATATGCATTTTTCGATTTCTTTTGGTGTGTGGTTATTAATGAGTTATATTAACTATAAATAAAAAATGTGTTTTAATTACCTGATACAGGACTTAGTGTACTGCCTTGTTTAAGAAGTGCACCGTAAACGAACCAAACGCAAGATGGTAAAGGAAAAACGATATTTTTATGATCTTTGCATAGTTTCCATCTCAATAAGATCAATAAATAGATAATTGGACCAATAGCAATTAAAGAAATAAGAATTAACAGCCAGACGTGTAATGTGAATGGTGCTAGAAGTCCGGAACCAGCAGCTGATTCTTTCGGTCGTTTCATTAAAACGACCCATTCCCCAGAATCTAAATTAGTCGAGTATCTGATGAATTCTCGAGCATATGACAATACTGGTAAAAAAGCAGCAGCGAAATCAGCTTCCTAAAATTTTGCATAAAATATACATTTTATTTTTTTTTTTCAAAAAAGAAAAATTTATTTAATATGTTTTAGAAAGTGTATTGAATAAATAATACAATTATTTTAAAAATGATATTATGTTTAAAATCTTGTTTTACAAATTAAAACTATAATACGCATTTCTGTCTTAAATTTACTTTATAAAATCATAGGTTCTCTCTTCCTCTGTCAATCTAATTGTGTCAAACTATCTCATATTCTAATTATTGTCATATATTTGATGAATTTCGTGTCAATTGGTATAATCTGAAGACACGAGAACATTTGGTCAATACAGAAGATTTTCAATTAGTCAACCTACTGTAATTAATTGTTTATTAAATTTTAATTTACAAAATAATAGATTTTTCTTCATTTTCAATATCATATCTTTAGGTATATACACCTTTAATTTTTACAAATAGATTTTTATTTTTATTTAAATATTTAATAATCGGATATTGCTCATTTTTGATTGTTGCTTATGTGTATTTCAGTATCGACGTTCATCGTTCTTACAAAGCCAAGGTGCAGAAAAGTCTAGATTTTTCTGTACCTGAAAGTGAATTTCGCCACAATACCAAAACTATATTTTGAATGTGATAAGTTGATTGATATTAAATTATATTCTACTATATTGTTTTTAGAATGTAATATATATTTATATAAAATTGAATATATATTAATTATTAATTATGATAATTTTTATTTCTCCGAATATTTTTTTTGATTTTATTAGAAGTAGATACATGAAAATGAGTATATTTTTAAATAAATAGATATTTTTTTCAGAATTATAATTCGATTTTAATAGGTGACATGCATCGTATTGAATTATACAATGAAATATAAATAGATTTTATATTATTATTCTCTAATGTGTTTTTATCGTACATTAATTGAATTCGATTTCAAAGGAGCTATTATTTTGATTTCGATATTGCTCTTCTTACAAATTACTACGTTAAATATTTTGACTTTTTTTATTAGAAACAAAAGATTTAGCTTATAATTAATTAAACTTTTTTAATGATACAATTAGTTAAAGATATAATAAAAATTAAGTGTAAAGTATTATTTTATTTTTAAAATTTTTTAATGTTTTATTAGATCTTATATTAAAATTAATTTTAATTACGTAACGGGAATGAAAAGAATAAACTTTATATTTTGGCAAATTCTGTTATAAAATATCCGTTAAAAACAATATAATAAAAAAAACAATGATTCAATTAATAGCGATATGAATTTAATCCATCAGTCATCATTTTTATAAATTGTATGACAGGACGCAATAGTGATGACATGCTGGAAAATGAAATTATATCGACTCATATATATATATATATATATATATATATATATATATATATATATATATATATATATATATATATATACATATATGTATGTGTGTGAGTGTGTGTCGTGGAGTACTCAGAGCGTTTACTGTTACGTATTTCACAGTATTATGAATTAATAATGATACAGTCAAGTATGACGAACAATAAAGACAAATTTTTATTAATGACTGGAAATAAAAAAAGACAAAAGTTATTTGATTCAGAAAAGATTAGTTTTGCATTTTATCTATACATGAAATCATCACGATTTATGTACACTTTATAGCATTGCTTCGATATTTTTTCATACTCGTAACACCAAATTATGTATATTTGTTTATCACAAATATTATTTGAATTATGTTCACAAAATTGTTTCAAAAAACGAGTTCTGTATTACTGTTAATATTTTAACAATTGAGTAGTGTGAACGTAATGCCTTGCTGTGGAGAATTTGAGAAAAACGGCAATAAATACATATTTTAAAGAAAATTATTAAAATTAGTATAAATCTAAAATAATTTTCAAGATATAGTTTCAAATACATGATATATGATGCATCTTGTCATAAAGGGAAATCAATTAGACAAACATTGAGCACACTCCTTTCTTAACGTGTTAACATGCGAGTCAATGAATAATTAAAAAAAAAATGGAATGATAACATTTGTGGAGCATGTGAAAAAGAGATGATGAAGAAATTTTAATGAAATAAATTTACAAATATATTTGTATAACAGTTAAATTAATTTAATATTTCTTATAAATAAAATATTAAATAAGAAATACTTACACCACTATATAACAGTCCAAATATTCCATCTGTTTGAGATCCTAAAACATTTTCTTTAGGCAGGACAACTGTATAACTAAAATTGAATTTTTCTTGGAGAAAATCAACGAAAGTGAAAGCAACTCCTTTACCTACCCAAGTACCATTTTCTTGTACAGCATAATTGAGAGGAAAATTCTAGAAAAATATACAGCTATATATAGTATTTTTGAGTAAAATTTGGTTGTAATTGTTGAAATTGTATTTTGTTTTGGTGAAAAAGGGTTCCTATAACATTTATTAAATTTTATGTAATTGTAAGAAAGATGATTTCAAAATAAAACAGAACAGAAAAAATATTTATTATAAATTTTAAATTTAAGTACATTTCAGATGGAATATATATATATATATATATATATATATATATATATATATATATATATACATTTAAATAAATATTTTAAAGCGTTATTTAAACCAATAATACATAAATGAAATCTTGTAATAATATCTCTGGTTTATAAATATATTTCCTTAAATATTATTCATTTCGTGTTATATTTTGAATTCTAATATAGTTTTTAGTTTATTTTTTAATGTTAAATTATTATTATAAATTTCAAAGATTATTGTTTTAAATTAAGCATAATCAATCTACTAGTTTTTCTATAAATTAGTTTATTTTGGTTACCGTTTTAGTATTATTTTTGAAATTAAAAATTATCATATGAAAATTATTTAACTTATCATTGTATTTTATTTTTCATAAGAATCAAGTAATTTAAATTATTTAAATACTAATAGTTTTGTTTATATGTTAGTAATTGAACATACAAGCGATTATATATATATATATATATACATAAATATTCCCGAAATATGTATAATTAATATAAAAAATATGGTAAATTTATAATAACTTAATTGTTATGCAAACTGTGTAAACAAATTGGTTTAAAAAGGATTTTATGAAGTTTTTCTAAATTTGATAAGGTAGTTCTTTAGTTTTATGAAAATTATAATCATTTTAACTCATGAAGGTAAATTATTTATATCACAAGAAAGTATTAATTTTAGTCTATTACTGTGGTATAACAATTTTTAATTATTAATGAAATTGGAAATTATAATGTAGTATAACAAGTAATAGTTTCTTTATATGAAAACTCATTTTGTGTGATTGGTGTATAATAGCAAAGTAATTATGATCATTTTAAATTATAAACGGAGAAGAATAGGCATAATGAAATAAATGTTGTAGCTGGACACATAAAGTTTGTAAGCTATGAACTATTGTCGTTGTTTATCCCAAATTTTAAAATGTAATTCAATTTTTGACCCATTTATCACTTATATTTTCGAGTAATTCAACTGAAATAAGTTATATAAAGAGTCAATTAGATGTAAAATGTAAATAGAATGCGTGTTTTTTATATTAAGAAGAAATTAGATTAGAAAAGGTGTCATAAATGAATTCTATATCCTTCATTCAATTACATTCCACAATTGTTTGTTGAATAATTTCAATAATGCTTATTGATTATAACGTATGTGCATTTCGATAACAATACCATAACATTCAGAGCACTAAAGTACAGAAAAATATTTTGTTCTTAGACGTTCTTTATCAAATAAAAATGTAAATAATGCATTTGTTAAATTATTTAAATTACATTTTAAATTTCGTTTAAGAAAGTGAAAAGTAATTTATTTAATTCATAAATGAAATTTGCATATGCTTTTTATTTTTTTTATTTGATTTATTTGTCAGTATCAAAATATTTAAAATAAAATAAATATATAGTCTGTATTGATTAATGTAATAAGTTTTATTCTTTTTATAACTCTATTTTATTAATTTTGTACATACTTGTAGTGTTGCTATTTTTAATAATTTTCCATTAAGCAGTGCACGCAAATCACCTAGATGAGTTGCTTTATCAAAATCGAAAGCTGAAAAAGAAACAATTACATATATAACTGTTTAATTAAGTAAGTTGGAAATATGTATATTATATTTGAATAATTGAACTTCGAAAATAATACGAAGCTTTATGATTTTTAACATGTGAATAAATATTTATCTAGCAATATAAAATCATTTAGTATTTATATTGTTTATAATACTATTTGCGGAGATTACACTCATATATATATATATATATATATATATATATATATATATATATATATATATATATGTATATATATATATATAGAGGTCGTTTTCAATTAAAAAAGTACTCTTAAAAATATTTTTAATTAAAAAAGTAAAAATTATCAACATTTAGCATTTTAATATAATTTTATTATGGTACTAAGGTACTGAAAATTGTCATTGTTTCAAGATAAAAAAATATTTTGTGATGGAAAATATTTTTAGATAGAAAAATATTTTGTCATATTTTTTATTATGAATCAAAAGTACCATTTTATAAATGTAATAATCAATGATACGGTTAATGGAAAATGATTATTTATACATTGATAGATCAGAAACCCTAGTATAAGTCACTTTTCGATAAAAGTCTTTCTTCTAATAAAAATTCTGAAGTGTAAATAATTTAGCATAAATAAAACGATAAAGTCATTGGTCAATACATTTTATAATAGATGATACGTAAAAAGAATACAATATAAAATTTGTATATAGAATGTTTATCAAAAAAATCAATTCTTTATGTTATATTTTGTTAATATATTTTATTTTCTATATTACATTTGACTAATACTTATTAGTATCTAAGTCATTGCAATGGTCATGTATATTTCAATTTTAAATAAATTTTATTAAAAAATATATTTAAAAAGAATACTTTTTTATGAGAATCGATTTGGTTTTTCATCTTTCATTTATTTCATTTTATTACATTTTTTCTAAAAAAAACATTACTGAATGTCTAGATGTCAATAAAAAACTGAAAAGGACACATTTTATTATAATATTAAATAACAGTGTGTAATGAAACTATATTAATTTTGTAAATGTATATTAGGTAATACATGAATTTCAATTTTCATCATTAATTATTTAATCATAAAAGTAATGAGTGGTAATCTCATTGGACCCACGAGAAGAAGACGATAAAATAAAATAAGAAAAAATATAATTTCACATATGGTATTATTAAAAATATTGTCTGTGTACAAACCATATTTTTTTTTGTACAAAGATATTAAAATGAAAAATAGTATATGAGATATTATTTTCTTGGTAACTAATCTAAATTTAAATTTTAATTAAACAAAAATATTTCGGTAATTCATAGTGACTAATTTAATTCTCATGGAGGATCGTATTTCTGTAGCAAAATTCCATAAAATACTATGAAATTAATACAAAGATTATAATAGTTATTATTACTGTTATAAATTGTACTTACTTTGAAGACCGCTTCCATTTCCACTTTCCCCTGGACAGCTTGTTAAATTAAAACACAAACCGGCTAACAATAATTCTGTAGCAGCCATATTTCATTTTTTAAACTAACAAAACGTATAAAACTATAACATTGAATAAATAAAACGATATAGAATTATGCAACGAAATGAATGAAAGTAAAATTAACTGTTATTGAATTACTACTGTTATAATAAAAATCACTTCTTTCACTATTCTAGAGAATTCTTAACGTATAAAGTGATAATAATTTATGAATTACGGATTCTTTTGTTTTTAATATACGATAAAATATATTTTAATATTTGTGAAATAAATTAATGAAGCATAAAAAAATAAACAATTTATGTTTGCAACAACTGTTTACATTTGATACGTTCACTTAAATCATTTTTGTGTTTTTATAATGTTTTGTATGTTTTAGGCCCGTTGGGGGCCAACATATTCTCCTTTACCATATAATCTGGTCAACTGTGGAGTGATTTCAATTAACGCTATTGATAAGGGTGAGTTTTTATTTTATTTTACTAGCGCAGACGCATCTATGTTTTATTACATTTAAGTGTTGAGGTATATAATGTTTCTGCATATATATATATATATATATATATAAATGTATTCAGCTGCAAACACTTACTTGTATTATTTGTCTTTTATTCATAACACGCACACACGTACATACATGTATATATATATATATATATGTATATAATTGTATGTATATATATATATATATATATATATATATATATATATATATATATATGTATTGTATATACTTATGTTTGTGTATATTCATTATATTATAAACACACATACAATAAAAATTTCAAAAATGAACATAATTAGTAAATATGGCAATTATTTATTTTATTACCTTGTGATATCTTGATAATGGAATGAGTAATTATTGGATATATTTTTTATGTTCATTATTAACAATTTTCTGAATATATATATATATATATATAAATGTTTTAGAAATCAGACACATATCTAATTGTTCATAAAATTCTTGTTTAATTACAACTATATGAATATGACTTATTTGGTAGCTGTCAATATGACAAAATAATTAATAAATTTCTCAACTAATGCCAAAGAAACAAATAACATAATGATTATATTTGATGTATAATAAAATCATCGATATTTCTATTAAAAATGTAATATTCTTATTGAGATCTGAGCTATTTTTCTCCTATCATTTCAATCTTTCTATTTATCTGTCTATTTATCCATTCAGCTATTTACGTATCTGTCTGTCTATCTACAATGGTCCATGTTGTACCGCAAACTGTGGTAGTGCAACGATGTTTTTCCTCCTCCTGCTCTTTTACTATACATAGCTGACTGTAATTAAGGGGCACCGAATAACTAACGCCAGAGCGCTTTAAATGAGGGTTTCTATTCTAAAACTCATTTCATTTCGTACCGAGATCGCGATCAGAGCGGCAAAGAAAAATATGTATTTTTTTCTGCACTTTACAACTCTAAGGATGATGAAATCGCTATCAAAATTGCGCACGAATAACAATCAAAAATGAGTAATAATAATTTATAGAACATTTTCGATAAGGATATTTTTTTGTGGTTTGTAAGGCAAGAAAATAAACTTGTGAAATCTGAACATACATCATATGCTTATTAGAAAATGTTCTTAAAATATATTAAAAAGACATATTATATGAAATATATATTTTTATTATTTCAAATAAGAAAAGTTTGATTCATTTTTTATCTATCTGTAATTTGATTATTACATAATATGCTCTCTAAATTTCTAATCCTATTAAATTTATATTTAATTGAGAAAATATAATTTAAAAAATATTAATATATATATATATATATATATATATAAAATTTGTTTTTGTATACACTTATATTTATTCCGTTTTAAATCAAGATTTTAGAAAAATTCACATTACTAAAGAATAAGTTGAAAAAAAGTGAGCACCGTTTGTGTTTAAAAAGATTATAAGGAATTTTTGTATTATAGATTAATATTTGGCTTTTCCAATACCTTTTCTTTAATTTTGTGAATATTTCGATTTATTTTGTACATAATTCAAAATAATAACGGAAAAATATTTTGTTTCCGTGCATTTTTCTTACAACAAATCATTTAATATAAGCTTTTTCAGATTGTCTTTTAAATGTACGAAATTTTCGATTGTACATACGAGTATGTACAATCGGATATTAAAAAAATCTTATATTAAAAAAACATGTATACACGAAAGCACTTCTGACTATATAAATCAATGTTAATAAAAGTATATAAATTACAAAGTAAACTTTAATGTCAGTAGTACATTAGAATGAATTTTAAAATAACTTACTTTTTTATGAAAATGTATTAAATTCAAATGTAGTATTCACATTCAATAATTTTTAGTATATTTCTACTTTATTAAATATATTAAATATACAAATGTGAATTTAGGTTTTAATATTTAATACACTTTTAATTCATTTCAGTAAAATACAATTATTAATTAAAATAATAATAATTCGATTTATATTAATTTTATATAATAACCAAATATATTTGACTATTCTTTGTGGTAATTATTCATTATATTCGATTTTAAGGCTAAGATGCAAAAGAATAATATATAATTAAAATATGTTTTAAAGGACTACAATTAAATGGAAACTATTTTAGATTTGATCGTACAAAACATTTTTCTTTATATATATTATTTTATTGTGGGTAAAACTCTCTGAAAATGGAATGTACATAAGTACGTAAATTATATTTTTAAAGCTGTATTGTAAATTAAATTTAAATTTTCTGTTACATTCTACAACAGTTTCAGTGAAATGTTTATGTAAAACAAACGGTTCAAAATTGATTTTTCACCAAATTATATGTGAACAACAGTCAAAACAGGCATGCTTTTTCGACATTATACGTCAATGTAAATACTTTTAAATTAGTTCAATTAATTTGACAAGAAAAGTGATTTCCAAGACGAGTGGATTTGTATTGTATGAATATTTTTATTTTGTTTAATGATTTGAACTGTCATATCTTAATAAAAAAAGCGTTTCATTGTTAATGAAAACGAATATACTTTGTGACACGCAACTTTCATGCATGTGTGACAATGACATATATAAAGGTGTTGGTAATGAACTATATATTATTTATTAATCTATGCATGTCACTAACACTGAAAAAATATATAAATTTAACACTAAGCTAGAAATCTGTTTAATCGAATAATATCAAATTCAATATTTTTGATGGCATTGACATATTTTTTTATTTGATTTTATTTTTGGAACAAAAATTACTGACATATTCAGTATTTGAAATTAATTTAAGTGATTTAGAACAAAATATCAGTTCACTAAGTTGCTTCGTTTAAGTAAAATTGAAAAATTTTATATCTACGAGTTATTTATTAATCATTAGGTTTTATTTATAATAAATTATCACAGACAAAAATATTGAATTTTTGCTTTAGAAAATGTCAATAAAATATTTTTATTCGAAATATTATCTATTTTTTTACATTAAAATTTTAATTTTTAATTATTTTATATTGGCGATTAAAACATCTTATGACATGTATTAACAACACTTTCAATATGACAACAATATATATATATATATATATATATATATATATATATATATATACGTATATAACATTTTATATTAATATTTATGCAAGAAAATAATAAAAATGTTTAACATTTTATAATACTATTTTAAAATTGAATTTGTTTAAAATGAGCATAAATATTATATTTTGTGTTACATTCATACAAAAAATAAACTAAATCTATACTTCAAATTCTCTTCAATAAAAACTTTTCCCCTTTGTCAGAATAAATGAAATTAATTGTTGGATTCCTTATTAGATCGGTATTTAACAATAATATACATACATACATACTATATATATATATATATATATATATATATATATATATACATATGTATGTATACATATGTATATATGTATATATGTATATATGTATATATATATATATATATATGTGTGTGTGTGTGTGTGTCGTATCATTATGTTAATCATTTTTAGGCTTTGATATGCACTATACATCTTTCTCATGACTCCCAATTTGAACAATTTAGTGCCTTTCTATTCCATATATTTTCAATTCATTATATTATATCCATTCATTGGTTTTATTGTAGTTTTTATTATGTTAATATGTTTTATCAATTTTTATTTTAATCTTTTTTCTCTTGTCTTGTCTTTGATTCCTGTTTTTTTTCGTACCAATTTTAGTTTTCATCTTTCTCTTCCTACTATTACTAAGATATATGTATTATCTGAATTCAGTGAATTATTTGAAATTGTAGATTCAATGTTTTATTTCAGTAGAAAAGGGCCTACAAAATATATTTATTAAATAGTTTAAATCAGAGTATTATTATAAAAAAATTTAATTTAAATATCTAAGAAATGGTCCAAATTAAATCCAACCATTTTTTTTCTGCGAACTCCCTCCATAAAAGTTCCATTCTTAGGTTAGCTAAGTAAAAAGAAATAATGTTTGTAAAATGTACAGTGAGTCAAAAAAGTTTTCCTACACTTTGTATTTTTATATATTTTTGTTTAAAAATAACAATCCATGAATGGAATTTTGTAAATACTTTCTCCATATAATTATATATATATATATAAATATTAAAGAATATACTCAATAAAATTAAACCAAATAAATTAAAAAGCACGAAAAAAATAAAAAACAAGTAAGTTGCCTTAATTGATATCAAAAAAGCCTTCGTACAAAGAAAATCATTAAGATGTAAAGCTAATCTATGTTTTTTTCTAATTTTCGATATTTTGCTGAGAAGTCTTTTGACTTCACCACTACTGCCAAATGAATTTTCATATTAAGAACCAGTTTTTCTGTACTTTATTCCGTTATTTTTTCCCATTCAGCCAATAATGCAATTTTCAGTGATTCCTTAGAGCTCATTTGGTGTTTTCGGAGGCGTCGATTAAGTAAATCCCATAAATGCTCTATGGTATTTAAATCGGATGACTGTGGGAGTACATACAATTGCTTGGGAACTTTATAAAGACACCATTCTTTCATTACTGAAGAGCAGTGTTTTAGGTCATTATCTTGATGAAACATATATTTATTTGCATCAGATCCATTTTTTCAATACTGCTTATTAAATTTTCTTACAAAATGCGTAAGTAACGTATTTGTTCAATGAAAATCAAATTTCCAGGGCCTGCGGCGCTCATAAACCCTCACACCATCACACTACCACCACCATGTTTTATGATTGGTATATTTTCCTTATTAAATTATGTATTTTTTTCTTCTCCATACTTTTACGTGTCCATCCGAACTGAAAATATTAAACTTACTTTCATCGCTGAAAACTACATTTCTTCAAAATTCCTTTGATTGTTTTTTTTTTTGAATTTCAACAAACTTAACCCGCTTTAATTTATTTATCTGTGAAATTAATGGTTTTTTCTTTGCTGAACGGTCATGGAAACTAACTTTGTACAAAATATTCCTAATCGCTTGCTGATTTGATTTTTTTCCTATTAATTCTTCCAATTATTGGCTTACTTTTGATGCTAAAGTCTTGGGAATTCGCTTTATTGTGTTGACCAAAATTCGTTCTTGTTTAGAAGAAAATTTTCTAGGCCAGTCAGAACGTGGTTTAGTTTTTACTGTGCCGGTTGAATTAAAGCTTTTAATAATATATTGTATATTTGAATTTGTTCTCCCTATTATAGAACCGATTTACCGAAGCTACTTTTTTTAAATATTACTGAATAATAAGTTTTCTTGCATCTACTGAAATTTCAGAATTTCGACCCATTTTCACTTTAATTTTAACGAGTACAAGCTAACTAAATGAATTAAAATACTATTATTTTTAATTTTTACTTTTTAAAATACTCGCAATTACAAATTTAGAAAAAAAAACTGTTCAAAAGTTCAATCGGAGCTGTTGTAACGCATTGCAAATTTATATTGTATGAAAACATTTGACTTAAATTTCATCCTGCGTTATTTACTTAATTTGGGAAATTCCACGAAAAACATTTTAAAAAGCATAGAATTGCGTTTTACAAATATTGAAGAAATAATGTATAAAAGTTTTTCTTCGAATAATAACAAAAAAAAAAATTTCGAAGGCTTTGTTCGAAGGTACAAGGTGTACAAAAACTTTTTTGACTCACTGTATATTTCTTTCATGTCAATTATTTTATTAATTCTAATTAATCTTCTAAATTGTATATTTTATTATAGTATATTAATAATGGAATATTTCATTAAAATTGATATACGTTTTTCAGCATTTACTGTAGAAAGAAAAATTGCTGCGGCAACATCAATTGTTTATAAATGAATAATTAGTAAACGGTTTTAAAAATTTCACTGTTCATTTTAATATCGATTTCAGTCTTTTAATATTTCTGAGTTACTAAAATCGATTTTTTCATATCACGACAGCAGAATGTTATTGCAATTATTTACGTTACGTCAACTTGCACTAAAAACATTAATATTATTTTTATTGCATGTTATCATTTCTAACAGTAACATGTAATAAAATGTACAAAGTAAGCAATGTGAATATCAATAATTGCTTTCCGTATATAATCGTTTTTACATGAATACTTTTTAAAATGAATACGTTGCTCATTATTGTTTATATATATATATATATATATATATATATATATATATATATATATATATATATATATATATATATATATATATATAGTAAAATCTCTGTTGCATGACAGAAATGAATGAATTTGTTGAAATGAGTGTTTATTATGAACTTTTCAAAGAAAATAATTAATAAGATGTTCGACTGTATTCTATTAAGTAATTGCATATACACTCTATATTTGTGAATAAGTATATTTTATTTATCTACTAATAACTCTTATTGGAACTACTCATTGCTAGAATATTAAAATGAAAATTATTGTTTACTGTTCAATAAAAGCTAAGAAGGACTTTTAATACAAAACAATAAGAAGAACTTTTCATACAAAACAAATGCTGTTAAATTTCATTATTCTCACTAATTAAAAATGATATAAAGGCGACGCTTTACAAATAAAAACCATTGATGACATTAATAAGCTCTATTATAGGTATGATATACTATTTTCGAATTGTTATATTTTAATCAGCTTCAAATTCAAATTCAAATGTTTATTTCTATTTATTCCTAAATATCACAGTTTGTATATTTTTAAAGACAACAAACAATGACTTTTATTCGATTTATTTAAAGCAGCTAAAAGTAAAAGTTAAAATTTTGTAACATTTGAAGTAATTAGGTCATGGTGCGTCATGTGCGACTAATGTCCAGGTGCGATTTTGACACATCGTGTACTATTCCTCCTCCATGGATTTTTCCCAGGATGATGAATCGAGTCGATCCGTAGCTTGTGGACTGTATTGAGTTAGTTAAATTTCTGTAGCGAGATAAATGTGGCAATCGGCGAATTTTTTTAGGTTTCGGCGATCTTGATGACCGGCGAAACAGCGTAGTCTAATTTTTCTTTTTCAGTTTTACATTTTCGGTAATTTCTTGTCGTTGTAGTCCTTACGAAGTGGGGCTGGTGAGTTCCCTAAAATCGTGGAATTCCTCTTCTTATTCCGATTCTTTAGTTGTTGTCTCCCCCCTTTCTTCGATGAAATCCTGTGGTTCTGGTTCTACTAAGATTAATAATCCCTTCCCATTAGATATATACATTTATATTGTATAAATATGTGTGTGTGTATATATATATATATATATATATATATATATATATATATATATATATATATGTATATATATATATATATATATATATATATATATATATGTATATATGTATATATATATATATATATATATATATATATATATATATATATATATATATATATATATATATAATTAATTTAACCCTAAAATTAAATTCATTAGTATATTTAGAGTGATAAATGTAAATAGATTTTTGCATGTACATGAAGGTGGATGTTTATTACATTTTTTTTCTATTAAAAAAATTTAATTTAATATAAATGAAACTGATTACTTATGTTACAAATTACTTATGCACTGCTCATTTTCAAAGCCCATATAAATAAATCATTCTTAAATTGTTATAAAGTAAGATTATTTTTGCATACATATTTTTGGTGACTTATTTATTTTTAACATATACTTCTAAATACAGCTGAAAGTGAAACTAATTGAAAATAGTAATTAACATATTTTATTTTTATACCATTTTGATATAATATGTTTATTTGTAATCATATTTTAAAAATGTAAGAAGATAAATAATAAATAATTAGATGTTACAAATAATCATATATAAATTATATGTTTATTTCCTATATACATATATATATATATATATATATATATATATATATATATATATATATATATATATATATACATTTTAATGTCTATATTTAGAAAGAATTGATAATCAAATATTGTTATGGTTGTTACTATAGTAACGAATACAACTTTTGACATTTTGTAATATTTATTTGTAAAGGTAATTATAAAGGACTATATTTCACATCAATTTTTTCTTAATATACTAATCATTTACAGATTTTATTATCAAATGTTATTTTCGTTTTTATTTTCTTAAATTTTTACAAAGCATGAAGTTATTATTTGAAAAAGAATGTGTTTTGAAATAAATCATACTAACATTTTTATTATATAATAGACGTTTGATAAATAAAAAGTGTATTTATGTATTTAATTTACTATTAATGTTAAAGTTAATATTATTTTTAGTAAATGGCACCATACAATTTTCAAATACCACATGAGGTAGATCAAGAAGATTTTATAAATAATACTTTTTCTTCATCATCATCTTCTCCTGCTCCATCTGAAATAAGTGGAATACAGAGTCAACACAATTTACCAAGTGATGATGTCACATCAAATAGCAGCTTTAGTCTTAGTGACGTATCTTCCTCCGAAATACTTACGTATGTTCCGATTGTAATACCTCTTCCAAAAACTTTAAAAGAGCTCTTGGTAGGTACCATTATGCTTTACAAGGATTTATTAATGATTTTAGTTTCACATGTATTTTACATAATATTAATTATAATATTTAAAATTCATATATATATATATATTAACAATAATAAACTTAACGTATTTATTTTAAAGTGTTCATGTAAAAACGATTATATAAAACGCTTCAATAAAAACATAATTATTTCAGATTGATGCAGCTAAAACTGAAGATTTAATACAAGTAAGTGAAATCAGCTTACGGGTTCTTGGGAGAGAAGTTAGTCTTCAGAGGCTTTATATTTTTTTACCAAATCTGGTAGTTCTTAATTTAGAGGGAAGTTATATTCATTCTATACGTGAACTGGGATGCAATCTTGTGAATTTGAAAGTGTTAAGGGTTGTTAGATGTGGTTTAACAAATTTGGATGGTACATTAGGTCTATCAAGTTTAGAAGAATTATATGCTGGTCAAAATGCTATAGATGATGTTGGACCTTGTGCTTATTTGCCAAATATTAAAATTTTGGATGTTAGAATGTGAGTTACATGAAACAACCTATATAGAAATGTTAATGACAATTATTCATCATATTTATTTATTAGTTTTTTTATAAATACATTTTTTTCATAAATATAAAACATTCATTGCAATGCTAAAAATTTAATAAATATTTTTGAACTGAGTTCAAGACATATTTTATTAAACTGTAGTGAGTAATTTGTTTTCTAAATTAAATTATTAACATGATATTATGTAACAGAAATTATGCAATAAATAGAGATGAAATCGTTTCTAATTTTTTGCTTCTAGAAATAAAATTGCTGATATACATAAAATTGGTTTTTTGGCACTGTGCTCTGAACTGGAACAACTTTTTCTTGAAAATAATTTTATTACAGTTATACCTGATTATCGAAAAATTATAAAATATTTTTTGCCTCAGCTTCATGCTTTGGATGGAGTGCGTTTCAATGAAAATGGTTAGAAAATTATATTAACATTTTACTATGAATTTTTTACTTTTTCAATTTTATTTAATATATACACACACATACTACATATTATTTAAATTATATGGAATATATATATATATATATATATATAATATGGAATAAAAAAAATACAACTTATTATCATTGTGTCCTTTTATATAGAAATATCTAAAATTAACATCCACCAAAATGTATTAGACGACAGTAATAGTCTTAGAAGTACAAGCAGTAACTGTAGCAGCATTGAAGACATAAAAAATGATGAGGGATTTGAAAAAGAATTGGGTAATTCAAAACATCAAAGTTTAGTTTCAGCGAATGAAGAAAATGGAGATAAATTTAAAGTAAACTCATGTATAGAAGAAGTGTTCAAGGCAAGTTATAATTTTTACATCATCAACGATTCTGAAATAAACCATTCATTTTGCATATAAAAAGTTATTTAGAATATGTATTATTTTGATAAATATTTGTATTTTATTATTTAATTAATCTAATTCAGTTTAATATACTAACCATATATTTTAAAAGTAAATTTAATTAAAAGCGAAATTGTTATATTACGTTATTAGATAATAAAATTAAAAACTAAACTTACATTTTTATTATGCTCTATAATTTAAATTTATAAACAAATAATTCAATGGAGGTAATTTACTTTAATATTAAATTTTATTGATTTGCATTATTTATATTTAACAATATGAAAATATGTATTATTTGTCGATTATTTTTTTAGATTCATATGAACAAAACAGAGCATGAATTGTCAATAATATATTATTATAAAAGTTTTGACTTTATGTGCTTTGGATGTAAATATTAAAATAAATTATAATACTGTAATTAGTAGCTTCATTTAAATATTTTAAGTAGTTTAAATAGTTTAAATATTTTAAGATTAATTTTGAATAGTTTCAATTGAAAATTTAAGAACTATTAATATTCAATTGTCTGTCTTTTTTTCAGAAACTAAATTTAAAAATTAGTAACACTTAATATTGAATTGATTTATGATTCTTTTCAGAAACCTCTCATTAAACGTAATGTACTAACACTACCTCCACTAAAAACGATAAGTAATAATGTGACAAGACCTTCAACTTCACTAGGGATTGAATGTCTACAAAAACCAACAAATTTAGTAACACAAAGGCCTTTTAGTGCTCAAACTGGATCAGTTATAAATTGTGTGGAGTCTGGTAAATATATCTGAATGATTGGTTCATGTGTATTTACATGTATATAAATATATATATATATATATATATATATATATATATATATATATATATATATATATATATATATATATATATATATATATAATTAACAGCTATATTTACATAAATATGCATAAAATTTCAGGTTCACATGAACATAAAACTGAAATAAATATTTTAAAATATAGTAAAATATCACTTAAACCATTAAAGCTAAATCATGTAAATTCAACATCAGAGGATGTTATAGAAGAAGATGAGAATAATCATTCCAATTTGAATGAAAATCAAAAAGAAACACAGTTATAAAATGACGGAATAACTTATAAATTATATATATAAAAATATTTGTTGTTAAAAAAATATTTCATATGAAATAAATAAAACTTATTAAATTTCTTTTGTTTATATTTTTATAATAATTACATTATTGAGAGTTAAAAAAGAATACAGTCTATTTTGCATGGACTCATTTTTATTAAAAAAAATAGTAAACATAGTAAAAATTATTTTTGCAAAAAGGTCCTCATAGCATCATTCACTTCTTTAGGACTATCTTGTTGAACAAAATGATTAGCTTCTTTTATAACACATATTTCTAAATTTTTATTCTGTTCTTGCAGTATATTAAGAAATTCTAGATTTAAAAACTTATCATTTTCACCAAAAATAAGTATACCCTGAGGGTAATTATTAGTGTCTCTTTTTCTTTTAATTGGTGTTTGATTACTAAGATTTCTATAATAATTTATGGCAGCTGTAAGAGTTCCTAAAAGTATATTGAGATTCAATATATATTGCATATACATTTTTAAATGAAATATTATGTAATAAATATTCTTACCTGGCATTCCTAACATGTATTTATATGCTTCAATATCTTCCACAGAAAATTTATTTTTACTTGACTTAAATATCTCTTCAATAATTTCAAAATCTCTATGTCTTAAAAATAATTCTGGTAAATATGGTAGTTGGAAAAACATTACATACCTGTGAGAATATTTGAAAAATGTTTTATAGATTAATATATTTACACATGCATGAATAAATACACAAATACTTTATATATATATATATATATATATATATATATATATATATATATATATATATATATATATATAATGTGTGTGTGTATAATGAGAATAACAGTAATAGTGATATATTCATGATATTTTAAAATGAATATTAACAGAATATTATTTTGAATAATTAAAACTTTATTAAAAATGAATTTAATAAATTTTTAAATGTTATTTATAATTAATTAACTAATAAATATTAAAAACTTACCATGACTTAAAGAACTGGGAAATATTCTTTTTAATTAGTACTTTCCATGCATTGCTAGATGGAGCATTCATAATAATATATTTTTCTACCATGTAGTCGTAAACATCAACAAAAGAGAAGGCAACAACACCACCCCAATCATGTCCTACTAATATAAATTTTTCTCTACCTGTAAATCATAATTAGAGAATACTAAATTGATATATAAAACCATTTATGTATATATATATGTATATATATGTATATATATATTATAATATATATATATATATATATATATATATATACATATATATATATACATATATATATATATATATATATATATATATATATATATATATATATACATATATAATATATATATATATGTCATGTGTGCTGTGTGTGGAACAAATGCATGTACACAAGTATAAACAAAATGTAAAATGCATACTCAGTATTTGCAAAATACATATTTATACATGTATATATGTTATATTAAATGTAGACTTTAAGTTTATTAATTTATTTCGCGATTTTAACAAGTTCAATACATTTAAATTTTTTAAAAAAATAATGTGAATTACAATTACAGTTTTGGTAATGTGTTTGGTAACATGAACAATTACAATTACAGATATGTACTATATATATTACAGATATACTTATATAATATATACAGATATAATATATATAGATTTTCTATAATATATTACAGATATATTTGGTTACAATTACAGATTTGGAACTGTGACTACAATCATATTTACATAAGAATTAATCTCTATATGCAATAAAACATTTCTTAGAAAATATTAATAATTATTTATTGTTATTTTTGATCTGCTGAATATGTACATTTCAATGATGATTCGGTTATCTTCAGATTGTTAGGCAGTAAATTTTTCTGTTAACCATTTTGAAGATGATAGCCTCATTATCGAAGTGCGCTTATTTCGATCAATGCTCAATAACAAAAATATAGTGCATTTTGCTACGAAAAATTTTTGTGATTTGTAGAGAATGATTTATTTTTGAAAGATTTTATCTCAGGTTTAATTACTCAACATATAATATAGTGGAGCCAACTGTACAAATCATAGAACTTGAACGATTATTGTAATTTGTTTTAAGCATAGATATGTAAATAGAAAGGTCGAAAGAAATGTATTGTTTTTATTTAAAAAAAATATTTATAATTTGCTAAGATTATTTTAATACTGTTATTGATTAATTCGGATTTTCTTTTAAAATTCGATTTCTTTTCTATAAAAATGCCTCTAAGGTACAAAAAATTTTAAAAATACTAATACAAAATACTATTTTTAATTTAAATTCTATTATTAGAATTTTGATTCATTGTAACAAACTTTTTATATGTATTTTATTAGCTATTACTATGTGTGTAATTAAACAGATTTTAAAAACTTGAAATTGTATTATATCGTTTTTACTTTTAATTTTAGAATTATTCTAATTACCTAAAGCCTTTACAAGATTTTTTATATCTTCAATTAGATATTTTAATTTATATTTTGTTCTGTCGTTTGGTTTTTCACTATCTCCATATCCTCTCATATCGATTGCAACTGTCCTGTAAATAAAATGCAAAAACTCGGGTAAAATTGTTTTGTTTTGAACACTTCCTTGTTTTATGATCATAATATTTAATATATTGTACAACGAATGAGTTAGTATTTTATCTTGTTTACATTTGAGTGAAGATAACTGAATACATTTGTGCATTAATTTAGTGACATGTTTACGTGGATAAATGGATACTTTCATACCTTTGCTTATAAGACTTTAATAATAAAAAATGTATTTTGAGTACACATGAATCTAATATGTCTATATCTAAATAGGTCATTAGATTAATTAGAAACAAAGGACAGTTCATTTTTATTAATTAATTAAATTTATTTAAAACAACACTTTTATAATGTTATAATTATTTTTAATTATATTTTCTCAAGTTATGTTTTTGCAGTTAAAATAAAAATTATGTCAATGAGAAAATGGAACATTTGAAGAAGAAAAACAATCCATAAATTCAGATTTTATTATCTAAATCTCGCATATCTAGTAATTTTATTTACTAAAGATTTGGCTGTAATCGTATTTGCTACAAAGTTGTACAATAATTATTAAGATTAAAAGGTATATTAAAATAAAATATTCTGCATTAGAAATACATAAAAATAAAAAGAAATATTAGACTTTTTCAGTAAATAAATACTTCAGTAATTATTAAAATGTCAATAGTAAAAGGATTTAACATTATACTGCAAATGAAACATGGATTACTATATAAAGTAAATACGACAGTTGTACAAATATTATATGTAATATTTCGAATATATTTAATAAATAAATAATACGGTTGTATTGTTAAGCATATTTAAATAATTATATTATAAAAAAAACTATCAAAATTTTATTACCAGTAGTCTTTAGAGAACTCTTTCATTTGATAACGCCATGAATACCAAAATTCTGGGAAACCATGCACAAATAACATTAATGTTTTGGATTTATCACCTGCTTCTACATAGTGCAGTTTGATGTCCTAAAAATGTAAATATACACCTTATATATATATATATATATATATATATATATATATATATATATATATATATATTGTGATTTTGCGATAGGTATAAATTTCTTTTTGTTCATATTAGAAGTTAAGTTATATAAAGAACACAATTTTGATTAAAGTAAATAACAAGAATTTAATTACAAGCAAGAGTTGTAAAAGAAGTAGGATACACCTTTGAAAATTAAATGTTTTTCAATTTTAGTTTTAAATTTAACAATGTCGTATGATTAAAAAAGAAATTAACGATACTATAATATTTCAAGAAACATATTTAGCAAAACATTTTAATTGAAGCCAATGAAGACAGTAAATATATATCTAAATTAATATAAACTCTTTGAAAAAAACATTATATTGAACAGGAATATTTTCATAGTATATTAATTTTTATTTGAAACAGAAATGTGATTTGAGTTCCACATAAAGTAAATGGAAATCCATTATATACATACATACATACATATATATATATATATATATATATATATATATATATATATATACATATACAGAGAGAGAGGAAGAGATTTAATTCATTAACGACATGTTGAAGCTAAAAAGAAACATGCAACTAATAAGTTTAATGAAAATTATTTTGCGAAAAAAACACACACACACACATACATACATATATATATATATATATATGTATGTGTGTATGTGTGTATATATGTATATATATATATATATATGTATAAATTTCAATTAATTTATATATATATATATATATATATATATATATATATATATACACACATAAATTAATGTTTTAGTATGCAGTGTTTTTTTTCTGCATAAATTAAAAGAAATGCAATTAATGATAGTTTATGTTTGCATTACATTTTAAATATGCAATGATAATTGAAAGAAATACAAAAACCGGTTTTATCTAAGAAATGAAATCTGTTTGGAATACTGAGTATTATTATTTATTTCAGTTTATTAAATAAATGCTATTAATCTGGGAGTGAGAGCTGAACTTTTAATTTTATAATGGTGAAATAAAATTAATTTTGAGCCGAAATTAATTTTACCGCGATGTTTACAAGAACCGGTACTTAAAAACTTATCCACAATCATGATTGGGCTAGAAATAGTATCAAACATATTTATATAAACATACTTGAAAGATCTATTGGATAGTTCAGAGTTAAATCTTCGTTCGTGATAGGCCGATCTTTTAAATTTAACTATTGGTAGAATCAAATGTTCTAATATTGTCAATTTTTAATTAACAATATTTTTTTCAATGTATTGTTGTTTTTAGACACTCTAGGACAATATTTGTAGAATATATATATATATATATATATATATATATATATATATATATATATATATATATAAAGTGTTGGATATTAAATTAAAATGTATACGTCTGTGGAAAAAAATATTAATTTAACTAACCTCAAGTTTGATATATTTGTGTGTTCCAACTTCTGGTTCGGCAATACATTTTGGTGGAATTTTTCTTTCACGTGCAGACCATGGATTTAGCATAGGTTTTGTAATCCAATTAAATATACATTTGAAGAATAAAAGTATACTATAAAATATTGCCCATGTAAACGTAAATGTTAAAAATATAATTTTTCTGAATCCCATTGTACATAACACTGTCTGATAATTAATGCGTTTATCTCACCGGTCATCACACGACTAATAACACACAGGCGACTCGCTATGTATTTAGTTTTATTGATATTTATTTTAACACTCTTATCTAACGTGTTCATATACACGTATGACTTATGCTGTTTCAGACAAAAAATGTACATAGTGATTCCAGCTTGTGTGAAATGGTCAAGGTCACATTTATATTTCAGTGGTTCCAACCCTAAATTTTGTACCTAAGCAAATATATATATATATATATATATATATATACATTAACACTAAATTCAGAAATGCAGCCACACAATGTATATGTGCATATACATACATATATATATATATATATACATATATATATATATATATATATATATATATATATATATATTTATATATACGAGTACACATACATATGTATAAATATGAAGTTAAGTTGTTGAAAAGCTTAAGAAACGTCACTTGCATATTTATTTTCGTATCAAAATTTTCAGGTGTTTAAATGAAATTTTAAACCTATTTAAAAATCTAAATAGTTTTTTATAATGAATTTGTAAAAATTGGTTAATTGTGTGTACTAATTCAATTGTTTATTGAAAAACATAAAAAATGCAACACACATACTTCTAATAATTAAATAAGTACATTTGAATAATTAAAAACCAGCAAATTGTTTTGTTTCCGAAAATATAAAAACTTTATTTTTCACTAATGTAGTACATTTTGTAATGTTGGATGATCATATTTCTTATAAAATAGATTAAATTCAGTACATATTCAATTATAACTATATATATATATATATATATATATATATATATATATATATATATATATATATATATATATATATATATATATATATATATACATATTTTGTTCTGTGTATACACATACTCGTATAGACTGAATAAAGTCCAGCCATGAATCTATGTTTTGTTTTTCTATAAATCAGAGATTTTTAATCTAGTAAAATAAATGTTTTAACAGACATATATATATATATATATATATATATATATATATATATATATATATATATATATATATAAATATGTATGTATATATAGTGTAAAGGCACTTGTAATATGCACATACTAATAGTTAATTGGCAATCAAATTCTTTTAAAGAAGAATAATTGAAAATATCAAAAATGTGTATATAAATATTTTTTATAAATACATTTGATAAGATATATAAAAAAAAGTTGAAAATTTTGGGAATACCGCCTGAAATAAATAAAATAATCTGTTAACATTTAAATGTTAAAATTGATTTCGTAAATACTTATTTGGTCGATACTTATGGTACTTTATAAATACTTACAGCACTAAGTAAATTTATTAGTGTGCTAACAAAGGATAAAATAATTTAATAAATAATCATAGAAAACAACAGTAACATTAAAATAAAATTATATTTAATATTAATTAGATCACATGTTTGAAAGAGGATGATTATAGTTTTATTATTTTTTCATAATATGAACGTAAAATATAAACGTATTTAAATACTGTATATATTAACAAATTAATAATGAGACTAGAAATTCATGAAATTAATGGTGACTATATATATATATATATATATATATATATATATATATATATATATATATATATATATATACATATATATACATACACGAAATAAATAATTAATAGTTATTTCAATCCATATGTATTGAGAGATTTTAAAAAGTTACTATTTAAATATGTTGCTAATGTCACAGCTGGTGATTCACATCCTACAGTTGTACTGTTCGAGTTTTTGATTTTCGCAAATCCTGGTTTACATTCGCAGTATCCGCCATCTTGTTTCACATCACCGTCCAGCCATAGTACCATTTTGTTTTCTCTTCGAGGTACAAGCCATTCACCAATCTTACATGGGCCTTGTGTATATAACATATAACATGCATTTTTTACTTCGACTTTACCGTGATCGCACGGATTTTCGAGTACTTTTGTGTTATTACACTTCTCGTGCGGTTCTTTGGCACAATGACATAGTCCTAAATATGAAATACCATCAACGGATGGACGTACGTTGAAGTCAAATGAGACTACTTCTCCATCTGCACATGGACCTTGAAAGCCTATACGATAACATGTTTTTTGATCTGGAAAGTATAAACGACCTTTTTCGCACGGTACATCTACACATGACGTTGAATTTATAAGAAATTGTCCTTTAGGACATGGACCTTGAGTATACAATCTGTAACAGGCTTTGTTTTCTAACCAATATATGTAATGGTCTTTACATAAGCATTTGGCTTTCATTCCTCCCCTTTTTGGTGAATCATTTGGATCAAGTTTAAATTGATGTCCTGGAGGACATGGACCAATTTCACCTGAAATGATATACATAGTATTATATATATATATATATATATATATATATATATATATATATATATATATATATATATTCTAGTGTTCAATTCTATGTGACGATTATTCTTTTCGCCTTGAAAAGAGTTACAAAATATTGGCAACCTTTGTATTAACATAAAAATCTGATAGTAGCTAGTCCATTGTAAATAAAGAGAGGGTAGAGCTCTTGAAATTTAGTATATATATATATATATATATATATATATATATATATATATATATATATATATATATATATATATATATATATATGTATATATTTACAGGTACATAAGTCTTTTCAATACACAATGTACGTGAGAAGAATGCTAAATGAATAATAATTTATGGTCAAGTTTTATGTTTGCTCTTAGTCGACAATTTATTATTGTAAGTACAAAAGTGCATATGTGCTTCAAAAAAATAAATGTGTTTTATCTAATGATTAATTTTAATCAATATTTTTTACACGTTTATGTAAGTTTTATTCTAAGTTAACTTTGGAATAAATTTATTTTTATTTCAGATGTTTTTTATACTTATAACCAGTTCGAAATAAATATAATGAACTTGTACGTCACTAGAATTTAAATTACTTGCAAATTCTTCTAGAATGTGCGAAGTTTATAACAAACATTGAATTTTAATGTAATTTTACGAGGTAAAACATCTATAAATAGTGACAAAATCATTTGCCTATGTTTGAATAATGATTTTTTCTTTTAAAAAAAATTATAAATAAAATGTATACAAATTTTATATATCGAACACTAATTCAAGAGTATATGAAAAGTAACAAAAATTATAAAGATATATTCACATCATTTATATTCACTGAACAACGTGTATAAGTGTGACAAAAATTTATGAACTTTACATGAATTTATTATGTGCAATATTTTACAAAACGACATAGACAATACCTGTTTTAAAATGCATACATTACTACATGTTTTATTAAATCTATTTTTGTTTATATTATATAGCATACCAACCCGTACTGAATCTTATAAAGGAATTTTGTATTCGTTTTTTCTAAAGAAAAATAATTTAACATTGGGATTTATATATTTCAGTTGTAATAAATTGTTTAGACTGTATTTCCATATTCCAAATATCACATTTCTTTAGCAAATATGCTTGTTTCATTGGCCGAATGCTATACGTATATGCTTGAAGAAGCAGAAACATGATATAATCGGTATATATGTCATAAAATCCAAAATCATTTTAATTTGAAATTGTAATGTGACCCTACGACCGAGTCGTTATTTTTTATGTCAATTTGAAATCCTCCTTTTACTCACGTATTTTAAAAGTAAATAAATATCTGCATATAAATTGTAAATATTATATGTTGTTTTTTTTTTATATACCTTTATTAATTTAATTGTGCAGTTTAGTAAACAATATCGAGTGAAGAGTAAAATGAAAGATTTTTTATTCAATATACTTCAGTTTATATTTTTTTGTAAGAAAAATAGTAGTCAAAAAAGAAAACGTTAGCAATTATTAATGAAAACATTTAATATAGTAAAAGAAAAAATTATTATATTATTCGTGAATATTATGCATTTACATGAATGATGTATTTAGTGAATTGTAAATAAATGGTAATTTGTATGTATTGTTAGATTTAGTGTAATTATAAACGTGACATTGTCATTGACGAGAGTTTATTGTTTTTACGAGTTCAGTTCTTTATATTGTAATGTATGATTAAATGCATGTAAATCGTAGGACGCATATATTTGCATCAGTTAGAGATAGGTGAGGTTAATTTTCTTTATTACATATTAGACATTTATATGCAGATACATTTGAATAAACGTTATTACAATGGTTCATATATGTATGCTAAGTATCAAATAATCATAAGAATGTTTCTGGAATCCATTGTAGAAAATATTCATCTAATAATAGATTGGAATAAATTATAAAATTTAAGTTGACACTAGATGAAAGATTGTTTTTATTATAACTTTTAAAATGTATGGATCTGTATATTTTTTATATAATTTAATTAAGTTAAATTAAATTTAATTGCGATACAATTAAATCTAAAAAAAACACAATTTTTAACATATGGACATTTCATGAAAACAAAGAAATGATGTATAGAAAAGAAATGAGTAAAATGAAAAATTTACTTATGAATTTATAGAAAACTTTATAAATTGATACATGTATTGCATTTATAAATATTTATAATTAATTATACGTATATTTGGGATTTACATTTTTCTTTTTTCATTTTTTCATTTTGAAATTTACCTAGATATGAGAATTTGAAATTTTAATAAAACTTTTTTTTTTCGTCCCTAATTATTTTCAACGACGCCAATTTGATATTTATATTATATATATATATATATATATACAGTGAACACAAAAAATAGATATGAAGAGGTTACTTCTATGTTTGGAGGTTTTTGTCATATTTCTTTTAAGCAATAGTAACGCTATTTATTAAAAAAATGTTTGCATAACACTTGGTTGAGTACTTACATCACTTTGAATGTCATTCAAAAGAAAATGTTTAGGAAAACCACCACCTTATAGTTCGAAATGTCGAAATTGCGTAGACAATAAAATAGGTAAATACAGAAAATGAAAACTAAACGATTTTATATTCGTGAACACTTGCTTTATAGTAAAACGCGGGCGACATTTTACTCCAGAGGTGAGAAATATTGTCAATGTAATCAAGAGAAAACCTATAAAGAGATTTCACAGGTAATAGGTTGCTGCTTAAATCTGATTACGAATAGAAAACGAATATGAATAATACTAATAAAAAAAATTAAAAACGCTGATGGAAAAAAGGATACTCCGGAAAATGTCTCTAACAACAGATAGGCATGTTACAAAATGTTCAAAGGTGAATCACTTTAGGGTTTCAAATGATACTTTAAAAAATAACTGAAAATTTCAACTTTAGAACAATTCTTAGAAGATAAAATACAATCAATTTGTATGAAAGATTCCCATGGGAGATTGCACTTTTAAGCTTTAGACACATAAAACAAAGACAATAATTTGTAAAACAATAAAAATATTGAAATGGAGAATAAAGGATAAAAAATGTAGGAAAGTTCTTTGGACAGATAAAGTTACAATTAATTTATGTGGTTCTGATGGAGCAGTATTTGTCCGACGTTCACATACTAAAGAACTCTTACCCCGTTACACAAGAAAGATTGTCGAACATTGTGGAGGCAATATTACGGTATGGGGTTGTTTTTCGAAGTACGGCGTTGAAATAAAATATCAGTTACACTTTAACCAGCCCAGTCTCTGGGTTTGTTAGAAATTTACCTAAAAATGTATGGAGTAAAGTAAAAAAATACACTTTTCAAAAAAAACGCACTGAAATGGAGATTAATTGTAGCCCAAATATCAACCAGCACGGTATTGCTGACTTAGCAGAAAAATGTCGCGCATTACATCCCCCGATTATGAGATAGTACTTATGAATAAGGGATATGCGATTAAGTATTGTATTAAATAAAAAATATATTTAAATATATTTAAGAAAGAGAAAGATGATAATTAATTTAATTAGAAACTATAAAGGTATTATATAGTTAATTTAAAATTTTAAGCATTATACCTATTTTTAGCCATCGTTTTTAGGCAAAGCTTAATATAATAGTTATATTTAATATGTTAATAAAGAAATTTTGAAAATGTGTGTATTAAACAAAACATCACTCAGTAAAGAACAAATAAAAACATAAACTCATATCAAGATGTTATTCATTCTTCAAGAGCAAATTCCTTAAAAAAATTCCATTGTCCATGGCTGTATATATATATATATATATATATATATATATATATATATATATATATATATATATATATAAGTATAAAATGTGTGTTAATTTACGTGTAGAAGGACACATATTATTGTTTTGACTATTAACTATGTAAATAAAAATATGAATGCACATACCTACACAAACGCGCGCGCGCACACACACACGCATATATATATATATATATATATATATATATATATATACATATATATTTATATGCATGCATAAATATGCATATAATTTTATATCAGTTTGTTTTGGATAGCAGAACTTGAACTAATCTTGAACTTGAAAATATCTGAATTTAACACCTTAAGGTCAATGAAAAGTAAATCAATATTTTAATTAATTTCATTCTAAATAAAAATATTGTAATTAAAATATAATGATATTTTTTATATAATTAAACGAGATTGGTCTTATTATTGTGTCTTATAATTGGTCTTATTATTTTTAATTATGATTTATTTATTAATATAAAGAATTTACTTATTAAAATGATCTTTACGTTTATCACTGAAATAAGAGAAATATTAATATATATATATATGTATATATACATACACGCCTACTGCTTTATGTATATGAGCGTTTGACGGTATTTAAATTCATATGTAGGTTTGCATTGTATTAATATAAAATCCTCTGTCATTTGAATATTCTTCTTGTCCATGAAGAAACCAAACCTATCATTAATATTCCAGATACGTAAAAATATTTCATTGTCACGTTCATTCATCATTATTTATTGGACACATGATGAAATATAGATAACACGAGATTCGTCAAAAGTGAAATCAGATATTATAGAATTGTTATACGTTTGTCATACTAAAATTACATTTATGTTACGATACATCATAATGTAATGTCCTAGTTACAACAAAAAAAAAAAAACATAATTATTTATTATTATTTCCTTGTCTATATAATAGACACATCGGTCGTGTAAAATGGTCTGTACTTTTTATTGCAGCATTATCAACAAAGAATACGATACTGCAATGAATAATTAATTTATTATATATTCGATAGTAATGTGTAATGAATACTAATAAGTTTTTTTTTAGCAATATGTTATCTATTTGCTTTAAAACAAGTGTGTCAACTACTAATTAAATTTTTGTCAAGGGCATTTTGTTGTCTCATCAGGGTTTTTTTGAAACCTTGTTACGCTGAAAATAATTTGCGTTCGGATGCATGTCGTGTTTTTGTGAGTTATCAGTAGATTCAATATAAAATTCACGTAGTAGGATATTACTTTACTGATTGCAAAAGAATTAGTATTATTTCCCTTGAAATAAATACCGCAATTATATAACAAAGGTTATATTTCGAATATGTAGTAAAATAATGTATTAAATGTGTAATAAAAGTGTTAATATATTTATTTTAAACATTTCGGTATTTTGGAATAATAATTGTATAAACAAGATAGAACTTGTAAAAGTTTATAAGGTGTTTGGAGCATGAGAAGTTTAATGGTTTGCATAGATGATAATGATATTCGAATTATTTTATATTCATTATTATAATGAAATGAAAAAAATATTTTTCAGTAAGAAATATATTTTAAATTCAATTAATATATAATCAATATATTTCTGTAAATATGTATTCTTGTTATTTTTTTTTGACTACAGTTTTACATTTTAATTTAGATCGTTTTTTTCATGATAATACTTTTTAAAATTAGTATATGGTAAAGTGCTTACATTTCTTAAAATATAATATTCTTTTGTATATATGCCAGGAATTGTTAAAATTAGAATTTAAGGTTGAAAAATATGTACAAACATTTTTGTAACAAAACTTGTTGAATTGTATTAACTTCAAAATATTTTAAGTCTTTTTGAAAAGTGCTTTAATAAAGTTTATTGAATTTTTTCTTAATATTTTTTCAGAGAAAGATAAATATTTTACAAATGAATTTGTATTTATAATGGTCGAATATGTAAGTTACATAAGGCATTTTGTTATTATAATTATAAATGCATATATATATATATATATATATATATATATATATATATATATATATATAGGTATGTGTATGTTTTATTAATTTTCCATTATTAATTAGAATAAAAACTGAAAGAAACTGAGGTCAATTTGAATTACAAAAAAAAGATTATGAAAAGAAAAGAATACAAGGAATTTGTAAAACAAATTTTAAAGAAGTTAATGTGCTGTATAAATTATACGTAATGTTACGCAGAAGTTCATATCAAACTTAGTTATCTACGTTAATAAAATAACGATCAAATAGGAACACCCTTATTTATATTATAAAATTGATTATTTATATTATAAAATTGAATACATATTTTGTAAATTCTGTTTAACTTATCAAATGTAAATTTATTGTATATATATATATATATATATATATATATATATATATATATATATATAAATCCGTAAAGTCGTATAATGTTAATTTTACTAAGTTATTCATTAGTTCTTTTAGTCTGTTTTCGTTATTCAAATAAAAATAATACAAAAACAAGAATATTATAATATTCAGAGCTAAATTATGAACTCACCTAGCTTATAACATTGTCCAGTGTCTTTATGATAATGTGGTAAATGTTGATCACACCCACACCGTCCTCCAGGTAGAAAAAGATGACCGTGATGTTGACACGGTCCGCGGGTATAATGTTCATAGCACGTTCTGCTCGGAGGCCAGACATATTTTCGTAACTCAGGAGATTTTATGTCACACTGGCATGTTGCTAAACCAGTGTTTGAATCGATTGTGAGGAGAAGACCGTTTGAACAAGGGCCACGCGATAGGCGAGGATAACATCGACCGTCAATTGGCCACCAGATTTGAGTTTTTGACGGACATGGATGAGCTGTTTTGCAAATACCAAGACGCATTGGTTGTCTGATCGGAAAAAATAATTCAATTATATATATACATCTACATATAATCTTTTGTTAAGAGTGGTATTAATACATTAATTACAACAAATTTTCGTCGATTACATCAATAATCAACGTTATATTAATGATAAATGATTATAATGGTTGATTTAATATGCAAAAACCGAATACAGAATTGGGTTTTAGGAAGTTATTTATTATTTTATTTTAAAATAGTATTTAAAACAAAAAATTACTTATAATTATATTGTTAGATTGTATTTTAATATATTAATATATATATATATATATATATATATATATATATATATATATATATATATATATAATTATTATAATAAAAAACTTAGGTTATGCTAGGTGTATATAGTTATTGTAATAAATATATAATATAATCAGAACAATATTTAAAACAAATATTTGATTATTGCTTTTAGATGAGTTGAAAGTTATATTTTTTCTGTAATTATATTTTCAACTGACGGAAATTTAAATTGTCTTTGTTATTTAAGTATCTGTTAACGTTATTTGTGAAGAAATTATAGCTATTTTTCATAAAAGTTCGAACAATTCGATATGAATTACCCGGGATTTATTTATAAACCCTTTATTTGTCAATAAAAGACCGTAATTTTATTAACGTTTTTCGAAATAATAACGCTAAATTTTCAATAGATTGGATTGATCAAATTATTAGAGATCAATGTGAAATAAAAATAGATCGAAACCATGCACTAAGAAAATGATTAAGCAAAACAAAAAATCTGTATCACATATTTTTAACAGTTATGTTCTGTTTGTTACATCTGGTTCAATTTTTAAATATTGTGCATGCAAATAAAGTATTCAAGTATTAAGAACGTAGTTAAATTGATTATATCTCAATGAAAGTTATATATTATATTTTTAATTACTTACAACACTTTGTTTTTGAAGAGATATATTTAAACAATAAATGAATCCATGGTTGAAACTATTTAATTTACAAAAATTATTATAATTCAAATACTTTTGTTATGATTTGTCAATCACTGATTTAATGGATATTTTCTTTTTTTAATTCCGAACGAATTTTTATTTTAAAAATATTCATTGATATTGGACAACTGTGTATTCTAATTCTTTTTTAATGTTTTATTTAAATTAAAATAAATGTTTGTTATGAATTTAAATATGAAAATGCGGCTTTCTAATCGGCACTGTTATTAAAACTAGTTTTACCTCTCAGGAATGTAATCACAGAAATTTTATCGATGGACATATCTTACTGTTAGAAAGTGAATATTATTGTATATTTTTCCAAAAACAAAAATCAATAATAGACTTCAATAATAATTAAATAACTCTTACCATAATTTTCGAATAAATGTTTGTCAATTATGATAATTTATCTTATTCGTTTATAGAGTTAAATAACAAATTTACATTTTGTATCTTTTGAATATACAATTATATAGCTGTAATATATACAGGAAGGAAGTTTTTATTCGCATTATGTTAAAATATATACTCGATTGTAACTTGTCTACTAGTATGTGCTAAAATATTTCCGGTTATAAAAGAACTTGTCAATTATATAATAAGTTGTTCTACAATGTTAGTAAGGTAGTGAACACATACGATAGTGTACTTTCACTCCAAAACAGAGTGTAAGCTTGGATAATTAATATCATAAATGTATAATAATTATTGATTAATATTGTTTTGAACATTGACATCAAGTTATAATTTTACTTATGAATGTTTTAAAACCAATGATTTATATTACAACTCAACCATATACTCGTATATATATATATATATATATATATATATATATATATATATATATATATATATATATATATATATATATATAGTTATTTCAACATAACACATTTTTCAAGTTTTATTCGAATTATATTTCTTTTATAAGAAAAGAAATTCAGTATGAAGGTCATTTATTAGATTATTCTATTTGTGATTGATTACGAGAAAACGATTAATAATTGGTTAAGGTGAAATTATGATTTTCTAATACTTGAATGAATAATATAATATATGTATGTATACATACACACACATATATATATATATATATATATATATATATATATATATATATATATATATAGAGAGAGAGAGAGAGAGAGAGAGAAAGAGAGAGAGAACTGTTTAATTTAAACATTCATGTAATTGAAATGTAACGTATCGAGTAGGTGAGACTATAAAAAAGGAAAAATAGACTATTACCATGCAATTTATTCATCTATGAGAGATATTAACGTAAAATAATTTCTCATTAATTAACTGGAACAGTGACTATTTATTTGAAATTAAGTAATGAAAATGTAAAGAAAATAGGAAAATAAAAAATAATTTTTAGAAACTGTGATTGTACTTGGCATAAACTAGATTCTTATGTCTTAGAATTATTGTTTTTTTTTCCACTGAAAGCTTTTAAGTATATTTTGAAATTCGACATTATCAAATTTGAAAATCCACTTTCTTTTGAATACATTGCTCATTGAATTTGTTGTCATAAACAAGTTAATTTATAAAAATTATGCTTATGTAATATGCAATGATTAATATATATATATATATATATATATATAGGTAGATAGATAGATATTTGTATATGATTATCGAAGTCGAAATCGGTGTTTTTTAATTAATTGATTAATTAATTGATTAATTGAATACTTAAAGATAATAATAATAAATAGAATATTAAATTAATATACACATTTACTTATATGTATATATATATATATATATATATATATATATATATATATATATATATATATATAAAGTGGCATAAAATTCATTACACATCACAGTTCAATAGTAATTTAATTTGTGTTCTATTTTGCATTGTTTGTATTTTATTTTATTTTAAAATTGTTTACCATCTTTATTACTATATGTCAAAAGATGTTTAGGAATTTTTAGACAGTTTGGTACATGTGAACTTGATGTGAACCAGTTACTTCAAGGGCATTTTCCATTTCTGTTTTAAATCATTTGTTTTTTAGAATATGTCTTGTCTTTACCACATCTCAAAATAAGAAAACTATAGAGATGACGTCTGATTAGCTTGGGAGTATTTTAATTGCAGCATGTTTATCAGTTACTCTGTTGTGAATTTTTTATCCAGATATCTATATGTATCATGGTATTAATGACGTTGTGAAACAAATATATATGTTTGATATTGTTACAGTGCTTCTGTAGTTCCGAAAAAATATACTTAGAAACATATATTTATATATATATATATATGTATGTATATATGCTGTTCGTGGAATTTTTTTTTAACAGAAACACGATGGATGATTATTTAATTCGCAGAAGAGCCAAAAAAAATTAATCTTCATGTGATATTTTTTACTTTTCAAAATATTCCCTTTTGAAATGTATGTACTTCTTCCAGTGTCTTATCTATTGTCGTAAGCTTCCTGTGACCCGTTGTTTGCAATGCTACGTAGTGTTTATTGTGATTGTTAGGAGCAGTGTGTGCTCTTCTATAGGAAATGCTCATTTTTTTCATCCAGATGTCAAAGTGTAATTTGTCTGTTTTAATTCAAAATTTTCTGTGCTCGCGGAATTTGCTCACATGTTGTGGAAGATGCTGGCTGACCTGGTCTCGGATTATCTGAAATAGATTCTCGTCCTTTTTTGAATCGTTTATGCCACTTGATTATTGTAGTTTTCTTCAGACACTCATTATCATAAGCTTCACTCATTTTTTAAAGTGTTTTGTAAAGCACTTAAATCACGTCTAATACAGTAATAAAGGACATAACGTTGCTCTTGCTGTAAATTATCCACGGAACAATGACAATAACATGCACACTGACACCAGAACCATTGTTACAAGCACTAGACGCGAAACAATGAGTAGAAACTACGTAAGGCAATCCATTAAGACCAATAAAACACCCCTAGCGATTGGAATCCGAAGGTTATGCGGCTTTCAAAAATAGAGCACCGTTCGGCGTATTAAATAATTAACCTTCGTGTATGCTCTAAATATTCCTAAGCAATATTTACTATCCCAAACGGTTTATTCTGGTTACTCTGACTTGAAATAGTTATAATTAGAGTCTTTTGCTATCAATATGAGTAATTTCTTCTTTTCACATAACTAAAGAACGTAAATATCTTTGTCACTTCAAATTATTTTGTAAAATAAATCAGGATCCACTAATACTTTTCATTCAACACTATTTTGCGGAATTGAAATAGACGATCAGAATTATCTTCTAGTAGTGCTCATCAATGAATAGTGGAATGTAATGATTAAATTTAGCTAGTGTTATATCTTCTAATTTGATTATTTAGAAACTTTTTGTTCAAGAATGGATCTGCGTATAGATTTTTTTGAGCTTAAATAATTGACTAGCAAATTATATTTGAATTATCATTCAGTTTTGTTGATCTGGCTCTATCCTTTCTAAGATAGCCCATTACACTAACCATGTACGGTAAAATAGCTTACGTATTGATGCTACTAAATTAAATGGATTATTATATTTTTAATTAATAACAGTAACGAGTTTTCTGTTAAGTTTTCAGAGCAAAACTCAGTTCTAGTTGTACAAGTAAAAGCAATATTATGCGACATAAATGTATACTTGCTAAACGAAATTATTTCACTAATGTTATTGAACAGCTGTTCTAATACGTGCATATTGCTATAGACATTTGAATAATAATTATGTGCTGTGATATTATGTATTATGTGCTGTTGTAGTATGAGTAGTGCTTTTCGCACCAGCGGTATAAATGTAGTTGTTTATACATAAAACATTATATGATTTATATACTAATGGTTTATAAATTATTACCTTTTCGTATCAGACTCGTTTCCATAATGTAAATCTGGTATTGGCATGAAATATTGACCTGTATTACAGGGACCTTGTTGAAATAAAGTGTGGCATTTATCTGTCTCATTTAGCTGGGCGGTTCCCGGTGGACAACGACATTCTGCGATCACTTCGCCGTCATCAGATGTCGGTGTCAATTCCATGGTCTCTGGGCAAGGATAACCTGTCTACGCATTATCAATGTTTAATATGAAGAACAAATATTTTATGCGTAATTATTTGCAGATATGTGAATATTATTCTCATGGAATTATTGTACATAAAAACAGACATTCTTACTAAGTGAATATAGGAATCGTATTTATATATTAAGATATGAACAAAAACAGAATACATTATATATATATACATTATATACATCATATATATATATATATATATATATATATATATATATATATATATATATATAAATATATATATATATATATATATATATATATATAATTATTAATGTATAGAATGATGATAATATCAACATTTAATAAATAGTACAATTTTTCGATTGCTCATATAAAGTAAAATAATATAAAAAATGATAACAACAAATAAATGAAAAAAATTAAACTTTAATATCAAGGTATATAAGAAATAATTTATGAAAAGCATTAATTTTCAAATAACATAAAAGTGTGTATACTTTAATTAATAATGCCGTGATTGTTTTAAACTCTTGATTTGCATCATTAAAATAAAATTTTAATTACTTACAAACACACATACACATACACACACATATACACACACACATATATATATATATATATATATATATATATATATATATAATTTAAATACTTCATTAACCCTTTTAGCTGTTAGTTAAGCGAAGTAAATCTTTAACTGTGGATTGATCACTTTTTAAGATAAAGCGTACGTTACCCTGAATAAGTTTGAAGTTTGTTGTAACGTATATTGATTGTATCTGAAATAATTCGAAAAGTAAAGTGCAAAAACTTTAACAAAATCATCTATTTAATAGAACATTTATATCGTAATCCACATTGATCATAGTTCATTATATCTCTAAATATATTTTAACTCGGAAATTTAGTAATTTTGTTTTGTATGATAAATTTCGAAACAAGGTTCAATACATAGACCAATGTTACACTTTTTGCAATCATAGTGTGAGTCAGTCCTGATATATCTTGCGCAAACAACGCATCTTATCTCGTAAAGGACGTTTGTTATAATTAGTTCTGTAGGACAAAAGGCAATGTCTCCCTGTTAATCGAAATGGAAGGTCATCCGAATGAACTTTTCCTTCTCTAGCCACTATTCTGCATGGTGTGAATTTTTGTAAAATATAATAAATCAATCACAAAAAAAATATTAATTATTTATTATTAAATATTAAAAAAAATGTTCTTACTATGTTTTTTATATTTATATTTAGGTATACAAGCATTGTTGGTATTGAAAGTATATATGCGTTAATAGGCCAAATGGAATAGTTATGTGAGAACCCATATATGCGTTCATAGGCCATGGTGAACGATTTTTCAGAACGCGCATATAGGTTCATATAGCTGAAAACGTTAATCTTTCCTCTTTACCTAACAATACATACATTTTCATTCAAATATACACACATAAAATACAATATATATATATATATATATATATATATATATATGTCAAATAATGAAATGTTCCTATTTATATTTTAAATAAATATCGGTTTAGTCATTAGATCAACTAATATAATGAATATTTATATTAGTATGAATATATATATATATATATATATATATTTATATATTACATATATATATATATATATATATATATATATAACATTAGATTTTGTCTGAATAAATTGTATATTTATTTAATTTCTTAAAATTATTCTAACAGTTTATATAAACGCAATATAAGAAAAAATATATTCATATATATATATATATATATATATATATATATATATATATATATATACGTGTGTGTGTGTGTGTGCGTGTGTGTGTGTGTATAATTATTATTATCACTGATGTTTTTTAATTAACAAGTGTAAAAGGAATACATAAAACAATGTATTTACAAATTAACTGAATAGAAAATTAAAATAATGACATGAATCAATGTATTGTACAAAGATGAAGATCAAGATACTTATTCATATTATTAAGTAATTATATACAAACGAAACATTTAATATAACGAAACATTAATAAAACTTAAACATTTTTTTAATAAAAACAAGTTAAAATAATAAATTTAAAAATAATGTGAACACGTGAATTCATAAATAATGAATTTTCTAAGTGAATTTAAAATAAATATAATTATAAGAAAAAATAAACATAATGGAATACAATTACATATATATATATATATATATATATATATATATATATATATATATATATATATATATATATATGTTTAAATGTATTTGTTACCGATATGCATTCTTTTTAAATAAATTAGTCATTCCACAGCTTTATTAAACCACATTTTTATTAAATAATAAACAAAACCAGATTTAGACTTCTTTATACTATTTATAAAGTAGGTCAGCAAAAGAGATGTAAAAACGTTTTGTTATTTACTTTCATTTATATATATAAACGTATTGTACATATGTATACTCGTATATACATAAATACACGCATTACACAAACGCACACACACACACACACACATATATATATATATATATATATATATGAGGGTGTGTATGTGTGTGTGTGAATTAGTATAAGTATATGTTTTCATATTTGTAGGTGAGCATGTAATGTTATGTTGTCTTATGAAAGTGTAATAAGAATTAAAAAATTATATCTTCTTTAAATTAAACCGAAAAATGTTTCGAAATAAAAAAATAAATTAAAAATAAATCAGGATGTAATTAGTTATTAATTTAATAAAAAATATGTTTTTTAGTAAAAATTATAATTGAAATGAAAAAAACAGAGTACATAAATTACGTAATTTATAAAAGTAAAATAATAAAGAAATGAAATTCTCCAAAAATATTATTTAGTTTGATTTTAAACAGAAGATAATTTAATAGTCATTATAGTTAATAAGTATGAACATTATCTCGATATTTAAATTATTTAAAAAATGTCATATTTTAAAGATACGTACGTTTTTGTAAAATAAAATATATTTTAACTGGGAAAAATTGACTCCATAGTACAAAGAGAATAAATTAATAAAATATTTTTTTAACAAAGATGAAAATTTATAGATAGGAACTAAAACTTATATATATATATATACTTTTAGTTTAAATTAAAAATAAATCCAAGAAGGATCTAAGATGAGAATCCAAGTTGAGAAAAAAGGCTATACTCATGGATTTAACAGATTTGAAATTCGTTATTGAGTACTTCTGTCTAAGATTTGTACCGAATTTAATAGGATTTGCAGAGAATTTTTATAAAAAAGTTTGACATAAACAATATTATACAAGAATATAATAAAATCTTTTTTTGTTTTTTGTATGGTTAAATTATTTTCTATATGTATAATATATATATATATATATATATATATATATATATATATATTCATAAATTAAATAATATCTTATACTTCTTATACACAAAATTTTATCTTCAATAATGTGTAATAATGAATTATTATTAATTTATATCTATTTTTGAAAATGATTTTATATAAATCGTCAAAGTATAGTCGCATTTGTTATACAAAACTATTTATAAAAGAATTTAAAAATTTGTATATTTTCGATTAATATATTATAATTACTTTACAATAAAAAAATATTTTAATGTATCAATTTAAATATATAATAAATAAGTACACATATACAAATATTTTACTTACATAAGAACTTTATACATATATTGGATCAAAACTATTAGAATTTTTTCTATTTCTGTTGATGTTTTATAAAAAATAAAAAATTCTTAGTTTTTAAATGAATTCCTGGAGTTTACACTTCAACATATATAATATATGAAAAAAATGAACAGTATATATATATATATATATGTATATATATATATATATATATATATATATATATATATATATATAATGTATATAAATTAGCTATCTTGTATGCAAAACTGCTAGTTGATATATGTTCAGGTTGAGTTTCAAACAGATTACAAAATAGTTGATGTATTTTGTAAAAAAAATGTTTGCAAATTTGTATTTTTACTACTTTTTTATTTTAAGTGGTTTCATTTTTGTCAGCCTGTTTTAAATACAATTCTTATTAAAACAAATTATTTGCACCCTATAGTTAAATTTAATTACATAACTTAATTTTATTTCATATACAATTTTAATAATTTAATATTAAAAAAATGAAGCTAGATTTTTAAACCATTTGTTACCACCATTTTTCTGGCAGATAAGAACTTTTTTATATGTTGATGTTTATATATATATATATATATATATATATATATATATATATATATGCGTGTGTGTGTGTGTGTGTTTATATTTATATAAAATTAAATTGAGAAAAAATGTTTCTTAAATAATTAAGTGCAATAAATATTCAATACAATAATAATTATATAAAGTATTCTATTTTACTACTCTTCATAATAATGATAATAATTCTATAGAGTATTAAATGAAGGAAACTTATATCACCTGAAAAATTTTATAGCACGTTTTATCTGCAGGCCAATACAGAAGTTGCCACCCTCGAGGTAGAGCAGCACATGGGTTTCGTTTCACATCCGCCCAGGGTGGCGGCGCAATAGCTCCCCAAACTGTGAGCATCGAACACACCAACAAAACTGAAAAACAATAAAATGTTAGAACAAATATTAAAGGCATTGATTTCAATACCGTAATATTTATTACATTTTTCATGTCGACATAGAAAAAACTTTTAAATCAAGGTTTACCCTATATACAAGGCGAAATGTTTTTTTTCGATAATTATTTAATAATCGTGATCTGAATTTAATAGTTATTAAATTTGCTGAAGTGTGACATACGTTTTTTATTTTCAAATGAATATTAATTGTATGAGTTTACTACTTTTATTATTATTACGGAAAAACTATATGTTCATAAATATATTTTAATTTAAACGAAAAGATAAAACTTTGGTGTGTACTCATTTTATAAATGAATTTGAAATAAAATTTTATATTTAACAAAAATTGATCTACAGATACAATTCATAATTCGTAAAGTCTACATTTTTAATTTTGTATTACATTATTATTAACAGATAATGTATGATATAATATATAACAGCGAAGATCAGAATGAGAAAGAAAAGAATAGAAAAGAATGTAAAGTGTAACTATTTTCGTAAGAATATTTACTTTTTCCAAGAAAATATCGAGTTAATTTTTCGTATATAATCTGAACAAGTTACTACCTAAAGTTGGTTCTAAAAAAACTTCTGAAAATTCGAAAGCTATTTGAGAATCCATGATTTATATCTGATTTTGTAAAGTTGTCTTTTTTTTCAAAATAAACTGTGCGATCTGGTAGTTCACTTTTACATTGATTTCTTTCCAACAGTTAGTTCTTATCACGTATCTACCAATGAAACGTATATACTGATGCTGCGAATGAGACTATTCGGATTTTTTTCTGTAAGTCACTGAAATAAGGATATATATATATATATATATATATATATATATATATATATATATATATAGAAAATATAAAATGACGTAAGGATGATAAATGCATCTGTCAAAATATTTCTTGTTTCTTTATTGACATCTAGTCGTCTTTTATGATGTCCATCAATTACAAATATTGATATTAGATTTGATATCTTTAAAATATACCTTTTTAAAGTATTGGGAATATATATATATATATATATATATATATATATATATATACACAATTAACTGCTTTATGAAAAACGTATAATGTTAAGAAATATGAACTCTAAAATACTTAAGAAAATTGCTATTTCCTATTCTTTTTTAATATACATTTCCAGTGTGTATTTTCATAAATGGTATATTTTTAATACCAATGTAATTGTATGTCTCTATGTTTGTAAGTGATTTATGACTTATTTTACTTGCTTGGAGTATGTATCAACATAATTTTTTTATACTTGTTACATACACACACGTATGCATTCATATATATATATATATACACACATATATATATATATATATATATACATATATATATATATATATATATATATATATATATATATATATATATATATATATTCACCTTAGACGAAAATAAATGTTCGTGAATGCATGTATATATATATATATATATATACATATACATATATATATATATATATATATATATATATACATGCATTCATGAACATTTATTTTCGTCTAAGGTAAATAAAATCCTGTACATAACTTGTACTTTCCGAATTGATTAATTTAACATGTCTCTATACGCAAACACACATATAAAAGCTTAAGGGTTCTATCATGAACGATATTTGAGTCATCCTTATTCTAATTTTATATTCATCTACCTAATTTAGAATTCAAAGACGCATCTTATTCGTTACTTAAAAGTGAATCGCAAATGAGTCAGATATACGGTCGGTCAGACACTACTTTAACTAATTCTTGTTATAATTTTATCATGAAACTAAAATTTAATCATGGTTTTGTGTTTGTGATATGATGCATGAATATCATGATGTATCAAATACGTATGAAAACATGTTATTTAAGTGCCATTAAAGTATATCTTAAGATAAGAAAATTAATATGAATGTTCAAGATAAATCTGAAATTAACTCATACTCAATGAAATGAAAATAAGATGAATCGAGTATTGTTTATGAATCTGATCCTTAGATGCGAACATTTATTTTAATTTACTTGCTTTAGAATTAAAAGAGTTTATTTTGTCTTGCACTATGATAGTTGTATGTGTTTTCTATTGTAAAATATGAATTAACTTTTTGAAAAACAGACAAAATATATTCGATGGAATTATTGGATTCAGAAGAAAAAAAACAAAGATTATTTATTGATTCATCAAAATTATAATTTCTGATTAGAAAATTGAAACAGTGTTTGGTGGATATATTATAATGATATTAAATATATTTTTTCTATATGTTATAATTACGATTTTA
>CM068313.1:35457495-35467495 GCA_034766995.1 Acanthacorydalis orientalis | reverse complement strand
ATAAATATAATGTTAATGCAAAATAATAGCTTCATTATTCAGTTGTATACAGTGAATCATATGTACTCGCATGTACACCGAAACAGAATATATTTTTAATGTAAAGGTATTTTACATGTATAATACATAAATCAAAAAAGAACTTGCTTAGTAAGCACGTGTATTCATCAAATGAAAAACTGTTGTGTATGTGTGTGTTTTTATCTAGAAAATACTGTATCGACAAGGTAAGAATTGTGTATTTTAATATTTTATAATACGTTTGAATGTCATTTGGAATGTTATTGTAACCTGATAAATGATTTAAATGAAGTTGTATAAAATGTGATTTTGACTGAAGGATAACCTACAAACAGATCGATGAATAAAAGTAAAATAACTCTTATTAATTGATTTTTTAGATAAAATTATATCCATGTATGTATTTATCGATCTGTTTATATTATATTATTATTATTATATATATATATATATATATATATATATATATATATATTATGTATATATATATATATATATATACAGTAACTTGTCAAATAATATACACTTTTTATAAAATAATCAAGTGATCATTGAATATTTTCCCTAACAAAAAAGCAACAGTTTATAATAGTGTCATATTTTATGAACGTATGTATGTATGTAAGTATATATATATATATATATATATATATATATATATATATATATATATATATATATATATATATAATTTTATAAGATGTACTTTCCTATCATGTAGTTAGAACTGAAAATAGTTCAAAAAATATTTTTATTGACTTATCAATGTTTTAATTCGATTTTTATTTAGTAAATTCTTTGATTTAGATTTGTACATCGTCGTGTTTTAAATAATAGATATCAAAAAGTTAATTAAAAAGATATTAATATGTGTTGTTTAATAAAAAATAAATTAATTTTGAAAAATATAGCCAATTTCATCATGCACTTTATAAAATCAGTTGATACTATTTAGCAATTGTGTTGAAACAATATATTAAAAATAACCATTAATAAATAATAATCATTTATAGAATATAACAATATTTTTTTATTATTTTCATTAATTATATTTATAAATTTGTATCAATATACTAGATTTGGATGGAAACATTTTCAATAAGGGTTCGGTGAAGTTGACAGCTGGATTTGAAATTAATTCTTATTATATTGTTTTATTGTGTACATTATTAGTGGATGGTTCGTTTAAATTCATAAGGCTACGTTTTAGTACTTTTTTCTATTCTAAAAAAGACACACTCAAATGTAGTTTTTTATATTTGTATAAAGCACTACATTTATTCAAACTTAACTCTCCCCATATATATATATATATATATATATATATATATATATATATATATATATATATAGAGAGAGAGAGAGAGAGAAATATGTGAGTGTATGTATGAATGAGTTTATATAAACAGCACGCAATTTCTAATAACTAATGTTCAATAGGTTAAAAAGATTAAAGTGTATAGAAAAAATAAATTTATTTAACAACCATGACTCAAGAAAATAGAAAAATATTGTTCGACGTAATTGTATAACTTTTTCTTTGTTGCATCATCATTATTATACAAATAATATCAAGACTATAGACAATAATTATATCACAGCCAACGCACACAATGCATATCTGACATTGTTGTTCATCGCGGACTTGTTTAAAACACTTTCACTATTTAATAAATTTCATGGCATTACATACATATATATATATATATATATATATATACATACATAAATGTACACATATATTATTAACGCTATTGTAATAGGTGCAACTGATTATGAATTCTTAACTCTTTGCTTCTGAGAAAAGTAAGGAAACGAAAAAAATACTGAATCATTCGAAATCTGCCTAATTATTTTCTCTTTTTTTTATAATTTATGACAAAACATGTACATAAATTAAATAATTTGTGACTTTTATATGTAAATATTTTTATTGCTTTATATATATAAACGAATAGTGTAGAATTTTTGAATTATTTAAATGTTTATCTAATTGTTAAATTTTTAGGTATGTGTTTTACTAAATAATTATTCTAAAGAATTAAATTTTCACCGTTAATAATATATTAGAAAATGTATTTAAAATTCAGTAAAATTTTATCGTTTATTATAATACATACAGGTTTTATTTAAATAATTATATTTTTTAACTATTGAAGAATTTAAAGTCGAAATTAATAAAATTTAAGAAAAACTAAATACACATTAATGTAGGTAACATTTTTAGATTTTAATTTCATACAATATATGTTAAAAATATTTGTTAATATAAAGATAGAAGATTTGTTAGAAATATAAATACTTATATCAAAATTTCCCACATTTCTTAGAAAATACAACATCAATTAAATACCAATGAATGTGTTACATAATTTATAAATCGAAATGTCTGAAAGTGATTTTATTTAAATTTGTCTGTTTTCTTAGAATATAACATAATCTCAAGGTTACAGGATGTATTCGATCGATTTACAAATATCTCATATGTATATATGTATGTATATATATATATATATATATATATATATATATATATATATATATTGTATAAAAAATTGAAACCAGATTTTTTCTGTTCAGATTCATCGATCAGTAAATATGCTATTTAGGAATGTCGTAAATGCAGTTTCTTTTTTACATTACAAATACGAATGGCACTTCTTATTATTATATAATGTTTAAGAAACACATTCGAAATGTCATATGAAACGGATTATCAAGATTAAGTGTTATCTTCTTAAACATATATAATTAATTTAAATGGTACGACAAAAGAAAAAGTTTTGAAGATGAGTATCGATCTATGTTTTAATATGCACGTGTAGCGTATTTGCTTGGAGCAAATAAATGCTAATTTTATGGTTTTAAAAGTATGATAAGTATAACAGATAATACATTTAATATTCTTATTTTATCGGATTAAATTAAGAAATAATCGTATGCTTAGGATGTAAGAAAATATTGCAGAACGTTGTTATTGAAGTTCAGAAGAAGTGAATAAATTCTACAAACAATTTGTGATATCATGTAACATTTTAGCCAATATTTACTGATTTTTTTATTATTAATGTAACAGGAATTTATAATAATGCAATTTATTTTTATAGGTATTTTTAATTCTATTCGATTTGTACAGTTTTTCAAAATTCTCCGTATAGTATTGTCTATTACTTTAATACGTTTTTTGATTTTTATTTTATTACTGGATTTTAATTTTCATAACGCAATCGTCAGTACCTAGAAATAATAGTTCATATTATTGGTCGTTAAATGACTTGTTTTTCTTCAACACTAAAAACACTATAGTTATTCTGTTAACAATTTCGTATTTTTTTTCTGTGTGTTACATCTTTATTACAACTTTAAAAATGATACTGTAAGATGAAAGATTTGATAGAGAGTAAGATAAAATGTACAGAACAGTTAATTTAAATTTTGTGGCTGCTTTTGAAGTCTACATTTTTATGTGACTTGATCAAATAAAATATCAATATAGATAAGCACATTAAGCGGTTAAAAACTGAGTAACTATTTGAAAAGTATTGAATGTATTGACTTACACAAAAATGTTATTTAGATACTGTTATATCTTATAAAAAATTAAAAGATGTAAGAATAATTTATGAACCTCTGCAGGTTGTAATACGTGGTTTTGTTATTTTAAATATCATGTTTTTGTAATCAAAGATGTAATACTTGGGAAAAATTATATAATGATAAAATGGTTCAGTAAAAATGTATTTGCAAAGGTGAGACATTAATTTCGGATGGTATAATATATATTCTTATTATTTACAGACGTAAAAATATAGTATAAGAGAGAAATTGTTTATAGAAAAGTAAAAGATGTAATTAATTTCTTCAGATTAAGTGATTTAATTAATGCGAATATTTAATGTGTGAATAAATATTGATCAAAAAATTACTTTATTATATTCTACGACAATATCACAACTTACATAATTACAAAGTAATATAAACTGACTGAGTAATATTACTTATTAAAAGTAATTAAATTGACTCACAATTAAAAAAAGTAACAATTCAGTTAAAAATAAAATATATTATTATTAAATAGAACAGAACAATTCTGTATCATAGAACCTTCTGTATCATATAAACTTCTGTATCATATCAAAGAATACTGATACTGTAACAACCTTTCTTTTACTTAAATGATTTGTCATTCTAAAAAGGTACACTTTATTAATACAATTTAAATTACGTTTATATTATGTTACGAGTAAACGAGTGAAAAAAATATGAGAAATAGAATTATTTAGGTCTAGTTACGACTTTTTAGCATTAGTCCTTGACTTTCTTATTGTATTTCTTGTGAATTCTTTTTAAATAACATTGTAATTGTTTCTTAAGAACACTGTACGTTGCGTGTGTTGGATATGATTTGAAATTAAGCGAATTAATTGATAGAAACAGGTGTCAGATGACTAATTATTTATTGAAGATTAATATACTGATTACAATAAAAATAAAACAATTTCTACAGATTATATTTTAAATTCACGAATTATTGAAGTATTCTTTTTTATTTAGGAAATTTAAAATACGTTATCAACAGAATATGTAGAAAAATGTGCTTATATAATAAAGAAAATAACGATAAAACATTACTAGAAAAAGAATAAATGTACATTACATTCAAACAATATTATAAAGTGCATAGCACAAATCAAAAATACATTCATTAAACAGAAATGATTGTAAAATAAATAAATGTTTCGAGAGAGTAATTAATAAATCAATTGTTGAATCATTAAGATGACCATTACGTTTGCTGAACACTTCTCATCAATAAACATACTTTCGAAAAAGAAAATAACAAATGCCATTCTTTGAGATGATGTACAATCTTTTTCATGCTTTACAAATAAAACGAATATATGTTATTTCAGAATTTATATAACCTGACAGTTGTTGAAAATGATTTTTATTTTATAAAAATTGTTTTAACAATGGTTATCAGTATTTTTAAATTATATATATATATATATATATATATATATATATGGATATGTGTACGTGTTATATATACTGCATTTTTTGAAATTAAACAAAAACTTACTAAATGTAAAAAATGGTTTTTAGGACTTTATAAAAATCTCTGTTATCGTATGATCTACATTTGTGTTGCGCTGAGCAAAATTCAAGGTCTTTAATTTCGTTAATAAAATTTTATACTTACATTTTCATTAATAACATTTTAATATTTCCAATTCAAATATATATTTCCAGCGATTTTTCGATTTAAGACTTTTTATTTCAATATATAACAACTTAATGTATTGGATTTTAATTAAAGAATGGGTAGTTAACTGGAACGTTATTTACTTAAAGCATAAACTTTTATAGAGTTTTTCATTCAGTATCTGCGTCATCGAAAATGAAAACTTTCTTGGACATAAATGAGGAGATATTGTAATATATATATATATATATACAGAGACATATATAAAGAGAAAAACAGAAAGAGAAAATATTATTACGTGTTACCGCCAAAGGTACTTAAAATTATTGAGATTTAATCAAAGCAGGTTGTTCAAATAAAATTTCGATTATAAATTTTTTTTAATATGCTATTGATTAAATTGTAATATTCACAAAATATTTATTGAATAGTATATATATATATATATATATATATATATATATATATATATATATATATATATGTATATTACATCTACAAATTAATTCGGTGCCTTCTTTTTATAGAAAATGAATGTTAACAAAAAATTGAATACATTTCAATCCTTAAAATATCCCCAATTATTTTATATAATTTTATTCCACCTGTCGGATAACTGACAAATTCCTTGTAGAAAAAAGTGTCGGGTTTGAGTCAATGAAGTCGTAATGCATTTTCGGACCTCTTCCACTGTTTTCGCATTTTTTGCATGTCTTATGCATCACAACACCTCCCAAAATTGAATGGTGCCAGAAAATTATTGAGAAGAAATTCAAAAATATTTTTAAATAAAAGTAATAAATCATTTATTTTCTGATTGATTATAAAATTATTAATAGAATGTTCATAATTGATAAAACATAAAAGTTTAAGTTATGCAACGAATAGCTGATAGTGACATTTTGAAAATTTCAATTTAATGTGTAATGAATATAAATAGGTTGTTCAAGGCAACAAGGAAAACATTAACAATAAGGATTTTACTATGAATATATAAGTATGTGTTTAAAAGAAAAAACTAATGGTTTTTAAAACTTATATTCAATATTGACGGAATACAAATTATTTGTTCAAGGAAAAAAGGAAAAGGTTTCAGATAAAATGTTATGTGAAATAAAACTTCTCCAGTATAAGAATAACAAAGGCATCTTTAAATTTGAAACTGAAATGGGAGAAGTATAAATTGATATTAATAAATTTGTGCAATACTTGCATTATGTATTAAATTTGTATCATTTATATTTGATTGAATTTTCTTGTATATAAAAAGTTCCAGTATAATTTTTTTGATAAATAATATAATATAGTTCTTAATTAGAGCATAGGTATGATAATATTATAATATTTAGATTTTACATTTCTCTCTCTCTCTCTCTCTCTCTCTATATATATATATACAAATACGCACACACACACACACACATATATAAATATTTTTTAGTTTCTGTAACATTTTCTTTACAGTTTATTTTATTACACTAGTTTGAACATTAATGAGTGAAAAATAACAGATCTGTTTAGATTTAATTAATGGTTTCGTTGGATTTTATCTAAAAGATAAATTCGAACTTTATTTTCTACCGGAAATTTGGTCTTTATAGAGACAAATGCGTCGAGACGATTTGAAGTTAAAAAACTGCTAATTAGATTGTGTCATTGTAAGATTTTAATTTGTATTTCGTAGTATAATATATTGTCTCTTTATATTTATGTAGTTATTATTATATTTTTTCTTTAGTAGGAGTGTTTTCGTATTTAAGTTTTATTTTTTTATTTTATAAAACCAGTGAGCTGTGCCCCCTACTCGCTAAGTTCGTCGCCCCCGAGGGGAGGGGGATTCGACCCTTACTTACTGATGTTCGCTCTTCTCTAACAAATAACAGAAATTAATAAACTATACACACAAATAATCTGCGTAAAATGTAAACCGTAAAGTTTTTATTTTGAAAAGTTTATAAAAATTAACAACAAAATGCAATATTAAAATACGTAACAACGTTTTTACACTAAAACTTTAGTGAATACAATATTTTGAATAAATGTCAACAGTTTTACATTGAAATCGTATACATCTCTTTCGTTATACACCGTGCGAGAGCTACATACATGTGACTGATGTCAACCAATCAGAACAGAGACCATGCGATATCCACCAACCAATCATTGATGATCGAGAATGGAAATAATTAACGTGCTACTGTAGAATGTAGCGGGGGGAGCGGCAATGCGAAGAGGTAGCCTACACGAAAAATAAAATATTTTTTATTTTATAGAACTTTTACGACGGAATTATTTTTTATATATAGGAAGATAAATCGTGTATTTTTATTATAATTTATATTATTACATTATTTTTTTAGTTATGTAAAAGTTACACACTTCTGCAGATTCGATGAAGCGACGATTTTTTAATCAAATATAGTGTAAAAGAATTTAGAATGAAAGTCCTTATTCTTTTTTTATTTTAAACAAAAAACACTTACCATAAGAATACATTTCAGAATACTCTCAATATCGATTATTCTCAATATAAAAATCTCAATGCATCCAGTAAATTTCACTACATTGTGACAATAAAAGCATTCGTGATCTTTTCAACTGCACGTATATAACCTTTGAACCCATATCACATTTACTTCTATTGCTAATTTTTCACTTCACTTCTTTACAATTTTATCTTGTAAATAATTTCCAGCACAACATCGATTATGTTTCAATCATTTTTTTTATGTCAGTCGATACGCTTCGTTAGTTAATAAATTAGAAAATAATATTCTAATATTAATTGTACGAATGTAAATGTTTTCGCGCCATTAAAACAATGTCGAAATGGTTTGTTTTAATTGTGAAAATATTACACTAAAGCAATCAACTGTAAACATAAAATGATGTCAATATATATGTAGCCTTGATATAAATCAAAATGAATTGATGCGACTTTTATGGAATTTAAATTGAAATGTTCTCTAAATAAATGTACCGTTATTTAATTGCTAACAATTTGAAACACCGGTATATACTAACTGATTGTTCCAGTAAAAAGTACCACTTAACTCACGGTATTAGCGTTATAGTAGTGGGTAAATCTTCTATCAACTGTTGTGGGTGCAGTTACCTTCCAGTGGGGGAATATTGTACTGTTTCAATGTCATATTCATAAAACACTATTGCACTTTCACTTAAACCCATCTCATGTATACCTGAGGCAAACTAATGAAAGTGAAATTGGTTGTTTATCATAATATCTGCTTACGTTATCTTTTACTTAAAATATTAGTTTTTGTTATTACGCACGGATTAATTTAAATCGTTATAGGTATGTACCTTTAAATGTAAGGTCAAGGTTATTTTATTTAAAATAATATCCACTCCTTTTTAAATTGCGTTTCAATCATGCATTTCCGTTGTATGTAATTTGAATTACAAAAAGAAGAACACATTTGCAGGTTCTTAATTTCGGTGTAAATAGTATTTATATATGATACAGTCACTGTCCTTTATTTCAAAAAAGTTGACAGTAATCAGGAAAAAATATTTTAAATTGAAATTAATTTATAATGGAAACTAAATCAAATTTTGGAAAAATTAAACTATTTATACTTTGAATGTTTATGAAATTATTTATTTCTATTTAATAAAAGTACGACTTTACATTATAGAGGAGTGTCTTTTTTTAATTATTTGGCACATTGTTAATTCATTTTTAAGGTATTCGCGAATTTACGATCCTTAATTATTTATAAAAGGTGTATGCGTTACATGTAAAAAGCCAATGTAAATTAACAATTGTTGATAAGATTAAAAAAAAAACAATATATATATTTAATAAAAATTATGTATTTATCACTCATATAATAAAAACTTAGTACAAAATAATTTACATATTGTTAAGTGATATCAAATATATTTTTTCTAACACTTTTTATATGTATAATTTTATGGAAAATAACCATTCATTCAATTCAATTATAAAATGGTATTGTCTTACTCAGTGAACTATGACATGTATACATAATTAATTAAAAAGTATAATGGCTGATAAATCATTCATAATATTACAAATATATTGCGACATATGAATAAAACAATACCAATGAACGGAATTAAAATTAAAGGAAATGTTCATTAAAGTATCTATCTTAAGAAAAGGAAACAGAAGTTTAAGTATTTTTTTTTATCTTATATTTGTCTTCAAATTAAGAAATCGAAATCCTATTATCTGAATCTCCCTGAATTGCTTTAAAGTATTACACATGACTTAAACTAATTGAATATATTTTGAATATGTACATATACTTATATATATATATGTATATACAGTGTCGCATTTAGAATTTAATCTAGGGGGGGGGCGAGGTGAACGGATAATTCTTTTTTAATGTGAATTCAATAAAAAACTAATTAGGTGATTATAAAAATTCATTTAAAGGATAACATTTAGTTTTTTTTTCTTTTTAAAAAGGTCTTGAATTACTTCGTGATTACATTAATCTCACTGTGTATGTAGGAGCATTTTTGCAAAATGGTTTTGTTTTCTAGTGTCATTTTTTCTTTTTTTTCGGGGGTGCCAGAGCCCCTTGACCCACACTCCTTTAGTTGGTTTACTATATATATATATATATATATATATATATATATATATATATATATATTACAAGCCAGTAAAGTTTTAAAGTTAATTTATTTTAAATTATTTCAAACGTTGCACAATTCTAATAGTTTCTCTAATAAAAAATAATCTGTCCAAGAGGAGTTTAGAATAATGTGATCATT
>CM068313.1:35447495-35454995 GCA_034766995.1 Acanthacorydalis orientalis | reverse complement strand
TTTGGTGTTTACGGAAAAATGGAATATATTTCAATTCTCAAAATATCCCCCATTATTTTGTATAACTTGCTCTATCTGTTGAATAACTGACGAATCCCTTGCTGAAAAAAAGATACCGGCTTTGAATCGATGAAATCGTAATGCATTTTCGGATCACAATAACTGTTTTAGCATTGTTTGCATGTTTTATGCATCACAGCATCTTCCTCTAAACCAGAACAAATCATTTTCACGGCTTCGGCAGCATTTTTTTTTAACTGGAATGCGAAAAGTATGCAATTCATAATATGGTGCTTTCGGATGCCATCGTGTTCACTACTGTTTTGCGAGGTTATGTCAACTGCTTGACAAAGATATATAGTGTTTTTAAATGTTAAAGTTGGCACTTCGAAATTCTAATAGGATGAGAAAATACTTTAATTTAAAATAGAGTTATGATCGAATCAATTTAATTTACAATGATTGAATCAATTTAAAGGCACAGTATTAAATTTACACCTTATATATATATATATATATATATATATATATATATATATATATATATCTATACAGTTCCAAAAGTTATATTGTCTTTTATATATATATATATATCTTAAGTTTTATTCATGATTTTTTTATATAATTTCCAATACGAATTTTAATGATAATTCGATTTCTGAGCATGTTTTATATTTTTGAATGAAATAGAGAGTATACCAACAATTATGGTTTTTAGAATATAAAGACCATAATTATTATTCATTCTATTATTCTTCATTAAGTACCCGGATTTTGGTTTGTAATGTAATAAAAAATATTATGATTGAACCAGTGGGAACTGTTTTATTGATTAATTTGACATCTGTAGTTATATTACTAAATGTATAGTTCCGTTGTTTGGTCATATTTTTTATTAATTTTTTTATACAGCTAATATAAAATACTTTTTTTGATAATGTTAAAATTACAAGCATCTGTAATATTTGAATCGAGAATTTACGATTATAAATGTACTTTGTACACCGTTGAAATATTATTTAAAACACATTATAAAATATATACAATAATATAGATGAATTTTCAGTTTTATGAAAAGTTAATTGATCTTTTACATTAACTGTATATGTATAATATATATATATATATATATATATACACGGTGTATTAAATCTGAAAATATGAACTTATAAATAAAAGCATGCATAAAAGAAGATTATTGTCAAAAATTGAACCTTTAACTTCCACATTTATTTTAAATTGATCTTTGAATGAAATCATATGTTTGAAAGGTTTTTTTATTTAATTTCGTAATTGTTGTGGATTATATTTATAAAAAATTAAATTTACTTCAATCAATAACGATAGATGACGGCTAATAGTGAATATAAAATTATTTTATTTAGATAATATTTTGAATTTATATTTTAATTTGTAAATATGTGCATTATGTGTGGAATAAATTAACGTTTTCGTAGTATTCATAATTGAATTTTTGAATACAAATTAAAGTAGTGAACATATTAAAAAAGTGAAATAATGAATTTAATATTCACCAGGGCTTCTTAACACAGGCTATAAAAATATCATTTAAAATATTTTAATTGAATTTACTTACATAATGTAATATTAATATTACTGATATATGAAATAATGGGGTTTTTGATTTCATTTTAATTACAAATATCCATATTTATTACCTAAAAGAGAGATAGATATATAATGGTTAAGGTATTTTTTTTATTTAATGAACGAACTTGATTCACTTACATGTTTTTTAAAATTTTAAGATTTTATATATAATTGTCATACATTTATTACATTATATTTGTTTTTTTTTTTAATATTTTCATGTTATATTTTGTGCATAAATAGTTTATGATAATGATTCTGAATCAAAATGTTCATCTCCAACGATTAATAAATTAAATATCTGTTTTATATTCGTTATTTAAATGGAATGATTATTAGAAATATTATTATTTCCACACTATTTATTTCAAGATAGACTATTTATTTGCTGTTTTTAATATAAAATCAATATAAATTTAATACTATTATTAATTAATCGTTCGAATTACATTCATTGTGATAATAAAAATAAGTATACAACTATTACACAATTTTATTACCACTTATAAAACTTTATAAATTTATATTAAACATCTGTTTTTTCTCAGTTAAAATTAAGTCCTAACACATTGAACGAATAAATAAAACTGAAGATGAATATTCTTAAAAATACCTTGTGCAAGTGGGACAAACTCGTATAATCGTGTTAGAAGTTCAAATGAACATAATAAAATTCTATGTTTAATTTGCGAACGAAAAAATATATGTACACAAACTGTATAACATTTTAATTCGATATAAAGGTGTATGACGCTGAAAGCACAATATATAATTAAACAAAGTTATAATTAGTTACTTATTTGTGAAATATTCCTGCCATAAAAGTATGTTTTATATCTTCTTAAAATTTAGTGTTTAATGTATGGTGATACTTTTTATTTGTACAACGGTATATAGCAGGTACTTGTAAAAGCATATGTCGTTTGGGTATGTAGGATATAGTGCGAGAATAACTTCTACATTCAATTTACTATATTTGTACAACATCAAAATCGTGATTTTTAAAACATTGAATCAACTCTGGTGACACACACAATAATATTTTAAATATTCAGTAAATACAATCATGCATCTAAGTTATTTGTTATGATAAGAAACAAACATTTTATTTTAATTTTTATAACTGTTCTTTTGAACTAAATATCTTAAGAAATGTTTTCTATTTTCAATGTCATATTTTATATATATATATATATATATATATATATATATATATATATATATATATATATGTATGTGAATATATGAATGTTATAAATTATAGTTTATTTAATTTTATTGAAATGGTTGAATAACTGGAGGAATATTTTATATAAAGGAATATACATTTTTGAATTATAGAAAGAATCAAATATTATAAAATTTTTGGTGTATAATATTTTATGTTAATTTCCTTGCCAAAAATATCATTATTTAATATGTATTATTATTCTTTTTAGATTTGCATTAAGTATGAAGTACAGGATAGTTTAATTGATTTTTACGTTGTCATTTATAAGATTAAACATGTAAAAAGTTTGTTAATATTGTCTTCGAATATAAAATGGTACATTTTAAGTAGAGGAAAAGTAAGAAAAAGGTTATTTTATATTAAAATTCAATTAATTAAGAATCGTTGTGTTAAATTATAAAATTATTCTTTAGCTATAAAATTGAAACAAAGTTTAGCCAAATTTTAAATTAAATAATTGTTTTAATTATACTAATTTTTAAAAATTGGTTTAACTGAAATTAACTCAAGAGTGGCTTCTTCTATTAAATATCTCAAAAACATTTTTTTTAATTATGAATAAATATATTTTGTAACATATGCTAAAGTTGTCTTAAGAGAATTGATTTATAACAATTTTAACTGATTTTTACAAAAATGCAATTCCATTCAGAAATAATATTTTTTGGTAAATTTTATTTTTACTTAAATTTATCGACAAAAATATAAAAATAAAAATATTTAAAAAATAATTTTAATTGTTTAAATCTTTATCTTGGCAGTAGTTTTTGAATCCCCTTAAGGAAAAAATGTATTGGTATATAACCATTCAGACGAATTCTTTTGAATTATTCAATAAACTACTACTATGAACTAATAGTATATTTAAATTAATATATTGTAATAATGAATGCAGTTATTCATGTTTTAATGTAATACACATGATTTCTTAATGAAATATTTTTTATATAACATGGAGAAAACGATCGATTTATTATATAGAGCTTAAAGAAAATGCAATAATATAATGAATTTTATTTGAAATATAAATCAACATGAGCATAAACCATCATAAAAATATTAGTCTTCTGAAAAAAGATGTCGATGATCGTATTTGTTCAAAAAATATTGTTTATTTTTTCTGAATTTATATTTTGTCTATTATTTAACCTTAAATTTGTAATAAATATATTATATAATATATATGTAATATATATATATATATATATATATATATATGTAGTAAATATATTATTATATATTTATATATATATATATATATATATATATATATATGTAATAAATATATTATTTATTTCATAAGTTTTTATATACATGTATTAAAAACTTTATATTATAAAGTATAACTGAGTAAATAAGCTTGTAACAATTTTCTGACAAGAATTAAAACTTCTTTTTGTATATCATTCATACTTAGATATATTTCCTTTTTTTTGTAAGGATTAGTAGACTGAAACGAATTAATTAATAAATAATTAATCTAACAATAACTAGAAACAATAAATATTTTTAATGACTACAAACAGGATGAATCATGTTGAATTATTGACTTTTTTGTATTACGTTGGAAGTATATAAAATGTAATTTTTAAATTATATATATATATATATATATATATATATATATATATATTTATATATTTATATGTATGTAATTATATAATTAAATATTGTATGTTCAGTGTGTGTGTGTGTATATCACAAGTGAAATTTTTTAAAGAATATTTGCGGATTGTGAATCTTTATTAAAATATGTCGTCAATAAACATGTGCACAGAGATTAAAATCTAATGCAAAGATATATTATCCTTTGAGAGACTATTTTCTGTCAAATCTAAGAAGAACATTTGAATGAACGGGTACTGAACAGTCTACTAAAAATGTCAAGATGTTATGTGCCACATTCATAGAATTTGATGTGTCTTCTGTTGACATATTTTGATGAGGCTTTGTGAGCTTTAAGTGTTCTTCGGAAACCTTTTTACGCGACGTTGACACACTAAATCAAAGTGTTGACATATTCTTATCTCTTTTCTCCGTTTTAAACTCTTTCAGCCTCTATTCATTGTTAATATCATTAATAAACTTGACACTTTTAAAACAAAAATATTTTTTTAAAAAACATTTTTTTAATCATTTAAGACAAAAAAAACTATTTATTGTTATTTATATTTTTAGAGTGATTATTTATACGTCGGTACAATTACATATATTTTTAGTTTGTTATATTTATTACAATTTTTTTATATTATTTTATATAAAAAAATGTCTTAATTTATTCATATAAAAATGTAAATAAATAAAATTCGTATCTTAATAATTATAGTAGAATGAAATTAAATTTCATTGATTACATACACAAATTTAAATAGCGTGAAAACGCATAAATTACTTGAGAGGAGAGGAATTAAGTACAAAAAAAAACTAGGATTTAAGTTATAAGCAAAAAGGTAGTACGAGTATGTACAGAACATTTAAAAAGAATGTAATGAAAAGATTTTATCTACTTTTCGGTTTTCAAATAGGAGTACAAATGTGATATTTATAAAATAGAATTAAATATTTATTTATTTATCCGAAATAAAGCATATGTGCGGATAAAATGGATTCAATGAATACATTTTTTAAATTATTAGTTTAATATGTTTAAGCATGGCTTTACATAATGGATAATTACTTATATTTGTTAACCTTTTATAAATATTGATATATGATTTCATTTTAGATAAAGAGACTACACTGTCATTTTAATATGAGTATGGAAAGTTATAAGAATATAAACGATAAATCATTATCACAAAATTAGATATTTGTCTTAATTGAAAATGTATGTAAATAAACTATTATTTTTATTTATAAAACTAATAGTATTATATATATATATATATATATATATATATATATATATATATGTGTGTGTGTGTGTGTGTGTGTGTGCGTTGTTTGTTTGTATGAATCTATAAAATTTGTTGCAAACTATTATCTTATTTTTTATTATTTTAAAAATAGAATTACATTTTTTGATTAATTATATAACTTTTATCATTTTAAAAAGATTTATTTATTTTTTATAGTAATATACAATAGGGTCATAATGCAATTCTGACACAGATGATTAATTTAGTTTCAGAAATGAATTATTCTTTGCCCCATAGGTAACAATTTTTTTAGTTATGAAAATGTGACAATAATTGTAATTGCAGGATTTTTGGCGGTATAGGAGTATAATTGTAAATTAATGAAATGATTGAAAAATATCTAAAATTTGATATTTCTCCAAATTCTTGTACATATATTGTGATTATTAATCTTGCTTGACCGTCTATGAACCTTTAAGGAATGTACATTTTTTTTAATATTTATATTCTTGGTATTTTTGGACTTGAACATATTTTTGAATTTTATTTTGGAACTACGTGTATATATACATACATACATACATACATATATATATATATATATACACATAGGAGGGGGAAGGTGTTTATTGTATGGGTGCATGTGTATCAAGTTTCACGAACTGTTTTTTCTCGCTTTTAGTTATTTAAAAAAATTATAACTATAATATTTTATATTAGTGAATATGAATGAAAATAAATTTAGAATAAAATTATAAAGATTGAAACAAAAATAGTGTAAATTTTTAAAAAGTTCGTAATAATACCGTATATATTGAAAGTAATTGTATGGAATTAAAAGTAAAAAATAAACCTTTCTAAAATATTATAAAAACGACAGCCCGGAAATAGTACATATTGCTTATTAAAAGCAAATAGAATATTTATCTATTTATTATTCTGTGGTTTAAATAAATAATTTTATGATAATAAAACGATTTTGATAATGTATTTGATGTAAAAAAGATTCAAAAGGTATGATATATAATATAATAAATGATTTGAAAAATCTTTTATACATATATATATATATATATATATATATATATATATATATATATATATATATAATAATTAATAATTAATTGAGAGAAGAAATATACTTAATTTATAAATATATTTAATGATATATAATAGATTTGTTAGATTTCAGTTCTTATATTTTTTTGTCTCTGTACATACGAGTATATAAATATAATATATGAATGAAATAATTATATTTATTCAACATTCTTTATAATTGCATACACTATGTGTAATTTCTAGCACAAGAATAAAGACATATGTTGGAGTAACAATTTTCGTAATAAATTCCAGTTGAAAAATTCACACACATAAAAAATATTACTTAACATGTGATCTTAATATATCATTAACATTAATTACTTAATACACTTTCGATCTACATTTTGTAATTTGTATTTAAAACTGAAAGTAAAATACTGTACTTCATATGATTTCGTTTTTTTTTTTGAGTTTTTTTTTAAATTCATAAAATAGTAAATATAATTTCACCTAAGCTTCTGTAATTGATGCAAATGTATCTATTATGTTGCCATACTTCTATCGATTTCACTCTTAATAGAAACAGGTGTATTAGATAGTTCGTCTTGCCCTATGGATGATATACACAACTTATTTTGTATTTTTATTAGATAAAACTTGTTTTGTGATTAGCGAATGTTATTAGCAAGATAAAGAAAATATAGAAAGGAAAATTATTCGAAGAAAACATTCAGATACATGTCTACGTATTTAATG
>CM068313.1:35329995-35444995 GCA_034766995.1 Acanthacorydalis orientalis | reverse complement strand
TTAAATAATTGTACTGCCAGAAGAATAAAATAATCTATAAAAAAACATCTCTCTTTATTTGCAATATAAAGTTTCAAAGTTCGATTATTATGAGCAGCTAGTAATGGAAAAAATACCCTTTAATTTTAAACAAATCAGTAAGATCTTTTAATGAGATCAAAAGTATATAAACGGTTCACTACGAATGCAATATTAAAATTTACATTAAAAGAGTTATTAGAAAAATTATTTTCAGATTAAAAATAGTAATGTCGATAAATAAGATTAATCCAAAACGTCGCAATAACAAAAAAGGTAGGGGTTATATTGTTTAATTTTTTTTTATATGAATAATATGCATGAAATGAGTTTATACTTCAGTTTTATGAAATGGATATGCATATACATTTATATATATATACTTATAAATAAATCTAAAAGTAGCTATCGAAGCAAATGGGTGTCACGGACATTTTATTTGTTAAATAGTTAGATATATAACTAAATATTTATGTGAAGTTGTGATACTTTAAGGTTAATGTCTAGAAATAATTAATTATTTTTCAATGTTGTGCTTAAAACATATATTATCCAATCCCTTGTTAATTTCTTGCAACTAGACCGTATATTTACTAATTCAACAGATGACAAATAATAAAAAATAACTACACTGAATAAAAATGTACCTTTTTAATTTGTTCTATTATTTATATACATTGATAGTTTAGGTTTAGATTTTTAAATTTTTTTTATCAGTTATTTCATGTTTTGTATGAATATATTTTCATCTTCGTTAAAACAAACATAAAATAATTAACTGAGTAAATGTGATAAAAAAACTTAAAAATAAAATAATTATATTTATTTCATTTTTTAAATGAGATTTTGGTCGTTTTGGATTCTGGTTTGTGATTTGTTTTTAGATTTCACACAGTAAACGCGGTACTTATAAAATTGAACACACTTTTAACAATAATGTTTATTATATATATAATTATTATATTATATATAATTCCAGTAAAATCCCTGTTGTTGACTAGTTGTATCTGATATTTCAGCGTCGTGAAAAAATATTTCTACACGTTTTTCTATCTATGATAATATGTAGACAATGATAACTAATTAAATGTTTAAAAAATTCTACTATCCTCATTAAATTATTTAGTGGCTGCTGGTTTTGATATGAAGTGAATATTTTTTAGTTGACCGGTTATTTGAAGTTTAAGGACGCTTCCACAACTAAGGTCGTTAGTGCCCTAATATGTTTTAATATAATCCTTTAAAAATGTTTCACACAAATATTATCAAAGAATTATTTATATAACCTTGAATAGAACTATATCAGAATTGAATGGCTGCAACAATGGATAACTCTTTTTGTGTGTGTGTGTGAGAGATTTTGTGTCTTTAATTCATATGTCACGTTGTCTAAAAAGTTGTATATGGTCTGATTAGATCCTTCACTTATTTTAAGTACTATAATTTTCATTATTTTCACATAATGAAAAAAATTATGAATTAATATCAAAATATTGTTTTATAAAATTTTGTAAAAGATATAATTTTATTAGACGTAAATGAAGAATATGAGATAATTTTAATGGAATAGATAGTTTAATAAGAATAAGCGGCGAAAAAATTGATATTATATATATATATATATATATATATATATGTATATATATATATATATATATATATATATATAAATATGTATGTATGTATTATGATGTAAATTTGAAAGTAATCCTCTTTTTTATAATGATGTTGAATTGCATTCAATGTAATCATAATGATAATATAAATTATAAAAAACTTAGATACATATATACACACACACACACACACATATATATATATATATATATATATATGTGTGTTGTGTGTACATTAATAATAAGAATATAAAGAATAAAACTGCAGGGAAATATGACAATGAACTTGTTTTCAACCGAATACAAAAAACAAATTAAAACAAAAACTCGATGTAACATATAGTAGAGAATTCTTTCATTTTTATAAAACACGAATTTTCTTACGAAGAACGTGGTCTGACATTGATTAATGCTCAAGATTGTCATTGTAAAAGATGATAAGAAACAGTTTGCATAATCATGATAAAAAATATCAAGTTAAGGTTTGTGTTGAAAGCCTAATTACTTTTATTATGTAGTTTAATATTGAGCTTTAGTAATTTCATATTTTATCACATTTATGTAAATTTTCTTTTAGAACATTATATGTATGTATGTATAAATATATATATATATATATATATATATATATATATATATATATATATTATATATATTCACCTATTGCTACGGTTTCAATACTACTTATAAAACTTATTAAACAAACAAGAAAATGTAATATTTGAAAAATCAATATTTTTTTAGCGATACTGCAATGATTACGAATTACTAGCTGGTATTGAAAAAAGTTTAGTCTGTATATATGATTCAGAATTTTAACATGGAAAATGGTTATTCATAAACAAAATAAATGTATTTATTAATGTTATAAAAATAAATCAGAAAATTATAGAAACAATATATGTAAATATTTTATTTTGAATAGAGAGATCTGAAAATTTGTAATGAACTAACATATTACATTTGGACTTACAGGAGACGTACCGAGATTTTATTTTTATGATTTTAATTATTTATATAATTTAAAACATTGTATTATATTTATAGAGCTTTATTTTAGTGAAACATTCATTAACTTGTTATAAAATATTTAAATACACCACGTTTTATCAACAGTGGTTTATTTCGTAATAATCAATGTTCTTCAAAGATGAAATTGAGATAGTTAGAGGTAAATGCACTTGATCTTCTGAATGATTTTGGTGCGGTAGTTTAGACCTAACACTGTGAATAAGTTTGGGTTCATTCAGAGGAAATGGTCTGTAAAATAAACTCAATTACTGACTTAAATTTTCCGTAAAAGAAACAGTATTAGTATTCTTGATTAAAAGTATATAAGATGAATTAGACAAATAATTTTAGAATGTTTATAAGCTTATCTAAATAAAAAATATGTTTATTTTGAATACAATTATTTACATAATCGGTGTATGTTCTTTATTTAAAATAATTTATGTTTATGGTAATATTTCTCGCGACTTTTTTCATATACTAGTTGAAGGAATAATAGTATTTATATTATTAAAAGTGTGAATATAGTTTTTCTTAGAAATATTAGAGATGAGAATCTAATTATCAAAGCAAATAAACGAGTATAATATTATTCTGTTTTTATTTACAAGTAACAGGAATTGAAGTTGGTGTAACACCGAAAGTGTATGATTATTGAAGATTTTTAATAAAACTATAATTTAACTACATTACAATGTAAGTGGTATAAAAAGTATACCCATTAATTTTTATGAAATAAAAATACTGTTTATTAATATATATATATATATATATATATATATATATATATATATATATATATATATATATATATTGTATATATTTGATGTTTGTGACATATTAATAATAAAAAAGATTAATTAATAATAAAATAATACAAAATTTTTTTGTCACTAAAATATTAAAATTTAGAAAAAATATTGAAAATTATATATATATAATTTCACAAACGAATTATTTTTTCACCCCACAAACTACAAAATCGAAATCAAATCAAAATCAAATCATTTAATGATAAAATATTTTCAATAAATGATTATTGATCATTTCTAATTGTTGCTTATGTGCATTTTTATGGCGGTACCGTCATTCTTAGAGCACCATCGAAATACGCATAAGTAATAATAATAAAAAAATTATTATGATTAATTGAACATTAAATAAAAAAAATTCTGGTGTGAGTGGTGAAAAAATAAATTGGTAGTGATTTTAGTAACTATCAGAACTCTGTATTGTTTATTAATACAATCTTATTTACATTATTGAAAATCTAATATTAATATATATTTTATTAATTAGTATCAATTACATGTTTATTTTATTAATAACTGACAATAAAAAGCTCTCCGAGGGATTTGAGAAATTGAAAATTTTAAACTCAAAATCTATAGATTATTCTAAAAGTATAAAATTGATGTTGAAATAAATACTTTTATTACTTTCAGTCAGGCAACTTGATATTCATATCACTTTGTAAATTGCGAGTAAAAATGTAAATGAATTTGTGGTTTCAGACACAGTAGAATTATATTCACAAATACATTTCACATAAAATTTATTTTGTTGTCTAAATGATGATATTTTACTGAGGCTGCACGAGTTTATTTTAATTGACATTTATTAAGCCGAAGAGAAAAAAATCGTGAAATTAAAATCCTGGTAATAATTTTATGAAACGAAAGAGAGCTTTAACATTTAAATAATTAGTATAATTGAATAATAAAAGAATACGGATTACTTGATTTTTATAAAAATATTTTTATTTTTGTCTTGCATTATAAAATTATGTTAGAATAGTCAATTTATCCTCTTATCCAATTTTATCATTTCTTTTTAGACCCACGAATTATCAGAAGCGTAGTCTATTTATGCGTCTGAAGGAGAATTTTGTGCCTGATGAAAATAATGCATTTAAATCGGGAGTTTATTTTGAATACTGTAGTTATAAACCTGAAATATTTTCTTTTCCTTAAATAGCGTGTTATGAGTATTTAATTAAAGTACACGGAATTGAATCAAATGAAATCTGTAAAAAAATGTTAATCCATTTTTAGGAATAATGTTTACTATAATGAAAAACTAACAAAAACGATAAAACAGACAAAATAAAAAATGAGAAAGTAAGAATGTAGACGAATATTTTTTCTCAATATTTAAATCGCAAAAATGTGCATTACTGTGTAAAAAACATATGTACATAATTAAAGTATATAATTGGCTCCATTATAATTAATGTAATTTGGAATCATGAATAAGATTTTATTAGACGGATGATAACAACTAATCATGCATATAATATTTAAAAAAGTGAATTAGCTTATTTTATGCAATTCAATTTTTATTTTATATAGTTGAAATTACACTTGCAAAATAAGAAAAAATACGTATAGAATAACGATACTAATATGAATAAAAACACTGATATGTAGCTATAATACACTGCAGAAAAAATATTTCTGTTTAGAATTGATTCCTATGAAGATACAATAATTGACCTTAAACCTATATATATATATATACACTAACGAATAATAAAAGTGAGTAAAAAATACTTACATTTGGAAACATGACCGGTGATGAAATATTGTTTATTAATATGTTTAATTTTTTATGTTAGATTTGATTGTTTCTATTTGTTTCTCCTGGTATTTTTTTTTACTTTTCACTTAATTCTTTTAGTTTATCTTTTTCTGTTTCTTAACTACTCATATTTTCCTTTTGTTTTTATTTTATATATTTGTATTTATTTTTTTATTGTTCCTGTATCATTCTGATTATTTTATTTTGTTCTACGTTCTTTTTCTATTTTCAATTTAAACTGCTTTTTCTAACAGTTTTGTAATTATATCCCCGGGAAAGTTATTTTGAATCATATGATAAACTTTGCTCAACAAAAGTACGTTTTTCTGTCGTACAAAATGTAAAGATATGGTTAAATAAAGATATATATATATATATATATATATATTTAAAAAAAGATTTCACATGATATAAAAATATATTAATAAAGTTTATAATCACAACGAAATTTTTTCTGATCAAAAATATTCAATAAATTATAAACAATAATCAATATATTATTGATTATTTTTGATTGTTCCTGATATGTATTTAGGTGATAACGCAATCATCCTCAGTGAGTCAAGATATAGAAAAAATTTGATTTTCTGTATTGTTGCTCTTTGAAGATAACGGTGAGGTGAAACCGTTTTTAATGATATTTTATTGATATTTTTCACAAAATTCGAAGCACAATTGTAGGTACAAAAATTATAATCGGGCTTAATTTTGCGGTAGTATAGTATGGTAGTAGGTTATTAATTTAATATTAAGACTGCAATTTTAACTTTCTGGTTATGTGGAAGTGGAAAAATGAGGAGTATAATTTAATAAATTTGTTTATTATCTTGGATAAAATTTAAAAATTAAATTTGATTTAATTGTATATATATATATATATATATTTATATATTAAATTTTTCAAATTTACTAAATTGTTACTTATTAAAGTAAATAGCATAAATTTAAAACTTAAATTATTTATCTAAATACGATTTTGTTATTTTTAAGCATTTTAAAATGAAACAAATCTTTTAAATGTATTATTTTTTTAAATAATTTTCTACATGCTTTTTACATATGATTACTTTCTGTGTACATACGAGATTATAAGAGAGTTTTATTTGAATTATTTATTTATTTTAGGAATGTGTATTTTTAGTTTTAAAGCCACACAAATATTAATAATATAGCTGATTATTTTGATAATTGATATGAGTTTGAAAACCTTTAGAAAGTATATTCTAAAAAAAATTAAAAAGAATATTTCATTATTTTTTAATAAGAGGGTACCAATAAATCGTAATGATTATACTTAAAATTAATTTATTTACATATAAAAGTCATTAGACACACAAACATTCAACATACACTACACATAAATAAATAGATGAAGACATGAAGAAACATTTTTTGACAACGATACATGGACGAGGATAGAATGTGAAATTGCATATACGTATCAAAAACAATTTGTTTAGACAGTTTCTCAGTTTCGGTCCAACGATCAGATTTCATTTACGCACATCCATTCATTCATACCAGGTTACATTCGTGGACAGAACAAAACATGATCTTAAGGTTTTCTGATTTCCGTGAGTGGAATAGCAGCCGCCGAAGTTCTAGATGATTGCCCCCTACAGGATACGGTCGCGTACGGAGGTGGTCTGTGTGTGAGTCCTCTGTCCCGCCATGCAGAAAACTTACGAGACAATTCAGCACGCACTTCACCGTTGAGCAGGCAATAGAGCATTGCGACACAGAAGCCCTGTAGATTACAACCGAAACAGGATTTGTAAAATTACTTGGAGTATCTATACAAACATTTATATATATATATATATATATATATATATATATATATATATATATAGACATGCAAACACACGAATACATATACAAGTACTTACATAGATAATGACAACATGTTTTTTAATGAAATAAATTTCCTTGATGTTCTTCATTTGAGATTTTATTTGTGTTGTGTGTCAGTTAATATATATATATATATATATATATATACATACTCACACACGCACACACACACATATATATATATACATACTCACACACACACACACACACATATATATATATATATATATATATATATATATATATATATATATGTAGATAGATAGGTAAATAGGTAGATCGTCTCCAAAATTAATAATTAATCGGAAAAATGTTGAAGTACGCATTTAACATATAATTAATTGTGTTATATATATATATATATATATATATATATATATATATATATATATATGTATATATATATAATTCTTATTACACAGTAAAAAAAAATTTTAAAAAATAAAATTTTTACTAAATATAAATTAAACGTTTTAAATAATAAGATTTTTGTAAATACGAGGTGTATGAAAATTAATATAACTTAGTAAATTATAATGGTATAAGACCATACCAATTAATATACTCGTAGGTTAGTTGGTTATTTGTGGTTTAAGGGCATATTGACAATTAAAGTTATTAGTGCACTAGTAATCTAATATAAATATTATATTTTATAAAATATAGTTTCATAATCATTATCTTATTAATTTTTTATCTGAAATATTCTTATATATATATATATAAACAAAAAGAGAAGACAACCGATGGACAACGGAAATTATTAATTGAGAATCAAGGAATATAAAAGAATAAGAAAGAGACCAAGGAAATTAAAATTTTTATTGATAATCAGTGGAAAAGAGAGGTATTTAAATGGAAGAATTCATGGAAGAGGCCTTTATCTAACAATATATAGACAGAGGTTGATGATGATGATGATAGAAACAAAGTAAATGACGTCAATATAACGTGTGTAATCATTTTACTTATTTTTCATTAAAAGCTATATAAATGTCAATATATCATATATTATCTATTATTAATAAAGACTTTATCAATTCTTAATAAAAATATATTAATACAAAAAAAATACACAGTAATAATAATATTCGATTATATATTTTTTTCAAATATCAAGAACATGATCAGGCGTATTAAAGTAGGTTGAAGTTACAAGATCAAGGTATACGTAATGCAATATCGAATTTCTCTAAAAATAGATATAATAATAAAGAGAAGATTGTAGGATTAAAAGTAGAAATAAAATATAGGTGAAAAATATTCACATTTGTTATTTTCACGCTGTTATTACTATTTTGCAAAACTTATATATAAATATTATTTTTAAAAAAGAGTTAAAGGATAGTTAGGATAAAAGTGGAGTTAAAAATGATATAATTAAGCACAAATTTAATATTTTTTTAAAACCACAATGTTATACACTATCCTGGTTTTAAATACGTGTAAATAATTTTCTTAAAGTATATAAATTTGACTAAATATAAGTAGGGAATGCATATATATATATATATATATATATATATATATATATATATATATATATATATATGTATATATAGACGGATAGAATGACCAAAAGAGGAAAAACTATAAATAAAAAATTTATTTAAAAAATAAATGAATCAATATTACAAAATATATTAATGATTTAATTAATAGTACAAATCAATATTATAGCCAGTAAAATAAATGTACAATCAAAAGAATATCTTCAAGAGAATTTTTATTTTTATTCTGTTTTATTTTCATAGAAAAAATATTATGGTTACATATTTTTTTAAATTTTCGTTTCATAAATTTTGAATTGCTCTTATAAATTCATAAAAAAGATTGATATATATATATATATATATATATATATATATGTATATATATATATATATATATATATTAGTTGGAAAGTATATGAAATAGCCATTATAAATTCACAACAGTCAAAATTTCAGATTTTACATGAAAAAAAAAATCTGGAATAAGGATAAGAATATCGATTCAAGGATCTTAATACGTTCATATAGAAAAAATCTTGTTTTATTTTCCACGAATTTCAAGGTATATAAGGTTTCCAATTCTAAATTTCTTGCTCTTTTTGTCACAGTTAAAGAATAATTTAGTTCTGTTAAAGAAAACAACAAACTCTTTCTTTTTTTTTTTAAAAAAAATATATTTTATTTATTAAACTTCAACACTTATAAAAATAAACTGCTGTTATAAAAGAGTCAATATTAATTATCTGTTTAAAAGCTAATATTGTGCCCTGCCAAATTCAGTAAATAAGAAAAATCGAAAATTCAGACTTAAGATATGGTTTCTTGTCTATAAAATCAAATAAGATTTGTATTAATTATAGAATAATTTCATTCAAATTATTATCAAGCGATAAAAAATAAACAATATTACAGAAAATAACAGTAACTCGTGTATATCAACACTTCCAATTATTATAATTTAATGAAAATTACGATGTATAAAATAATGTATATTTGTATATATATATATATATATATATAAATATATATATATATATATATATATATATATATATATATATAATTTAAATAAAATCGAAAAAAGTGATGAAATTTCATGGATTTTTCCACAAAAAGTTAATACAAACAGATTAAAATCAAAAATAAAGTTGTTCAATTTGCGGGGAAACAACGAAACGAAAACAAAAAAAACATGCTCTCAGTCTAGAAATGCATTGTTTGAACGAAATTGGATTTCTTTCAAAACAAAATCCGTCATTTACGATTGTATATACGTCGCGTGTGAAAGAGTATTTACTAATAAAAGCATTTTACAGAAAGAGTCAACGAATATATTTGTTTTAAGATGTATTTTCGTTTAATTTACTTTCTTTATCGTAACACTTCTAGTTACATACACGAACAAAGCGATCGATTCACCATTTTCGTGTTGTAAAAACACCGCCAAATTTAACCGCTTCATAAATAAAACATGCCGAATGGAATTCGTGCAAAAGGTAGTGTACCAAGAGATGACGGCTGTGATCATATCTTGATACTGGTTTAGTGACAGATCGAAATAGTGACGTGTCTCGAATCTTATATTACTGTATGAAAACATTTTCTAAGTTTCCATCGACCAACTTTTCCATTATCATAATATTATTTTTTTGTCGTGATAGATTGATAGATAAACGTTGATTTTTCCTCGTTACATGATTGACATGGAAGTTGTTTAGATTGTACGATTATGTTCCACTGGAGACCAAACACAATCGTATGGTATTTATATTAACATGTCGTATTTGTTAAATCTATTTGTATTAATTTTTTGTCGAAAAATCAATGAAATTTCATCACTTCCTTTCGATTTTATTTTTATTATATATATATATATATATATATATATATATATATATATATACAAACAAATGTAAATTATTTTGTACACTGTAATTGTCATCAAATTATAATAATTGCAAACGTTGATATACACGAGTTACAAGTTATTAAATTTTTAATCGATTTGGATAATAAAATTAATACTCAACTAGTCTTTGGATTAAAATGACGTAATTGAGTGTAATTATTTTTGCAAATGATTTCACAGCTTATAATTTACATATTAAAAATTTTAATGATGCATAATTAAAACGACATATTATAAATATTTTCGTGTGTATGTTTTGTATATGTGATTATTTTTAGAAAATTATGAAAGAGAAAATTTTAAAAGGCATATTTTAAGCTAACCTTCAAAAATGATATGATAGATTGAGATATAATATATAAAAGTATGTTTAGGAAGAGTATTTTACAATAATAATAGATTATAAGTTGTGATTTTTTACAAAAAATGATAAGGCAAACATTTTAATTATTTTGTTTAAGAAGAATGTAGTACTTAACGTTTCTGTTTTTAATATTGGGTTTATAAAAAATTGTAGATATTATTATAATCATTTAAAATGTATAAGAAAAATTTTAACATAGAGAATATTAAATTTTAAAATTATAAAATGTATAAACCAATCATTATCTTATTTGGAATATTTCTGTTCGTTGTTAATAACTACATTTACTATTGGTTTTTAACATTGTATATTTAAGGATGAAAAAGTAAATTTATATATATATATATACATATATATATATATACATATATATATATACATACATATATATATATATATATATATATATATATATATATATGAATATAAAACATCGTAAATACAGGAGATCCTCGATTATCCGTGCTAATGGATGATATAGCCTTACGGGGATGGTATAGCCAGAAAATCGAAAAACACGGATAATCGAATAAACTAATAAAAAACCATTAAACGACAATAAAATGGCATTTTTACAAATTTCAAGTGTATTTTTTTTGTATCAAATAAAAATATATACATACGTAGAAACATTTCAGTAACATGTGTGTATTTACAGTATGTATTTCTTTGTTATTTTATGAAAATATCATTCAGAAGTGACTGACGCTTATTCTTATACAATTTTTGTTTAAATGAAATCAAATTTTTTTTAACGCTAAGTATTTCGATATAATTAGCGTCTCTTCGTGGCTCAAGATGCTCTAGTAATGTTTCTGAACAAGAAAGCGCATCTGCAAAAGATACTTTTGTTGACGTTGAAACTTCGGTAACAGATTCCACATCGATGTCATCGTTAGTGATGATATTTCCTAGAGTTTCTGATAATATAGCTGAGTTGTCTTTGATTTCGTATCCTGGGTCTTCTTCATCTATTTTAATCCATTCTTCAAGACCATCTCTATCCACCTCTTTAAAATCGCTAATGTTTTGCGCAATTTTTATTAGTGACTCTGAAGTTACTTGATCAGAGTCTTTATTCCCGATACCGTCGTTTTCATGTGCTACAATATCAGGGAATAACTTCCTCTAAGATCTTTGTAGAATTAAAGATGTTATTTCCGACCAATTTTCTGCTGCAGAATAAACTGCATCCATGATTGTCCATTTTTTATAAAATGTTTTTAAATCTGCGTGTTCTAAGATTGTCCGAGAACAGTCGCGGTTAAACAGAATACATACACAGATAACTGAATTACTAACATTTTTAGTCGTGAACAGGTAATACACGGTTAACCGAATAAATGGACGATAGGGCCACGGATAATCGAGGTTCTATTGTGTACACATTTTTACTCGTACAGAATTATGGAAACGATTATTTAATCATTAATTATCATAGATTCGAAAGAAATATACAAATTTCATTCAAATTATATTTTCAAGATTTTTCTAGTGTATTATGTTTCAGTTATAATAAAAGTGTTTCAAATTAACAAAACGCTGTATCTTAGAAATTTAATCATAAATAAGAATGTAAACATACAGAGGTACACACTAACCACACACTAAAAAATTACATATATATATATATATATATATATATATATACATACACACACATATATGTATATATATATATATATAATATTTAATATCAAAAAAAATTATTGCACTTACTTGAAAAGACGCAAATAGTTGGTCACAGAAGAGCCAAATCAATTCTACAGTCGGTTTTGCATCGATTGCATACGACATAGCCAAGAATACGCTGTAGTGGACACCGAATAATGGTACGAGGACAAGTGTTGAACGAACAAGTCTCCTAAGTGAAGAAGTATATTTGAAGTAAATCATAATTTTTTTTAATGTCAATAAGTGTAGATAATACACTTATCCAATATTTTTTTATTGGATATGTGCAGAAATAAACAATTTAAAAAATAATTTCAATTAACTCCAGTAATAAAATATAGATATTAATAGAGCATTGTAAAAAGTAACTATATGAAGTCAATTATAGTGTCTTTTTAACTAATTGTTTAAAATTTATGTTTGTGTTTTTACAGTCATTAAAATTATATATATATATATATATATATGTACGTAAGTATTTATTTTATTATAAAAAGACAGTAAAATGAAAACATATGTAGAAAAAGGTGTAATTTTATTATGTCCAAAAAATACATTGTATGAAAATTTTTGTGAAAAACATGAAAAAATATATTATGTAACTTATATTGTCTTCTTAATTAATTTTTTTAAATTTATGTGTGTGTTTTTACTGTCATTAAAATGTCATATATATATATATATATATGCATGTAGGTGTGTGTGTGTGTAGAAGTATGTATTCATTTTGTAATAAAAAGACAGTGAAATTAAAACATATTTAGGAAAAGGTATAATTTTATTATCTCTACAAAATATATTATATGAAAAGATAAACCAAATCGTACTCAAAAATGCGTAGAAACAAACCGATATATTTTGTATATGGTATACACTAACCTGTATCTGACTTTTCTTCTTTGTATATAAACGGAATTCAGTTTTACAAGTAGCACACGAACGATGTTGATAAATAGTGCAAAGCTTATCTAAAATAAAATAAATTATATATATATATATATATATATATATATATATATATATATATATACAGATATGAAACGTCCGATTTGATACTACATTTAAGTAAAAAATGTATTTAATAAAAACAAAAATATTGTAATGGTAATGACAATAAATATATTAAGTTACTTTTTTAAATAAGATTAAATACTGATTAAAATTTAATAGTATTAGATTAATTTCTGTTCTAAATATTTTTTTCATCACGTTGTTTTCTGTATACATGTTGCTCATTATTCTGCGAGAGACTCAATCTCAAAATCTATCAGTAGATGTCAAAAATCGAAACGATTCGTAAAAGAAATGAACTCACAAGATTCTCACAGAATAATGACATATTTTTGTTTATATACTGTTTATAAAAGCAATCGTAAAAAATATTTAAAATGTATATGAATTTAAATATATTTTTAACTCTGCTTGATGTTAGAAAATTTCTTCCATTAAGAATGGTTTTTGTACTTGAAAACATCATGATAAGAACGAAAGGTACATAATATAAAATTGTGTGTGTTATTAATTTGATAGTGGGTTTTGTATTGACATAAAGAACTAATATTTAATTAATTAACGCTCGATAAAAATAGGTTTTATTACTTACATGCACTGGTTGAATCTCAATTTTCTGTTTTATTTTTACTTACAGTTAGAACGCTTTCAGTTAAGTTTTTGGTATCTGTAATATCTACTAACGCGAATAATATTGTAAAGTACATTTTGTAATTATATCCTGTTCGTTATTTTAATTGTTGACAAGCGTTCTTATTTAGTTTTTGATAGTTTATTTTACTGAGTAGTTCTATTATATATTATATTTATTATTTTTTAAATTATAGAACGTGCATCGACATTGAAACTAATAATTTCTTTTTGCCAAAGTTTTGCATATAATACCTTGCCTTATATGGTGCAATATGTACTCTTTAATGAATGTGGTTATTTATACACATAAAATGTGGAGTTTAAATTGTTTTCATATTATCATGTAATGTACTATCTCTATTTTTATATATTTCTAATTTCTCTAACATACAGTAAACATCTTTTTGAGAAATTCTTTTTCAATGATTTTTTTATGAAAGTTGTAACAATATTATTAGTTAAATTATATGTATTATTTATTTATAATAGTTTTTTTACAAAGAAAAAAATCGGTTGAAAAATCAAGATCTTCATAAGAAGGTTTGAAACTATTTACTTCAATATCTTGATTTAAAATTTTTGTTATTTACTTTGCATTATTAACGTTAACTTATGTAGTATCGGATAATATAAAAGTCATAAATATTTAAAAAATTAATTGGCACAAAACCGAACAATTAAATCAAATTAGCGATTAAATATTTAACGGACTGCAGATAAACTAAAACACTTAGCAAAACGACAATCACTCCAAAAATGTTTCTAACTTTAGTATTAAATAGAATCAATATTCCATTTGGAATGTCCTTACTGAAATAAAAAATTATTGATACAATAGAAAAAATGGTCAGAACAACGATTAGGCAGGTATAAAAACGAATAATTTTTATTATATTTTATTTTTTGTTTCGTTTATATAAGAACGTTGTCATAATAGTAATTTATTAAACGTTCAAGACGAAATGTTTTTTTTTTTTTGAGATGATATGCGCTGCATGCTATACGATGTAAATTTATAATATATATAAATCGATATCATATTAGAAATAAGTTATAATAGTCTCACTATTCTATTCGATAAAAATTGTTGGGTAAGTATTAAATTACCTACTTTTGTTTTCCACAAGGATTCGTACATCTTACTAGAGGCTGAATTCGAGTAATGCTTTCAATACTTTATTATTGATAGGTAGATATATTACATCAATTATGTTCAAGGGTGATTTCTACTCAATAACATTTCGAGGAAAATTCGTAAAAAATATATTTATTGTGATTCTATTTCATACACACTCGAATACACATACACACACATATATATACACACATCTTTTATACATATATATATATATATATATATATATATATATATGTGTGTGTGTGTGTGTGTGTGTGTGTAAATATACATAATTAATAGTTATAAAAAATTAAAAATGGTATTACACAAAAAATATTTAGTATAATTTTAGAATATTTTAAACGTACGATTTTCAATGATAAAATAAATTGAATATCTAGTCATTTTTTAATCTTTTACAGCAATTTTTATTAATTAAACTTAGTTAGTATTTGTTTCTATATACATAACAAATTATTAAATATTATAAATAATAATTTAAAAAGAAGTTTGTGGTTATTATTAACATAAATACTCGGTAATTTGTTAAGTTTAGAGATATTATACATAGCGATATTGTATGTTCTCGTTTTATTAACATTTTTTTGTAAAAAAAAATAATAGAAGACTGAAACTATATTCACTTAAAAGTCTTTTATGTCAGTTTATTTCTTAATTTGTTACAAACTTTTTGTTGCATTATTTTTTTTAAAAAAGAACAGTATCACTACTCTTTATAAGAGATAATGGAGGGATTATAATTTAATATAAATGTATACATGCATGCATATATATATATATATATATATATATATATATATATATATATATATATAGGGTATGAATATAAATGTAAAATGTTACTTACAAGTACAGAAAATACAATAGGCATCCTAATGATCATAAAAATTACTTGACTTGAATGGATCGTCCAACAGAGTGTATCTTCAAAATATATTCTTGCTAAGACCCATGTTATTATAAAGATTGATGGCAGAGCTATAAAAGAATAATGTGGTAAGATCGATGTTCACAGTAACCGTCGGCAAAGTGTTGACGTTAGATAATTGAAGATAAGCAACAACAAATTTATGATAAGTTCGTATGTTTTTAACGATTTACAATAAATATTTCATTTTGAAATATTTCATAAACGAAAAAGTTCTCGTCACATCAATACATAATGTGACTTCGGTTTTGCTTATCGCTACATTTTATGCTTTCAAATCATATTGATCGCTAGTAATTTACGTTGTCGTGAAATCAATTTTGTAAAAACGTTTCAGCTTTAATCAGTTTTTAGAAACGATTTTAATGTACTACGAATTTGACTTATTTATTTTTGTCTGATTGATTGATTGTCTTTTAGATGAATGAATAAGCTTTTTAAATTGATTTACTTTCTATATTTTAACTCTTAGAAAAATACTGAAGTTTTATTATATATGCTTAAAGTTTCTTAAAAATAGATTAATGTATAAGTTCTTTGATGCTTCATGTATCATTATTAAGCTTTTAACATTATCGATATAAAATACACATTATCAAATTTTAATATCACATGTAGATTTATTTTATTTTTCTAATACTGTAAAATAAATAATAGATGATTTATGCAATCAATATAAAACATTCTGACGACAATTCATTTTTATGTTAATCTTTTTCAATATCAAAGAACTTTGAATACAGTATAAAATTTTAACCGTTTTATACTTAGACGTCTGCATTTTTATAGAACTTTTGCAAATAAAACCAGTACTTTGATATAAAGTTATAGTAAAAAGTTATGATGGTAATAAAATTTGTGTTCAATATTCAGCTCTACACCTGTAGTTTAAGAAGATAGACACACAAAGTGTTAATATATGAATTTTTAAATCGTTTCATATTAGTAATTTAATTATTATTTCTTTATTATAGATTTTTATTTCATTTTATATATTTTTTCGTTTAGGTTTTTTCGTGGTGAAAAATAAAAAAAAATTTTTGTTAATCTAGTAAGTCGTAAATACTTTTGCAGTAATAATTATTGAAATGTAATGAACAATTACTTAAATGATTTTTTATTTTTTAAATATTTTTCTATATGTATTTGCTTTCAATTAAATAAATAACAAATAATTAATTTAAAAAAACATAGCAACTTGCATTAAAGATCATTAATTACTATGGATTTTACAAATAGAATTATAACTGTACAGCAACTAGACAGAACTGAATTATAATTGTTTACTAATAACATAAGTATAGCAAGTAATCGTTGTATAAAAAAAATGTAAACATATACTACATATGTACAGAGTAATTAACAATTTTTTTTGCGAAAAAAATATTTCTTAGATTAACGAGTTAATAGTTACTTTGATTAATGATGTAATTTGAAATAATTCTGAAATATCATAAATTAAATAAAATATTTTATAAGTACATATTAACAACTAAATAACCTGAAAAATAGCAAAGTACACATATACCCGTAGTCTAGTATTTTGGAATTTTCGGTATTTTTATTCACAAAATTTTATATAAGTATTATAAGACAACAAGTTATTAAGACTATATTAATAATTTATTTAACATATGAATATATATTTGTACATACTGTTGAGTCGAAGGTTTTAGTGATTTTTTTCGAGTATTTAGACTGACAATAGAGAAATATTTTTTTTGTAATTATTCCTAACTGAAATGATATAATAAAATAAATAAATATAAGAATCAATTACTTTTTCTAAACATATATTAATTTTATTACTTATGTATAAAACTGTATACGCCTAATAATTTTTTAGCTATACATTGATTTCTCTTGATTAAATTTATCAAATTTTAAATAAAATCTTCTTGCGGATGTATTAAAAGTTTGATTCTATTATGACATTGTGACCAACTCAACAATTGCATCCGCAATGGTTATTTAAATTATATATATATATATATATATACATATAAATATATGTATGTATGTACATACATGCATACATATATATATATATATATATATATATATATATATATATATTTATATTGGATTAGTGCAAAAGTTTGTATATGGTTCAATAGGTGGTGTCAAGAGTACAGCATGGCGGCGCTCGTGATTGAAATGTATTCATGTTATATATCGTTTGAAAGGTGAAAATCGCAGCTGTCATTTGAGTATAAGACGCATTTATTTCGATTTGATTTGTGTGTAAGAAAATTTGTTGAAATTGGATAACGAAAAATACATTTTCGTCACGGTAGTTTGTATGAGTTTCGGATAGGGGTAACGGTTGGTACAGGAACGAAAAATATTCGGAAGGTTTATTTGCACCATGCAACATCAGTTCCAACTGTGAAGAAATGATTTGCTAAATTTCGACTTGGTGATTTTAACCTCGAAGGTCAACCTCGCTCTGGACGGCTAAGACCAGCTATAGTTGACAGTACCTCAAGAATTTCGACGAAGAGGTTGCCGAGACACTCAACGTTGACAGATCGACTACATTTCGGCATTTAAAGAAGCTGGAGTTCACGTTAAAGCCTCGATACGTGGGTGCCGCACTCGTTGTCTGAGAAAAACAAGTTTGATCGCATCTCTTCGGCAGTTTCTTTGCTTGGACGACTCAAAAGAGAGCCTTTTTGGATAGGTTGGTGACTAGTGATGAGAAACGGATTCTGTACAACTATGTCCGACGCAGATGAACGTGGAAACAAGTGAATGAAGGGACAAAAACAGTCACCAAAGATGGCTTCCATCTGATGAAGGTGTTGCTGTGTGTTTGGTGGGATTGCAAAGATGTTGTTTATTTTCAGCTTCTCCCACGGGACGAAACGATTAATAAGGAAAAGTATTGTCAACAACTAACCAAACTGAACGCAGCAATGAAAGAAAAGCGTCCGATTTTGGCGAATCGCAAGGGGGTTATCTTCCACCACGACAATTCAAAATCACATACAGCAAAACTGACTCTACAAAAACTGAAGCAGTTGAAATGGGAAATCATATCGTATCCACCGTGTTCTCCGGACATTGGTAATTCGGATTATTATTTGTTCCGGTCGCTGGAGAACAGTTTAAATGGTAAAAAATTTGACATCGGGGAGGCTGCCAAAAACCATCTCACTGCCGTTTTTGCCGAAAAACCGCGCAGCTTTTACGAACGAGAAATACTGAAACAGCTACCCGAGCATTGGAAAATGATTGGAAAAAACGATGGTGTATACATAATTCATTAATAAAAGCGTTTTCTGCGTAAAATAATCATCTGAGTTTCAATTTCAAATCGTATACGTACTGTTGCACTGATCCAACATAATCACATTAGTGTAAATCGTACAAATTGATTTCAATAATTTCGATAATTCTCGCGAGACAAAAAAAATCACAGACAGGTCTGAAAATCCTTGTAGTTAATTTAAGTTTTGAGAACAAGAAATAATACGATTTGGGAACATAATTCGTAAAGTATTCACTAATTGCTCGAGGGTGATTGCTGTAGTGCTGTTCTGTCAGTACTGACAGGCGGTCTGCGAAGTTCATAAATTATGTACAATACAACGTTAAGCAATTTACTTGCATGTTTTTCTGCGGTTTTCAATATTGTTTAGAATGGCTGTCAATATTTTTTCAACATAATCATTTGTCTCAAAACAAACTATGATGGAAACAATAAATATATAAGTATTTAATTCGTTGGCTAACAATAGTTTTCTATTATATTTTGTATAGTTTTGGCTACTTATAAATTTCTCTATTGACTATTTAGTAAGTTACATCAACAACTTAGTATTATTTTATAAAATATTTGTACATGAATAATACTTATCTATTAAGAAGTCTATTAATTTCAAATTTCTTATTATTATTAATAGAATGTTCTACGGTCAAAACTATTAAGTGCTTTTTTGCATCTAAATGAAATATTTGAATTGTATATTTGTCTATAAAATATTCAAACAATTAAAAAGTATTTATTGAAGATTTTTGACCAGAAAAAAATATTATTTGAGGTTGATACAATGACTTATTTGTGTAAGTGAATTTAACCACAGTGCCAAAATTGGATTGTAACTTTTTCAAATTAAAATTCAATTATACATGGAATAAATTGTGTATATATATATATATATATATATGTATATATATATATATATACACAAGTATGTACATAGTAATAAATGATTTCATTTCTGTTGTTTTGAAAAAGTGTATTTTGGTGCATTTTGATATAAAAAGTATAGTTTAAGTTATTAGTCTAACTAATTAAATATAGAGTGGACTCATAAAAGTGTTTTTTAGATTTATGTAAAAAATATTACATCTTTCTTCTAAAATTATCTTATTCCTCTATAATTAAGTTGATAACATGATAAAATTTAAAATAATAATTTAACATAGAACCTTTACACGGCGAAAATATCAATTTTGTGTATTTTATAATTAAAGGGTGCAAAGAAGAAAAGATGTAAATGCTGCAAGAATTTAAATATTTACATACATGTTTAAAGATATAATACGGTTATTCATTTATATATCGTTTGTGTTATAATAGTAAAACACTAAATAAATGTATTTTTTTAATATTTACTTAACGAAATATAGAATTAATTAAATCAAAGTACTGTGTACTAAAAACACAATTGTTTAAAATAAATTGAATAGTGGTAATTTATTTTTCTAAATTGAAATTACAAGTACGTTATTTTCAAATGAGTTGCAATGAGCGTAAAATCAGTTCCAATTGTCAATTACCATTTCACTAACTGAGTTCGAGAAAATTAATTAATCGATAAATTAAACTTCTTCCATTCAAAGACAAATATGTTTTAGAGTATTTATTGTATCGATTTCAAAATAAATCTGTCTCCGATTTCGTCGTGGGTGTAAATCGTTTTAATTATTTTTCAAGTTCAATATTTAATTCTATTTTACCATAGCTTTTAATTCTTTTAAATGAAACAAATCATTAAATAAAATATTCTTACATTAATAAATGTGTAATTACATACACATCTCTCTTTCTCTTTCGATATATAAATACCGCTTTGATTTATATTTATAAGATATTAATTAAAATATTTTTTATACTTTTAATTCGTTTTTCAATTTAAGAGTTTTATTTTTCAAATAACGCATTGAGATAAAATGAGATAACTGAGACGATAATTAAATTGAAATTGAAAGGAAAATACAAAAAGACGATCTGAATATATATTTAATTATTTCCACTATTATTTCTTAGGTTATATTTTTTTATAAATTATAATTTGAGTTTAGTTTCATTACTTACTTAGTGACTTAGGTTAAATAAAATCCTAGTAATGAAATATTAGTGAAAAATCAAAAATAATTTAACCGAGAAAAATTTATGATCATATGAAAAATATTTGGGTAAAATAAAATTTATTATGGTTTAATTTGGAAAATTAATGTTCATTTAAAAATTGATATATGTTTCGTATTCTTCACTTATGTACATTTAATCTTATTTATAATTATATTTAGAATAAACAATTTCATAATTTTCAATAACATTTGAATTTGATTTGTATTAGTATTTAAATTGTTAATTTAAAAAATAAAAAATACAAGTACATATAAGTAAATAACAAATATATTAAAAATTTAGATTTTTAAAAATATTTAAATTATTATAATTAAAAGTTATAAACAGATTTTAACATTTTTGGAAAACTTGAAATTAGTATAAAATTTTAAAAATTTGCTGCACTAAATATAAATTAGGTACAGAAACATCATATTTAAATTTGAATATATATATATATATATATATATATATATTCATTAAAAAAACGATTTTTATTTTACAAGTTCCGTACACATGTCAAAGTTATTAGATTTTTTTTATTATTCAAATATTAAAAGCGTAGATAATTATTTTAACATACATATTAGAATTAAGATGATATCTTTTTCTTTTAGATAAGATTCCTTAAATTGATAATATTTTCAATTATTTGATTTATTTATTCAAATATCAGTTTCTTCTATCGTTCTTTCCTTTCATCTCGTAACCATTTAGTATCATTTTTAATAGCTCTTCATACCACAAGAAGTAGTCTATTAATTTCTCAGTTAATCCAAAAAAAATGTACTCATTTGGTTTCCTGAATGTTTTACTATCCATCATTGTATTCATCGATCTTACTTCAGACACAATTTGGTGACACCAAGTCTTAAAAGGTACCAATATTTTCTTTTCAACAAAATCAATTATTCATGTCTCGTATATGTATACATATATATATATATATATATATATATATAAACACTCCAGATGTATATATTCATTAGTATTTTTCTCATTTCTAAATTAATACTGTTAGAAGTAAATAGTTTTTCTTTTTACTCTATGATTTTTTGTTATATGCATTCTGTTTTTATTATATGTTCCTTCTTGAATAATAATTTCTTCCAAATAATAATTTATTCAACATATTAACAATCATTACTCATTTTGCAGATCTTACATTGACTTTGAACTGAATGTTATAAGATAAAATTATTATTCGATATAGGAATATCTTTAGAAAAAAGTTTCAGTTTATACTTCACTCCTATATTCTGTAAAAGCATATTAAATCTCAACTTGTCTTTGAAAGTGTATCTTTAGTTATATATTTTATGTAACTTGTATTATAAAAATAACGACAAAGTTTATTCGGAAAACACATTTTTAAAAATAAATCTTATACTGTAAAATATTTGTTCTTTGTAAGTGACACTTAAAATTAAAATATAAATTTTCTTTATTTAAGTTCATTTACAACTCTGTCGAAATTGAAGTTCATTAATATTTAATTTTTTAACTAGTAGTGGTTATTTTCTATGAAAATTAAATATTTATAAAAAACAAGAATAGAGTATTATTATAGATGTGAATAACTACAAACATCTATATCATTTATTTAAATTATCCTTTATTATTTATTAATTAATATTCTAAAATATTAGAGGGAAATGTCTACATCCACCTAGAAATAAAGGTATTAATCCAGATGAATTTTCAGATAAGATCGCGTTTAGTCACCTCTTTTACTGTGAACATTGAAGAGGCAATCCTTTTACCTGCAATGCAAATTAGTTATCTAGCATTAAGTAGGAATTAAACACGGCGTTAGTGTTGAGAAACTTTATTAGTCTTCAGCTTCTCGACGACTTTCATTATACAGAGACGAGTCGTCTTTATATTCAGTGATGCTGTAAAGTACTTTACTTTAGCTCATTAAATTATATTAATATTTAAGAATCAAAACGGAATCAGATATTCATTTTCAAGAAATTTATTTCTTATGAACTTAAAACAATATTAATTTATTATTGCATAGGAATATAAAACAATGATATACAGAGAGAAAGTATAGCAATATTAGAAAAAAAATCTATTTGTTTTTAATTGATATAAATATATTTTATATTAATTATATGAATTCTTTTGTAAAAAGAATAAATATTTCCTTTGACATTTATAAAATATTCTTTAACAATCAATAAAAAAAATATTACAAATTTTTAGAAAAATAGATGATGTTTACTTATTATGTAAATAGATTTCGAAATTGATTTATATTTAAAGTTTATTTTTATTAATAATATTAATTTAAATTGACTTAGTACCAAATGCTTAAATATTATAAATTCATCAAAAAACACAACTTAAAGCATTGTTTAAACTTGTTATTGATTTTATGTGCATATACAATTTCCTTTGATTCTTTTAAATAGTTTTATAGATTATTAAATGTCATTTATTCTCTAAAAAAAATCTTATAATTTAGATTTTTCAATTGTTTTATAACGTAATAGATTTTATTTAAAATCATTGATGCTTGATATTAAGAAAATAATCTGTTTACTTGAAGCCGACACTTTGTAATATATATTTGTATTTTATTCACTTTTTATTGTCGAAGCTGTTTTATTACGGGAAAAGAAATTCCATCGTCGAAATCTAAGTCACTCTTATATTATCCTTTTATATTCATGTTGAAGTGCAGTTAATGACCGTAAGTCAGTCACGTAACGATATACACATACAATAAAAGTTATAATAAATCATTGAATGTTTATTGGACTTTTCCTGATACGAACATAAAATCTTATAACTGACTGATTTTAAAATGCATTTCATGAGAACAATATGTACTTTTAGAGATACTTTTTCAATTCTGTGTAGTAATATAATCAATGCATGTATATTTAGTGAAACAATTTATTGAAAGCGTGACAATTTGTATCTAAAATATTTTTAAAACAATAAAGATTCTGTTTTACATGTTAAAATATGCGTCAAGAATTCATCAAATATAAAATAATTGAAGAATTGATTGAGTTTATTTAAATTTTATAATATTTCAATGACTGTTGACTTTTTTCAAAACAATGTTAATTTTTCATAAAAATATTCAAATATTTGTAAATTAATGAAGTAATTAAAAAGTATCGTTTGTATTTATTTTAAAATTACATTTGAAAAATGTTCTTTGACTCTTTATTTATATTTATAAAATTATTGAAGAGTTATGTCAGTGTTACGGCCCAGGTAAATTTTAATTAGGAGGTACAGTGTTGTACTGCAGTAATGAATTTATAAAAGACTGGTTTGGTGCTCTTCTGGTTGTGCCTCCCTTCCAATCAAATTCCGATAGGATAACACTCCACTGAGTTACATAAAGTTATTTAGATGTATGTCAATTTTTTTTTATTTGTCATAGATATTAATTTATTACAAATATTTTTTTCAAAGATATTTACAAAATGTTGTTTTATTATTTTTATATATTATGAAATTAGTAAAAAAATATCTTTCTATATATAAAAAATAATTTCATCCTAAAATTTCAATAAAACAAAATTTTTTTTCGTGCAGAAATTATCACCGTATGTGATAATTTCTTCATCAAACACGTATGTAAATTATAGAATTGTATATTTAAATATTATAAATATGAGATATAATTAATATATTATGTGGAATAAAGAAATATATTTATGGCTACAATATAAGGCTATTTCATAAGTTTGAAAAATAGATAACATGTTATATAAAAATCAAATGTGCCTGTCACATAGTTTACCACGGAATTAAATCCGATGTTTGATTTATTATCTTATAAATAAAAATAATTATTATGTTCATTTATGATTTCTATTAACGTTAAATTTCTTTGATAAAATAATAAATATACTGTAGTAATGGACAGAATTTTAATGTGATAGTTGCAAATAGAATTTTTGCCTCGTTTATGCTATATCTGCGCCGTGTTGTATACAAGATCATTCAATTAAATTCTATTATATTTATCTACGTCCATACTTCATAGCTTTAATTGGCAACTCGGCTAACTCTACTTTCTGATTCAGAACAGGCAATATTACATGAAGGATAATCAAATCACATATGCATATTTACATACGTACACTTACCCCATCCTAAGCAGACGTAGAGGGTGATAGCACTGTTATCAGAGAACATGGAAGTGAAAATAAGATTATGTAGATATACACCTTCCATTAAAATCCAGAAATAGTTAGCGAGGATGAAATATTCCCAAGCGCTAGTGATAAACTTGCACACCCAGTTCTGAAACAAACACGAATAGGTCAATGTTGTTCAAATGAGGTCAAACGTGCGTCTTTCGTATCCACATGACATATCTAAATTCAATTTCACACAACTTTTCAACAGATATACATATTATTTCATGTGAAATGAGAACGTGTGATTCATAAATAAATGAACATTTATAAATAATAAATGCGGGTATCATCAGTCTTGCAGATATATATATATATATATATATATATATATATATATATATATGTATGTATATATATATGTATATATATATATATATATAATACATGTATATATATAGATATATATATATATATATACATATGCATATATATATAGATTATTTTATTTCATTCATTATATTCATAGTTAAAAATATTGTGACCAGAAAAACAAACAATTAATAAAAAAAAACTATAAAATCTGTGATCTGCTTAAAATGTTGATCAATTAAAATTGTAAAAATTAGTGATACTTTATGAATTATTAATTTGTACTTTTTTTAAAAATAATAATTTGATTTAATTATATTTGTGTTTGTATTTTTATTTTAATTTTTTTTCTCCTGACAAAAAAATTACGTACAATATAAATTAATATTCTGTTCACTAATAATTTTAATTTAATTTCTGAAAAAAATAATTTCATATTTTATATCCAGATCACTAAATATATTTGTTATTTCAATGAATAATGCAATAAAAAAAGTTGTCAATATTTCCGAGGTATAAAAAGTATCATACTAAATTTTTGTATCCATAGAATTGTTACTGTAGCCCTCTGGGTTGGCAAATGTCACAGATATGCGAGACTATTTTTGTGGATAAAAGAGAAATCCGTTGAATAATACAGTTCGCATGTACGCAAATCCTCTAAATCTGAATACAGGGGAAGTGGGGTGTATATGTAAATAAAATTTGATTGCTTTACTAAAAATTCAAAAGGGGGAAAATACTGAATACAAAGTAGCAAGAAAAATTCAATATACGTGGAAAATATAAAAGTAAGTGACCATCAAATGTAAGAATATTTTGATAAAAAAAATTTAATCGGGAATTACTAGTTGGTTATATATATATATATATATATATATATATATATATATATATATATATATATATATATATGTTCAGATATTATAGATTCAAATATATGAAATGTCTATATAGTCGTTATCTGTTTGAATCTGATGAAGGGTTGTTTACATTGTATGTTTTTGTCAATTTATCTTATAACATCTTATAATGCAGAACATGTGGAAGTAGTAATCTGAAGACTAAGAGGATTATAGTATGATGCAGTCATGAGTGGATAAATTTCATAAACAGTAGGATTTACTGGTGAAAACATTGAAGTTGCTAATTCGCTCTCAATTTATTGATTGTTGTTAAAAAAATATTTGTATTGTTATTTCTCTAAAATTACAAAACAAGCCCGTACAAGGAAAGTCTAAAGTTTAATCATCAATTAAAAAAAATATTAATATGTTTATTAAATATCTGTATAATTTTTACATAATTTTTATATATCGTGTCTAAAGTGTAGAATTACATATTTTGCCCTATTATAAATAATTGGGAAAAGTTTAAATTTTAATTGGAAAATATATTTTTATGACGAAATAATACATTAATTTTTAACAAATACAAGCGATTATATAAAGGAGACTTGTATACCCGGATCCCTCTTGTATTATCACATAAGTGTTTTTTTTTATTATTAATGCGTTTTTTTTTATTTTTAATTATTAGAAAAGTTTCAATTTATAAACCTTATGAAAAATGATAAGCAGACGTGGATCTATTAATTTGACTATATTAAAAATACCACCAAATGAAACATTAGAGAAATTAAACAAAGCATATGTCTGGATTCTATTAAATGATTTTTATTAAATATATATATATATATATATATATATATATATATATATATATATATATATATATATATACTACATTAATTATATAAGTACATAATAGGGAAAATAATAACATTTGTTTGTGTATACTTTGCAATGAGATTATTTTAAAATAAAAACTTGCAATAAAAAGAGAACGTAATATGAAATTTATCTGTCGTAAAATTCTCAAATAATAAAACAGGAAATGTAACAGGCGTTTTGATGAAACCTGATTAAAAAAAGCATATGTAAATGTATTACGCTATCAAATATCTCTGTCAATTTTTTATCATATATATTACAATGTGATAGGAATTTTACAGAGAAAATTTATCTTTAACCTTTTGACTGAGGATCACTCCAGATTTAAACGCTCTGTATTTACGGCACACGGTCCGCAGTTGTGATCACTGCGGACCGTACCACTCCTGACTACATCATACACTATAATCCTCTTAGTCTTCCAGATTACTACTTCTATATGTTCTGTTTTATTTTTTGCGTACCGTATACTCTATCAAGGTGCCGATTGGGTATACGACTTGATTATGCAACTGAGTTATTATTTTATTACTTTATTTTATTATACTACTCATTTACATATACTACATTTTATAACATATTTTCACATTTCTCAAATATATATTTTTTTAAAAGCATTAAAGTTTTAAAAATGCTATCGCCTAAAAATTATAATGAATCTAGATCCGAATGCAATCAAACCTGAGAAATAGAACAAACAATTGGAATATTGTAAACTTATATTTTAAGCAATAAACTGTCCATTTTTAAATCACATGTATAATTTATACATACATATAACAAAAACAATATATTTAAAGTGCATTAAAATTAATAATTCATTTGTGTGTGATAAATATAAAAACAATGTTCAATGCACAATCCGATGTGGAATTTTTTATATTCGAATCGTGGATCACCCTTTATCTTATGTTTTGCGCATACAATGCGTTTTCTTTTGTGAAATTTTGTTCATTCTCTTTGCTAAGGAATGTAAGTGTATGTGGTCATCTCAAAATATGGTAATTTTTATGTACGTGTTTTGTCGTGTGTACAGTATGGAAACAACACTCTAAACCTATATGTGAATCCATAGTCCCCGCTAATAGCCTTTACCGAATACATATGTTAGTCCACAGTCCACGCTGATAGTTTTCACTGGACGCATATATGCGTGCATAGCATTCAAAGGGTCAATAAGACAAATATTTTACAAGAAACAAGCGTACGAGGTTATTTTTTTCATATAATTTTTTTTACAAAAGATAAAGACTATGTTGTAATACATTTGTAAACGGTTCTGATCAAATATCTTCGATAGTCGAACACCCATCTAAAAGAAGGTCTTTAGTCAAAGTTTAATACAAATTTTTAATTCACAATGATTTTAAATACGAAAAAACACACTGAAAATATTATACTGTCTATTTCTTTGACATAAAGATAATGCAATTAGCATAGTTATTCCTACATACACTTTAAAATTTTGAAAAGTCATATTTAATTTAAAAACTATATTTTTTAGTCAAATTTAGCACAGATAGCTTATTTTGATATCAATAAATTGAATAAAATTAATCAAACCAGTATATGAAAAGTGTTATGTGAAAAAATATAACATGAAAAATTTTGTTTTTTAAGTGATACAACGTACTATCTGTAATATGAAATAAATTTCAAAAAAAAACACACAAATATTTAAATCAAAAAGTGTTTCAATTATGGATTAATAAAAGTATTCTAAATTTTATGTGTTAAGTGACATATAGTATATTTTCCATTTATTCTTGTTTACGAACATAATACTAACATTTAATTTTCTCATATAATTAGGTCAAAAGGATGTCGATAAATAAATCTTCACTTTAAAATAATGAAGTTCTTAAGAACTCGAAACAATTATATAGAATGTTCATAGAATTAAATCTCTATTTCATATTTTCTCTCTCTATAATATTATTCCAAAAAATACCGAAAAATATACTGGTGGTTTTAACAACAATCCAAAGAAAGTTTTCTTTGTTATTAAAGTACATATAACAAGAGAATAAGCATCGCGAATATTTTATTATAATAAAGTTTGAAACAGGAAAACTTTTGATAAAAACGTAATTCGTCCGTGTCATAAAATGTGCACATGTCAGAAATATGTTTAAAGTAGAAGCAATATCATTATTATTTTACTGAACAAACCCTCATATAATAGTTTACGTTTGAAATAAATTACATTAGGGATATAAAATTATGATGTGAAAGGAGTATACGAGTATTTATTTTTAAAAGAAAATGTAGAGAATTATTTGGACTTAAAGTTAGTTTTATAACAATTTTGAAAATAAAAAGGAAAACATGCAAAAAAGGATAATCATGAAAAGTACACTATTATTCGTGTTTTTTTGTAAAAAATATTATATAATATCATTTTACATTTAACAAATTAAATATACCAATGATATAACGTTCTCATTAAAATTATATTCTATTATATATATATACACATTAGTCGTTTGATAACTTTGGTAAATTTTCATGATGTGGTGCCACCGTTCATTTGTTAACGTCACGGCTATCAAGTGTCACTTTTCAAATTAGTATAGCTGAAATTTCAGCCAGAAGCGACGCGTTGTTTATGTTCTACATATGTTTGAAGCGAGCATTGTAGCGGTTGCCGCAAAAATGGAAGAAACGAGCAGGTCTTTTTGCGTCGATTCGTCATAATCGATGAAATATGGATCCATCACTATACACCTAAGTCGAAGCACTAGTCAAAGCAGTGAATAACGACTGGTGAAAGTATGCCGAAAAAGGTGAAAACTGTTTTGTCGGATGGGAAAGTGATGGTCTCTGTTTTTTAAGATTCCCAAGGAATCATCGTGATCGACTACTTACCGAAGAGAAAAACGATAACAGGAGCCTAGTATGTAACATTATTAGACCGTTTGAAAGAAGAGCTGAAACAAAAACGGCCAAGATTGGTGCACAAATGCTCTTTCACCGGGAAAACGCAACGTCCCACAAATCGATCGTCGAAGCGGCAAAATCGCACGAATTAGGCTTAGAATTGATTCCTCGTCCATTCTATTCTCCGAACTTGGACCCATGCGACTTCTTCTTCTTCCCAAATTTGAAAATTTGGCTTGACTGCAAGTAATTCTCGTCGAATGAGGATGTCATCGCCATCATTAATGTTGCAGACTCGCTGAACCAAGTGTTTAGCACTCAATGGAGACTATATTAAGAAATAAAATCGACTTTTTCTAAAAAAAACGGTGTTTAACATGCTTTTTTACCATACTTATCTAACAACTCATATATATATATATACTTTTAATAAATAAATTAATAAATTATACATGAAAGTTAATGCTGTTTAATAGGAAGCAGAAAAAACTTTATTACAATTATTTTGAAATATATTCAATTATTCTTATTTGTTTTATAGTACATAGAATGTACATTTAATTAATTGATAATACAAGTACTGCATTATCCCAAATATATGATGATCTCGATTATAGGATGAGTTCCAGTTTATTCAACAGAAATTAAGAAAAAAAGCATTTTTCTACGACTACGATTATAAGACAACGCACAAATTTCCCAAAGAAAACGTTTAAAAAATGTTGATTTGCATTTTAATAGAAAATAATATTTACAAAAATTATATAAATAGATATTTAAAAGGTTTTAAACGCCTACAGTGGCGTACCAACCGGAACTTCTGAAGATACAGAGATAAGACGACCGTTGTTTTTTAATGAAAATCTGTGGCAAAAATCTAATCTTATATTCGGGCTAATATGGTAAATGAAAATATAAAACAAATTAAATAATCGTTCAGACAGATATTATAAGATAAATTCAGTATTGAAGTAAGGAACTAACGAACAATATCAAAACTATAAACTTCATTTCAATTCAATCTAATGTATAAGTTGTTTTACAAGATACACATTTATCGAACCAATTTGGATTAAAACTTCAAATAATAAAAATGAGCAAAAATATACTCATATTGTTTAGGAAATAGAATTAAAGATATCTTCTTATTGATTATTTACTGTAAACCGAAGAAAAGGTCGTTTTTATAGTATGTAAACTTATTATATAAATCCCCTGTGGATTATATTAAATCGAACGTCCTTTATAATACTTGGAAAACATCGATGTGACATCGTATGGGAATTGTGTATATTGTCAAGAATGTCGAGAAAAACAATATTGGAAAATACAAGGACTTTTTGTTAAGTGTCTTTTTATTATTATTATTAAGGTATATTGTAATAAGAGGTTTGATGTGTTCACAATGATCGGGTTTTTAACTCAATCTTTAATTTTATGACTTATATAACTACTTTGTGATACAATATTTGTATAGTAAATGAATATAATATATATATTTATATATATATATATATATATATATTAAAATGTGTAAGTAATGTTATAGTTTTAATAGTATATATATATACATATATATATATATATATATATATATATATATATATACTTAGGGTGATTCAACTTAGGCTTTTACATGAAAGTATTAAAAAAAACGCAAAAACGAAAAAAACATATTATCTCCCATTTATTATTTTAGTTCAATTGTATTTTAGTATTGAATTGAACTAAAATACTAAATAAATAATAACATGCCTTTTTTTAACCCCGGAGCCTACTTGTAATATTTCCATGTGGAAGCCTAAATTGAATCATCATATATGTAAATACAAAAAATAAATCATTTGATAATTTTTCTTCTTATTTTTACAAATATTAATTATTGATAAACGAAATTTGTAACGATTTGTGCAAAAAATTGATACAATGTGATATAAGTTTGAATTAAGAACAGTTTTTAAAGCATTTTATTCTTATTCTTATTTTTAACAACAAATAATAAACAAACAATAAATTGTTATATGAGTGTTGAACTGTCATCGATTTATCGATTACAGATACATTGAATATGATTCTTATTTACAATAAAGGGGATTGAATAAAATATATGTCAAATAGAAAGGTATATAAATAGATATAATTTATTTTGGTATATTTAATTTGTTTATTTGAACATTTTTTTTATTTGTTTTTGCTTTAGGATATTTCTTGCGGCTGTAATTTGGAAACATGTAGATATTACTAATATTATTCAACTTTTTAATATTACTTTTCCTTAAAAATTATATTTTCAGAAAAGAAATGTACCACAAGATTTATAAACATGTTACAGGAATAAATTAATTCTTTTAGTTATTAACGTTATAAGGAAATTAATTCAGTATCTAATTATATACTCATAATATTTTCAAGATATATATATATATATATATATATATCAACATTAAAAATCATGAATATGCCCAATGTTGTCCGTTGTGAGGGTCGATAGAAAATAAATTGCGTTGGAATGTTTCTTCAAATTTATTTAGCTGTTCTGTTGATATCAGAATTCATGAAGTCTTAGACAATCGATTTCTTACTGAACAGTGCTTTGTTTTATCAAGGTTAAGGTCAAACTCGTAAAATATTGCTAGTAATTCATCATTCAAATAATTCAGCAATAAATTATTTTTATCTCTAACTACATTTACGTATATATATATATATATATATATATATATATATATATATATATATATATAAATATAAAACACAGTTGACAAATCATTCTTAGTTGATGTGCAGAAAAGTATAAAAAATATATTAAATTAAAAATAAATAAAAAAATAAATAATTTCGTTGATAGCCATTGTTAGCAATTTGAAGAAGATTTTATTAAAACACTTAAGAAATTCATTTAGATAAAAAATGTTCCAAAGTGATTTTGCATTAGAACCATTTCGTATCAATACCTGTAGCCTTTATGTTTTTGTTCAATTTGGAAAATTGAAACAAAACTAAAACTCGATATTTTTTAATATATATATATATATATATATATATATATAATATATATATATATATATATATATATATATATATATACACGAATGTATAAATATATCGTTACCATTTCTATAATAGACATCTAGCAATATTATATTTTGCTACTTGAAATAGGAATAAAATGTTAAAAAATAACACTGTCATTAATTAATATACAAAACGTAAAGTGTTCTTAAAATCAAAAAAATTATATCAAAATGTTATTTATAAGAAAAAATTTACGTATTATACACATAGAAAACTAATTTTAAGTGAATGATTGTTAGCATATATTTTAAAATTGGTACTAATTTTCCATAATAGTAAGAATAAGAACATTTTTTTTGAAAAAAATATTTTGACTATATATATATATATAATAATAATATAATAAATATGTAATAATAATAATAATAAATAAGTTGTTATTTATGTTCTCAGGCGTTTCAAAAATAAGATGGAGGGTGTAGAATATATTTGTTTGGATTCTTATTTTGAGAAAAAAATCTTTGCATTAAATATTTTCATCAGTAAAAATTTATTAAAAGTAAAAATTTATAAAATAGAACTTTCATGGAAATAGAGAAGAACTGTAAAATAAAAAAAATCTTAACATATTTCTTTTAAAATGAACAGCAGGACTTAGGAAAACAATTTTAATAATAACAATTTAAAAAATAATAATAGTATGCAGGACATAATTTTGAATATGTTCCCTTTATATTCAATAATTGACTGAAAGTTTTTAAAATTATAAAAATAATTGTATATTTATTAAAAATATTAAAGGAAAAGAATTAGTCTCGTGCGATAAAAATAAAATAAAATCTGGTTACATGTTTTTAATGTAAATAACTAATTATAAAGAGAATGCACATTTAAACAGGTAATTAACATTTCACTTCTATTAAAAAAACATTAAAAATGTATCAGAAAAAAATGTGAACTGTTGAAAATTAATAAATTTCATTTTAGTTAACGAGACATCAAATCAATGTCATCTTTTTGTGAGAATGAAAATACATGTATTATTCTTTTGAATTATGTATACATAATAAAATTATAAGTGTAAAAAATTAATGACGTGCACATACATAGAACTAATATAAAAGTATAAATATATAAACGTGTATATATATATATATATATATATATAAATATATTATATTTATATATATATATATATATATACATATATATAAATATATTGTATTTATATATATATATATATATATATATATATATATATATATATATAAATATATTATATATATATACTCGTATATATATATATATATATATGCTAGTAATTAATCAATAAGGCTTTTGTTGGACAGAACAAAGACTTGGCGAGACACGTGAAAAAAATTGACTCCATTTATATTATCTTATGTAGTTTGAAAAATCGTGAAAATGATCAATGTTTAGTTTTGTCGTACTTTGTACAAATATATATATATATGTATACATGTATAGATGTATCTTTGTGTGGGAGTATTTGACTTTGTATGTAGGTGTGGCTGTATATGTGGGTAGAAATATGTATATATATATATATTGATATTGTTGTAAACTCACATAAGGATCTTTGCTGAATATTATGCTATCGTCAATAACAATAACGTCTGAGATCATTGCAACACCTTCAACAAAAAGAGTATCCTTTAGCAAAGCCATAAAGGCTCGCATGCTGAATGAAACAAAGAGATGCATATGAAGACGGTTTCGAGCGCAACGTAATTTTCTGAAACAAAAAGAAAACAGGTCTTGAATTATTAATGTAAGTTGAATTGCTTGGGTGTTCGGTTAATGTGGGAATATGTTTTGATGTTCTTCGTATTGAATTTTAAAGTCAAATAATATGCTATTCCGACTTATAACTAAGAGAAAATATTGTCTATTCGTTCATTTTTTATTAATTCTTGATACTATTTTTAAAAATGCTAAAATTAATTTTTAATAAAATTAAGTATAATTTAAATTATTATACTGTTATGTAGCATATATATATATATATATATATAATGCAAACTGTTTTGAAAATTATTTATGCGAAATTATTTATTATCTGAAGAAAAAAATTCTGATAAAATTTAAAAATTACATATAATGTATTTATGAAAAACAATTTTCATGTATTTATGATTATGTTTTGTCATATTTTAATTATAACAATAAGATTCAACATTACGTATTTTTGAATTATGTGCTGAACTTTTGATGGGCACACATCCCTTTTTAAATGTTTATACTGTCATTCATTCTGAATTTATAGTAAATTTGATGGAATATTTAACAGGAAAATAAGAATAAAACATAAATGATTTATTTTTAAAATCAATATATGTATTGGAATTTATGATATATTAGTTATGATATATAGTAGGAAAACAAGTTCGGTTTTTGTTTGATTTCTAACGTTATTTTTTTCACTGAAAATGTCATTTCATCGTGTTCATGTTGATATCATTTTAAAATGAATTTTTCGGTCTATATTTTGGATTATCGACTTTGGTTTTATTATTAATTTTACTTCAAATTGGGCTATTGAATTAAAGATGGAAAAGAAATAAATAAACGTATTTTTTTTGTATGAGTTAAAAACTGTTGGTAAAGCAGCAGAAAGTGCTCGTTAACTAAACGATGCTTTTAATATGGCTACTGTTAAGGAGCGAACGGTGCAATGGTAGTTTCATAAATGTCATACCGGAAACAAGAGCCTTGAAGACTAAGAAGTTCGAGGGCGTCTTTCTTCAGTTTATAACGAGAAATTAACGGTCTTAGTTGAATCAGAACCACGCGCGACAGTTTGAGAGCTTGCAAAAAAGTTATGGGTTTGTCATCCAACAGTTCTTGGATTACTTAAAACCACTTAAATTAAAAAATGTATATGAATTTGAAGATCATAAGCCGTAATTATTTTTCTACCAACTTAATAATTACATATTTCATCATCAGTTGTGTAGCATACGGTGTGTGGATCCATTTGTAAAATGTCATACCTCTTCAAATACTTTTGTTATAGAAGATTATTCAATTTTTAAAATAGTGAATGGAGACAAATATTTATTTTTTGACCATCTTTGAAAAGACATATTAATCAGTAATTTATATATATATATATATATATATATATATATATATATATATATATATATATATATGTATAAATAATATGAACTTGGTTACAAAAACAATTCTGAAATGTGGCTACATTATTTTTTTACCTTACAAACCATACAAAAATGTTCGATTAAAAATATTCACTAAAGTATAATTGATTAACACCATCATCCTTAGTGGGTCAAGTTACCGAAAAGTTAGATTTAACGCTCTGAGGTTGATGGAGTTGCAATCTAAATGCGTATAAGTGACAATCGAAAATAATCAATAATATTCTATTGAATATTTTTGATCGAAAAATATTGGTGTGGTTTGTGGAGTGAAAAAAGAATTCGTTTGTGAAATTGAACGTTGCTATTAGGTTTTCATCTCAGTTTAATTTATATATAATTATTATCATATATCACATTTCCCTTTTATTTTTATTGACTTATTTTATATGGTAATTCTTATTTAATTGTTTCTCAGAAGTATGTGATTTATTCTTGCTATTATCTCAGTGAACATCGTTTTCAGCTAGTTTTAATTACAAAGGATTATCGATAATGATAATGAACAAGCTTAAGGATTATTTTTAAATTATTGTCTTTTTTGCGTCTTTTAGAAATACGCGTGCAAATGTTCTTTTAATATTATACAAAATGTGCTTGTAATTTTCTTAATGGTACGTGTACTTAAATTTGTTCTTAATTTATCTTCCATTTTTGTTTATTTGTCATTATATTATGAAAAATTTATGCGTAGAATTATAGTAAAATATATATTTATTTAAATATTATTAAGCATCATTTAATAATTCATACCATTTAATATAGTTAAATATCATTTAATAAGTAATGTATTTTATAATTTGTTTATAATAATGTTTCATAAAAATAAGAATCACAAAATGTTATCAAAATAAAAAAAAATTATAAACTAAATATTAATTAAGAATTCATATCTGTGTCACAAATCTTTTGATCAGCTTTTAAAGTTTCTTTTTTTATAAGTTCAGTACAATATAGTCTTGTTAATGTAATATTATCTTACCTTTAAAATTATGAAAATAATCATGCATGTTTATGACGCTTAAAGTATATTTTTGACTGAACACTTTCTAATATATGAAAAGGAAATTAATAAGATTTTGTTATTATTTTAAATTTTAATACTAATGAGACTGATTAAAACTAATACTTTTTCATATCGCTGGTTGTTTAGAATGAGAAAAATAGAGATATTTTATTTATTAGAGATTATTATTATTAGAGATATTTTATTTTGAAAACAACAGGAGAGGCATATTAAGCATTTGTTATTTTTTTTTGTAAAATATACAGAATGTTAAAATAAAATAAAAGAGAAAAATATTTTTTTTCAGAAATTAATATTATTTTTTTAAAAAATATTAATTCTTTTTTACTTATTACATTACTACTGAGGATGAAATTCTTATTACATAATTAAAAAAAATATTCGAACCAAATAGTTTTCCCAATTTGTCTGAAAAACTAATAACATGCTATGGTTGAACAGGGATATCATTTGCATGAAACAGCTTTTGAAAATTTAGAAGAATGTCGCGTATTCGTTGTTTTTATATAACTTGTGAATGTTAGATACGCCATTATCTTAACTGTATGTCGTTCTACTGAAATGAAATCTTTCTAAAAGTGTTATTTTTCTGACAAAGAAACGCTTGTCGTTTTTTTTGTGTTAAAGAGTGCGTTTTTATTACATTCTTTTACATATAAACTGACCTATATATTTTAGTTTGGTTTTTTATTTAGGTTCTGAACGATTTTAGTTGCAACATATTTTTCTAAACGTCGTAACAAATTTATTTTCTTTATACATCGGAAATTATAGTTTGGATCAAATCATTTTTCTATTACTAGTGACTGATTAAGACAGACCATGGCAACAGTTAATTAAGATATTCTCACAGGAATTAAAACCCTCGTTTCCGAGTGACAGGTCAGTCCAGTTAATCACTTGGTTGCTATAAATACACGTTCTTAAAGTCAAGCAATAATAAATCAAGTTAAAACCAACATATTCTCACAAATATTTGTCATCTTCATTTATAAAGCTTAATAGTATTAAAACAGATTTATCAATATCTCATTGGTGTTTGTATCTGACGTACAATTAATTTCATTGTAAAGCTGAAAATTATCAATTAAATAAAATAAAATAGGTTTCTGTGTTATTGATTTAGACACAAATGTTATTTTCATTTATTTATCGTATTTAGTTTTATTACTAAATAATTAAATATATGAAATGCATAAATTCACGTTAATGTAGTTATAAATAAAAAAGAATTAAACAAGTTTTTTTTAAATTAGTTATCGAATAATAAAAAGCGAATTGAAATAAAAGAAATATTTTGAAAAAAGCAAAATATTTTTTTATATTTTTTATCTACATGTTTACAATTTTTTTTAGTTTTTTTATAAGTACACTCGAATCAATTCTAATTATTATAATGTAATGACTAACTTACATCTGAATGAATATCAGTGAATTTATTTAAAGCAAAATGATCATTTTGGTTAAAAAACGAATTTATATAATCATCAGGGAAAAAGGAGAAAGGTTTCAATTATCATTGAGAAAGAAATATTTTGAAGTAAATTGATACGTTTATTTGTTTAAAGTTCTATTTTAAGATTTAAAAGTTTCTTAAATATCTATTAGTCTTAAATGAATGTCAAGATAGAATGCGTTCTTATTTATATAAAAGAGCGTAAAATACATATGTATAAAAAAGATGAAAACAAAATAATGAGGATAAATGACTCAATTAAAAGTTCATTCGAATACAAAAAAACGAGATACTAAAAAGCAAAATAAACATCTTTTGATTAGTGAAATTACCTATGAGACAGTGAATCTCTTTTGGGAAGTTATCCATCATTTTATATTTTCATTCCTTTTTGCATCCCTTATATATAAAGCAATATTTACATTTTCTATTTAAATTCATGAAGGCATGTGTCTCTACATAATTTTCTCAAACGATAAATAAAATTGAATGTAGATAAAATAATGAATTATGAGAAGCATAGCAATCCAAAGGTCGAATAAAGTTATGTTTAATTAGGAATATTTTACACAAACTTATTAACATTTAGCTATATATAGAAAATGAATATAGATGAGTAAAAACCATCATAGTTTTTTGATCAATTATGTTAGATTGTAACTTAAATATTGAATGTTATGTTTTTGTAATTTCTTTGTTAATTCAGATATTTATCATTATCATTTAAATTTTTTTATAAAAATATAATGCAAATGAAAAAGTGTTACTAAGATAAAATATACTACGAAAAATATAAAAAAAATTAATCAACAATAATAAATTCAAATAGTGGATCTTAATAACAAATATTGGGTTGGTCAATAAATAGTGTCGGATTTCTCAGTAAATTTCTTGGTCAATTTTTTTTTAATATCATTTTTTTTAAATAATGTACTGATCATTATGATCAATGACTTTTTGGCATCTTGTAGGCAGTTTCATAATACTATCTTCCTAGAATTTGTTTTTTTTCGGTAAAAAATTTCAAAACATGCATTTTATGGGTCTCTAAAGGACTAACATTTTTTCCATTAAGGGAATTTTTCAAAGTGCAAAATAAGGGGGTAATCTGATGATGCTAAGTCCGGTGAATATGGTGGATGAATAAAAATATACCAATTCAGCTCTCTCAATTTTTGTCGAATCTATAAAGGTACGTGTGATCTTTGTGGAACACTACTCCTTTCCTATTGGGAAATTCTGGTCGTTTTTGCTTAATGTTCTTCAGTCTATCCTATTGTGAACAGTATTTATCAGAAGTAATGATTTGATTAAGTGGCAGGAACTCATAAAACAGTACCTCTTTCCAATACCACCATACACATCCCATGAATTTCTTGGAGTGCTAACCGGCTTTGGAAGAAGTTAACGAGGTTGATCCTGGCTTATTCCCATGTCTTCTTCGTGTTACATTATTGTAGACAATTCATTTTTCATCCTCAGTAACAATCCCAGTAACAAAATTTTTTTCGTTTAAATTATACGGAACACAAACGTCATATCTGGAAACCATGCCAAATTGATACAAACGGTTTTTAACGCTGGATTTCGATTTTCCTAACATTTCAGCAATTACTCGTGTTGTATAATGTGGATTATTTTCAATTAGACAATAGATTTGATCGATAGATCTACCAGAGTGTTTATTATCGATAAGACTAAAATCTCCATCACAAAATATTTTGAACCGTCTTTGCATAGTTCTTTCATTCATAACATCATCATCATCCACATCAGAAATTTTTTTTGTTGTTTGTACCGCATTTTTACTTTTACGGAAATAACAAAGCACAGTTGCATGAAAATATATCTTATCGTTATTCATCTTCAAAAAAAAAACATTCAAGAAATTAACTAAATATAATGATTTTTTAAAAAATTACAAGTTAAAATCTCAGGTTTTAGACTGTATGTGCGTTTTATAGGTTATGAATCATCTTCTGCCTTAAAAATAGTAGAAACAATCTCTTACGAAAAAATCCAACAGTACTTAATGGTCAACCCAACAAAATTATATTATTTGTTAATAAAAAAAATAATAAAGACATAAATTATAAATTGTGTATTATAAATCTGTTTATGAAATTATTTTATATGGAAATTAAATAAATTATTTTTAATTATATTCAAAAGCCAATAATTTAATTAACACTCATAATCACGAATTTAAATGTCAATGCGTCAGTGTGTATAAAATAAATACACCAGTTGAAGGTACATACATATTTGAAACATGCTACAAATATTTAATGAAATATTTAAAATTACATTGAACGAAATAGGGAACGTATATTTTTTTCTAACCAATTTAATATTAATATTTATTGGAATAGGTAAGTATTATTATTAAAATTTGAAATATATTTTATCTTAATATACTTAAACTTAACATTTTAATTAAAATTTGTAGTAAATACACACACAAAGCCACACACACACACATATATATATATATATATATATATATATATATATATATATATTATATTAATGTGTATGTATTTAATGAGAGAACAAGTTTTAACTAACAAAATTATGTTTTATTAATTATTTGCACATAATATCTAAAATATGATAGAATCTTTTTGTTACTAAGTTAATTAGAAACATCTTTCTCATTGTGACTAAATAATTATCTCAATTATTAACGGAAGAAAGGATTGTAGATACAACAGTAATAGTAAACATCTTGAATTCAAATTGATTAATTTACGTCATATTTAATTAATATACGTACTCTTACTGATGTGTATGTACTATATATATATATATATATATATATATATATATATATATATACATATCCTATTGTACATATTTTAAGCAATGTTAAATAAAGTAGAATTACTTATGAGTCTAATGAAATTGTTGTCGAATTGAATATTACTACGAATAATATCTGAATAGCTTGATACATTAATTGGGCCGTATTCATTTATAAAGATACAAAATCTTTCTCAGTTTAATTAAAAAAATGGCTCGGTTTTTAAAAAAATATGTTTTGTGTTTTTTATACATTCTAATATATATAGAAATGCACAATAATAATTCTGTATATACAAAAAAAAAACATTAAGTTCCGTTTATTTTTGTTTTTCTCACTGTTTTATTTTTATGATTTATGGCGTAGTTTGATGAATAGAACACATTTTCGATGTTATTTTAAAGGAGTAGATACAGCATTTCACTGCAGAGAGAAAAAAGCAAATCAAACCGAACCAAATCACTGTATAGCTTAAATTATAGAGTGGATTACCACGAATATACTGTCGTTTTTAAATTTTTATCATACATTCTTTATATATGATAAAATAATATTCTTGTTTGACTTTCTCGTTCACTACTGTAAATAATTGATTAAATCTATGTCTAGCCTCTTGTACTTCTGTAAACAAATATATATATATATATATATATATATATATATATATATATATATATAAATAAATATAATGTATTTGCTTCCTATTTACAATATTTGTATTTTTCCATTTCGAATATTTTTCTTGTTGTTACTTTGTATAACGAGTTTCGATTCTTGGATTCTATTCAAATCATTTTTATTTTTTCAATTTGAATTCTCAAAACTGATTGTTGTTTTACTCTTATGCTGATTATATGTTTATATTACGATGTAAATAACAATCCGTCTAAAAATCAAGTCAAAGAAACACAAATAACGAATATGACTTGAGACTAAAAATGATTTCAGAAAATAACTAACATCCATATATATATATATATATATATATATATATATATATATATATATATATATATATATATATATATATATATATAAACACATATTTTAACATAAATTAAAAATAGACACAATAGGAACGCAGCAAAAATCAAATATAAATATTTTAATTTACTATCTTCTCCTATCCTGATATACTTTATTGATTGTCTTAAAAATTAAATATATAAATTTTATTTTATTCAAAAGTTATATCCAAAAAATAATAAATAAATATAGCAATTTGTTAAGAATTTTCAATAAAGTATTCGAGAAATATCCTTATAATTTGTAAATTATTTACAAAAATTCAATTTTAAACTAAAAAAGATTTTTTTTTCAGAAAACATTCTATAAACTAAAATGAATAGATATTTTAATTATGTATATATATATATATATATATATATATATATATATATATATATATATATATATATATATACTACAAGTAAATAATAACATTCTTTTTTACACGACCAATTCAATATCTGTGAACTGTCGTCAACTGTGTTTAACAAAGATTTTTTTTTATCTGAACACTTGTTGAGTACCTGATCGTAAAATGATATTAGAGGACGCGTATTTCTTTTTTACTACACACAAATTCTTGTGTATATAAAAAACAATGCTACGAATTTTTGTACACTGTCTTTGAGATACGCAGAGCCGACGTTTTGACAGTTGAGTATATATTAGGATAGAAGGAAGCATAGTAGTAAGCTCCGAATTTTTCACTACAGTTGCTTTACTCTGCTAACAATTTTCAATTTTTCACTTATATGAATTCCGATTACGTGTATGGATCAAGTGACTTGTGAAAATTTGTTGTTGTTTTTTTCCTATGCGGAAGTTATTCATCCTCACACATGCGTTTTATAAAAACGTTTGCACGTCACATGTGAAAATTATACATTCCGCTTTCAAATGTACGAACCGTGTTCAGTGAAAAAGTACTTTTTAATTCTATAAAATTCACAATAGAATTTTCAAATGTAACGCTAACTTTTATGTCTATTATACTGAGTTAAATCACGTTTTTAATTGAAAATAATGTTTATATTTTTCACTCTGCTTGCTTCTTTATTTATTTATTTTGGAAATGATTATCTTTGAATTAATTTGATGATATTCAGGTGCCTTATATTAATCGAATTTATTATCAAATAAAATAATAACAATGAAAGCAGTATGAAAATACATATAATATATATATATATATATATATAGAGAGAGAGAGAGAGAGAGAATTTATTTTTACTTTTTATATGAATCTATATATGAAATTTTCTGTTTTCGATATCAAGATTTTACTAATTTTTTAAAAAATAGCTCATTAATAGAAATAAATTGTTATATAGCTCTAAATATTCTTATTAATGCGGTTTTAGATATTTTTTCTAATAAGGTTGATGTTTTGGACAAAATATTTTTGACTGACATTCAATTTTCTCTTTCATATACAATAAGTAGTTTGATATCTTTTTTCCACTTGCATTTTTTTAATATTATTAATCGTATCATTTATTTCTACAAGTGGAAAAGTGGTTTTCATTTACTTAAATTATTTTCAAGATATTATGTTCTAATAATCGAATGATGTTGATGTAAGAGTATGTCTGACTTTTTTTAAACTAAACTTATTACAATCTCTTATATAACGAACTATGATAAAATTGAAAGGTTTAATGAAAAATATATAATTCATCAATTTCATCTGCAAATGATGAGGTTGAAGTGTCTTACCTCTAATTATAGACTTTATGTTTAAAAAGAAACGAATGAATACAGCTTTATATCTTGTGATATTTTTTATACATATTTGAATAAACATTACTGAATGCATATTAAACATTTTTCTGTATAATTATTCTCAGTAAAAACAAAATAAGTAACTTACTCATTCTTTTTTTCAGATCACTGTACAGCTCTGTTTACATGAACTAATTAGATTTTATTTTGGTGTTTATTGCGGTCAAAATCGTTACTGATTCCTGCTCAAAATATATGCTAAACTATCTAATACAACATTTTTAACTTTCTTTGGAATAAGAATCAAGGTAAATTTTTATTTAATTTTTATATTTTATCAATACTGAAAGTTTTTATTATATATTTTAACTATTCAATTTACATAATAATAGTTAGGAGTTATATTTTATTTTGTGCTGAATATTGAATATTTAATTACTGATTGGATTTTATTAATGGCTGGAATTAATTTTTACTCATATTTGTTTAAACATATATGAAAAATCAATACACACACACAAACACATATATACATATATATATATATATATATATATATATATATATATATATATATATATGATATTTGTATGAGTGTACTTGTATCAAATATTTTATTATATCTAAATTCTGAAAAATAGAGTATACATGTTTCATATTTTCAGTATACAGGGTAGATAGAAACAAATTTTTAATTAATAACATTGTATCTTCTAATTACACACGGTCTGTCAATTTATAAAAGAAGCGAACACCGATATACAACAACTTTAATATGTTCTAATACCGTAAATTATTGTCACCCTTTTAGGGTTGAATGGATGGAATATACAAAATAATAATGAATTATGTATGGAAGATTAAAAGAGAAATTCTTCCCCTTATATATATATATATATATATATATATATATATATATATATATATATATGTATAGTAAGAGAGAGGGAGGAAGAGGAAGATAGTTTTTTCTTAATTATATTTTTAAAGTAATTAACAATTAAAAAAGTTTTTCCAAACTAATAACTTGAATTTAAAAACATTAAAAACACTAATGAAATTGATATATTTATATTCTCACTAGATAACTTATTACACTGTTTACTATTTATTTAATTAAAGAACATTGTAGTAAAAATAAATAAATAAAGTAGGTTAAATTAGTTTTACAGATAAGTAACTAACTGACAATATTTATTAATTTCATAGTCTAAATACAAGGACAAAATTTGTACTCAATGTGAATCGTTAATACACTGAATATATTAAACGGTCGGATAAGATGTAATTTAATTTGTTGAAATTTATTAAATTACTTCTTCAATCAAGTGGTTTGGTAAATTCAATCAAACTAGAAATTTATATTCGATTTTATATAATATATATATATTAAATAACTTGGGAATTGGGTGTATATAAATTTAATATTAATAAAATCATTTTGTTACCAAAACCATTAACTCATATTACATGAAATTACTGTATTTAAAAGCTGATGTTTTATCTTTTATATCCTGTTCATATTCACACATTCATTTAGTTTTGTTCAAAACATTTAAGAACATTATTTAGAAATAAATAAAAATGAAAATGAAGTATAGAAAAGATCGATAAAATAATAATTAAAGAAATTCTTATTATATAAGAATAGTTTAAAGATCCTTCAGCTTTAAACTCTACATAAGCACAGATAAATGTTAGTAATCTAAGCGTATCAAGATCTGTAATTCATTTTAACTCGGTATTTTAATTACCGTACTCATACACCTTGTCCTCATTATCGCCTCTACTGAAGTTCGTGTTGAATAGTAACAACGTTAGATGTACATCAACGTAATATTAGAGGAAACTGTTTCCCCTCTATTCAAATATTATATCCGCTTAATTGAATGTCAAAATCAAAGCATATATATATATATATATATATATATATATATATATATATATATATATATATATATATATATATATATATATATTGGAATAAAATTAGCACAAAAAGACACATTAAGAGTTTCTTGAGTGTACATGAAAAAGTGAATATGATTTATGTTGACAATATCGTAATTTTAAAAAAATATCATTTAAATTTTTACGAATTAGTTTCAATGAAAATAAGTATAAATATTAATTTTATATTTAATAAATAATATTTAAATTGAAACTGTAATAACATTAATTATATAAAATTATAATAATTATTAAAATCAAATTACTTTAAGACAGCAAATGAAAGTTTAAATTCTACTACTTACACTTTTTAGTGAAAATATAGACTTGTAATAAATATTAAGAATAGTGTTTATTCTAAGTTCTGTTAGATATTATATTTATGATTGGCGTTATTTTTATAATTATTCAATTTAATTCTTAATATATAATAATTTGGTTTTAAGAATGAACGTATCATTTTATCGATCATTTAAATTATTTATCTGATCACTTATTGGTTTTAATTACGACATTATTTTGTCAAAAAAATTAAAATTTGACGATTTTGTTGTAATTCTCTTCAGATAAATATTCTTTTTCAATTTTTATTTACAATTCACTTTTTTCTATTAAATTATTGACTATATTCGGAATAAAAAAAATGTTTGTAAAAACTGGATTTCATAATTCGTTAATATTAAAAACTGGAAGTAATTTCTATTAGGTGGGTACAAAAATAATTCCGGTTTTTATCATTTCAAGTTTGGCGCCGATTTTCTAGTTACTGTTAGCTTTTGTTAGTCATGTAAACAATTAAATTAGCACTAATGATTTCAACTTGTCTATTGTTTTTATTCTTTAGTGTTGTTGGATATAACATTTTAAAATAGTCATGGAGAAAAGCAAAGTCCAGAAATTTCGTTATATGAGTCTAAATTTGGACGTAAAACAACAAAAACTGCTCGAAATATCAAACTGTTTTTGGCGAAGAGTCAATTAGTGAACGTACAGTTCAACACTGGTTCCAAAAATGTCGTAATGGAAACGAAAGCCTTGATGATGAGGAGGGTCGTGGACGTCCTTCAGCTATAGACAATAATGATTTAAGAACCATTATTGAAGTGGACCTACGTAAAACAACTCGAGAGGCGGCAGAAGAATTCAGTGTTAATCATTCAACTGTTGCATATTGGAACATTTAAGCCTAATTGGAAAAACAAAAAAGTTGAATAAATAAGTCCCATAAGAACCAAACGAACGTTAAGTAATTCAATGATATGAAGTCTGCTCTGATCTTTTGCGTAACAAAAATAATTTTTTTTGATCGCATTGTCACATGTGATGAAAAGTAGATTCTCTCTATATCAATCGGAAACGTTCGTCACAATGACTAGACTGAGGAGAAGCACCAAATGAGTTTCCTAAACCGAAGCTTTATGAAAAAAAAGATTATGGTTACTGTTTGGTGGTTGGAAAATTTAATCTTATAACTTCTTAAATCCTGGTGAAACAATAACAGCAGAAAAATATTATCATGAAATTGAAAAAATGCACGAAAAGTTGTATCGTTTACACCCAGAATTAGTCAATCGAAGAGAACCAATTCTTCATGACAATGCCCGACCACACGTCTCACAAATGACTTTAAAAAAACTAAATGAACTGGCTTATGACACCTTACCTCGCCCACCTTATTCTTCGGACCTGTCTCTGACAGATTATCATTTTTTTAAACATTTGAGTAACACTACGAGAGAAGGTTTTCAAAGATCAAGTAACAGCTCAAAGTGCTTTCAATGAATTCATTAATTCCAGGACTCCAGAATCCTATCTTGTAGGAATAAACAAACTTGTTTTCCGTTGGAAGGTCAATGTTCTTTATTTTGATTAATAAATATAATTTTTAACTGATATATGCGTCTTTATACTCGATACATAAAAACCGCAATTACTTTTGCACCAAACTAATAATATTTTTAATATCATTTATTTATGAAAACATACACGGGTACTTCCCACTACAGCTGACGACAGGACGTCAATCATAAGACATGTACAGATCGGAATGTTGCAGATAAAAGACGAAAACATAATTTTCATATTTAAGAATATGTTAAGATATTAAAGGAAGCAATGTATGATATTAATACGTATCAAGTGAAAAATGAAACGAGAAAAGCGAAAAAAAGAATAAGAAAAATATCGCAAACATAACGAGAACAGCTCCGATCAGCTAAATGATTCAACTGAAAAAACGACGTAATGCATGCATTTTAAAGCTTGTTCTTGTGACACCATAAAAGCTCTAAAGAGTGGTGTTCCCACAGAGGTTCCCAAACCTAGAAATGCGTGGAAGCCAACTATGTACGACGTAATTGATGCGATAAAATGGAAATTTTCTGTGTTCTTTGCAGGTCTAGGATCGTCGCATCTCCTTACAAGATTACAGATTTCCTGTGAATCGAATCATAAGTTCACAATGTTGTACAAAAAGGTGAGATTTTAAATTGTTCACTGGGACTCTAACGTATGAATACCGAGAAGGTTCAACATAGGAACGTAATCGTGATCATCAATGGCCGTAGGATATTAATTATTTACAATACAAATATTTTTTTCATCATGAACTGATTTGTTTATTTAGAAAATAATTAATTAATAATTTTAATTAATTAATAATTCAGTAATCGAAATGAAGTTTTATTTAAAAAAAGGTGAATAACATTCGAAATAAAAGAAAGGTATTATTTAAAAACGGATCGCTTATAACAAGATATAAAACAAAAAAAAATATACAGTTAATTAGATTGAATACTTCTTTCTATTTTGAAAAACAGTGACGATCAATTTTATTAACCGTTTTCTGAGGCTTTGACATATTGTCATTCAGTTCAAACGAGGATCAGTCAACGGTGAATGATAAAACTGGAAAGTTACGAAACGAACTGAGACCGGAAAATCGATTGAAAAACGGGAAGGGTTATAAGGAGTAATATGGTTGTACGACAATACTTGACTTACGCGGCCAATTACACAAACGAGATACTCGAATAATTGTATTTTCAAGTGTTGGAATCTGTCTCTCAAATACTTCTAAGTTCTTTCATCGATTATCTTGTCAATTGTTGACTTAGAAAAAAGATTTTACCGTTGTATTATATAATTAAAGCAAAATTTCTTATCGTTATGATATTTTTAGGTCATTAAAAATAATCAAAAATATGATCAGTGATTCCAAATGAAATAAGTTAGCTGAACTAAAGATAAAAATTGTTAAACTTTTAACTTTTTCTGTATTTTTAATACAAAAATGATTAATTATATATATATATATATATATATATATATATTTTATGAATTAAAATGCAGCTTTGTAAACCATTGCATCTTTTATTAAGAAGCACACTGCCTGTTAAAAAAGAAGTGATTATGTTTTGACAGCGTTGTAAAATAACAAATAAAAATCCGAAACGATAAAAAGCAAAAAAAAATGATTCATTTTATTAAAAAAGTTGCAGTTAAGCTTAATTAAAATTTAAAATAGAAATTTTATAATCGTAACAAACAAAAATATAGTCAATTTCATTAAAATATAAAGTGTGTTAAAAGTCATAAAAACTTATTTCATTAAAACATGTATTTGTTTCAAACAAAAAATTCTTATTTGCAAAAAGTATGACAGTAAAAAAATAAATTGTTTTATACTTTATATATATATGATTGTTAGTTAAAATGTGTGTTTTCTATTAAATATTTTTTGTTATAAACCAATTAAACATTGATTGTTTCTGGTATATTTTTTTCTATATATTCACAAAAACACTATATATGTGTATATATATATATATATCACGCTTGTTTTTAAACGAACGTTGTATTTTTCCAGTTCTAATATAAACTTATTTAATATTGAATGGTATATTCAATATTTGTTGTATTATAAAATAAATTTAGATTTTTTGTACAGCAGAATTTAATACATTTATTTATTATTGATTACAAGCTGATAACGAATAACTAGAAAGTTAAAAAAGTATCTTATATATATATATATATATATATATATATATATATAAATGTACTGATAAATGCATAATCGTAGAATATGTTTTAATAAAGGTAAACAAATACAAATAAGTTAACAGCATGAGCATTGATATTCAAATAGTTAAGTGAGATATTAAATATATTTTCATGACTTTTTTCATATAATGCGTATATCAGCATGACAAATAAAAAGCTCGTTTCCTTTCTATTGGAAATAAGCTCGAGGATATATGAAGTTTATAAATATATCTTTATGTATAGGAGCTGTGTATCCTCAAAGAGAACATCACATGACATACACATTTTACGGGACAATGAGGTTGGAATATGTATAATTTCCATGGTAACATACCATGTAATTCTATAAAAAAAGAAAAAAAAGGTTCTCTAAGTATATTTATAAACGCTGCCATAAGTTTTCCAATTTATTCGTATTCTTTCTACTAGTATATTTAACGATATATATTTTTATAGTCTCTTTTGTACTGTATGCCATAAAAAAGGGACAATTTTCATTAGAAAACGTCTGATATCGAGTTTATGAATGTTTTAAATTAAATAATTTGTCGTTATACTGGAAAAATATAGTAAATTTGTATTTTATTTTCCGAATGTTTAATATGGTTTAAAATACTATATCAAAAATAGAGAGAAAATTAAAATAATACATTTTTATTATGTACCGAGTATTCATGATAATACACTTTAATTAAATGAAGGATCGATTTTGTTCAACGTTGAAAACTAATTTTAACTGCACATGTTTATAGACGATACTTTTAATAATAATTGTATGACGTTTCAGTATCTTTTATTTTAGTTTAAGACACATACTTATATATTTTTTCTTGTTTCTCGAGAAAAAAATCTGATAATATAAATAATTCTAATAATATATAAAAATATTGAGCAGTGTAAATATACAAAAGAGTAATACTATTCTCTCTAAGTCCTTATTAACTTGCTGCTCGTGAGTTTTACAAAGCGTGCGAATTTATAATATGTCATTTTTAAGCACGTCGATTGATCGTTACTTTGAGAGTTTTAGCACAATAAAGGCGTATCAATCGATCGACGTTTTAAAGGTAAAAGGGTTAAATAAGTGTATGTACATTCATTATTATAGCTAATGAGTCTCATATATACTCTTCCAAATAATAAATATCAAAGTAAATCAGCCATGTTAAAAAGTATTCAATCAATCAATACATCGAGACTAGAAATGTTACAATTAATATTGAATTCACAAAAAAAATATTTTAAAACGCTTAAAAAATGATGAAATTTACTATATTCTTAAAATTTGTGTTAAAATAAACATTTCTATGTTGATTAATTTTATATTTTTCTTCGAAAACATATAATTATAATAGAAAATAAATATAATGACTATTTATCTATCTATCAATATACATATATATATATATATATATATATATATATATATATATATATATATATATATATGTAATATATTGTATAAATTTTCTGTATAACATATTTCATACTTCTATTGAAAAAAGTTGTTTATATTACAGAAAATAAAATCGAACTTTGTATTCTTACAATGTGTACATAAACATAAAAGATTGCTTTATTCAAGTTTTCGGTACTCTATTGAAACCGCAATAATTTATATTTAAAGTGTCAGAATTGTAATGTAAGCAAAGTGGGAGCTTTGTATAAAAGCCCGCATATTTTGTCCTCACTGAAAATAATGCTATAGAAGCAGAACGTGTGTAATTTTCTATGGAACTGGTATTGGGTGAATGTAATGATTTTCACGTTTCATGTCCAAATAATGTTCGTTGAAACGATGTTAGTACATCAAAAGTACAATAAAAATCATATATACTTTTATCAGCTTAATTAAGCAACCGTATCTGTTTAAACAATTATACATATATATATATATATATATATATATATATATATATATATATATATATATATATATTCTCGAAATTATTGAAAGAAATAATCTTTCCATATTTATCATTCTTTTCATTAATTTACTTCCAAGCGAAAAAGATTCAAGTGCTTTATTTTTAGATAAAAATATACTGTATAAGTATATATATATATATATATATATATATATATATATATATATATATATATAAATAATAGTATTTAACCATAAAAAATAATCTACTGCAATGTTTATATAAACATACCAACGCACACACACACACACATATATATATATATATATAGAGAGAGAGAGAGAGAGAGAGAGAGAAATAGAGTACGTTGCTATATATCTGATAATAATTATATAGATATAATGAGTTTAAAAAAATACATTTATTGTATCATTCGGTTGCATGTACAGGTTTATAATTGGGAAGTGGGCAAGTGCAGCGAGCTCGAGGGTTGGTGAGCGAGTAAGGGGCAAAGCCCCGTAGTATATATATATATATATATATAATTTATTAATAGTAAAAAAAGTTGTAAGTGAAATATATGATAGCCGTTAAATTAAAGCCGTTAAAAATTAAACTTAGGTACCATTTTTTCTTTCCGACGATTATTTTGGTTAAAATTATTAATTTTATTACTTATCGTCGTATTACATTAATGATTAATGTGTAAATATGAATGAAGAACAGTAATATGTATTGTTTTATAGATATTATGAATATTTCGTTTTATTAAGTGGCGGGTCCGCCCCCTACTAGCTACACTCGCTCTCGTGTGTAGCTAGTAGGGGGCAATGTTAACAATTTTTTAAATGAAAAATAAATAAAGATATCGTGTAATGAAATTTATTTTTTGATTTTAAATGAACCCGTGCTAATAGTGAAACTGAAAAGAATTTTTTTTGTAACTTATTCTAAAATTTGTATGTACACGATATTCGTAATTGATTTGTGTTCTTCTCTACACTGAAACTTAATACCCATACCTAGAGGTACATCTGGAGGGACCAACATACAACTGATTGTTTCCGAATACTGTTTCATTGAAATCGACGAACATAGCGATTCGTGAAACATCGGGAATGATCGAGAATAGAAATGGTTAACATACTACTTGTAGAGTGTAGCAGAGGGAGTGAGGTTTCCAAAAGGTGGTCTATACAAAAAAAATGTTTTATTGAAATTTTGCGATGGAATTATTTTTTATATTCGGTAATTCAATTTAGGCTTCCACATGGAAGTATTAAAAGGAGGCGCAGGGGTTAAGAAAAGTCATTTTATTTTCTATTTAGTATTTCAGTTCAATTCAATACTAAAATACAATTGAACTATAATACTAAATGGAGGATAACATGCTTTTTTATTTTTTGCGTTTTTTTTTTCAATATTTTCGTGTAGAAGCTTAAGTTGTATCATCTCATAGAAAGATATTCGACGAAAAAATTACCGTTCTGAATAGAACATTTATAGCCGATATCGTTCCTATTTATAGTATTTTCGTTACGAAAATGAAACATAAGACACATATTTGTATAGCTTTTGTAAAGATTTTTTTGTACGTAATTCGATCAATGTACAGTTTTAACGACTTGACATCTTCAACCATACCTGTTCACTTGTGTTGAATGTATTGTATAATTCGGCATATTTCAATTATTGTGAACAAACGGTATATTAAAATACATTTCTGTTATGTAACGAAAACTAGTTTTAGTGAAAATATTTTATTAACAGCTATACTTCGTTAGTTCGAGTTTTATATTCTGTTTTAAACATATTTTTGATTATCATTTAATAAATATTTGTGTTGTATAGACTTGTAGAGTAAGTTATTTGTGTGTTTTAAAAATTTAATGTGCTAAGTGTAATGGAATACAGGTATGTGTCTAATTACGTATGTTAATATATTTAATGTGTGCAAATATTTTTGTATTTTATGCAGTTATATTTATATGAATATAAAAAAAGTGTATTTCTACAAGTATTTGATGGTGGTTTCTTAAAAAAATTAAATATTCGAAAGTTCATTTGAAAATGAGATGGATATGGATAATTAAGCCTCTTCTATTTAAAAGTACGTTTTAATCATGTTGAAAATACAATTCTGTTAAATTAAATTGGTAGTTAAAGTACAATTGTGATACCGATACTGAGAATAGAGTATATTGTTTTAAAATGTGTTTCTAATTGAAAACAGTACTTCAGTTCATTTTTATTTTTTCCTGTTAATATTAATGCTTTGTTAATGATTTTTAGGGGATTTTACATATACCCATCCACACAGCACAAATACACAAACACACACACACACATATATATATATATACATATATATATATATATATATATATATATATATATATATATATATATGTGTGTGTGTTTTTTTATTCACATACATATATACATCCATTAACAAGTCCTGAAAATAATTTTATTATAATGTGAACTGGCGTGTAGAGTTTAATTGCACATATTTTTTTCAAAAATTAAAGATTTTTTTTATATAAACCAGAAGACTGCCACTTACTCGCTAGGCTTGCTTAGCAGGTGGCTCTGCCACTGGAGGCATCGCTTGTATTGAATATTTTCGCTCAATATCTTAATATATATATATATATATATATATATATATATATATATATATATATATGTTAGTATGTCTATGTAATCAGTTTCGAAAATAGATTACATAGACATATACTAACATACATATATATATATATATATATATATATATATATATATAAATGTGGGTCTTTACCCACATTTTATTTCATGTTTCTACATGAATATTTCGTGTAACTTGGAGTGTTATCGTTAATAATAATTTAATACAAAACCTCTACATATTTTTTTTTAAAAAAAATTGTCCATTTATCGAAATTTTACGGAATATTTTTTATATGTAAATAGATACAGTTCTGAACAGTCTTTATCTATGGTTCTGACACTGTGGATAAATTTTCATTTCCACAAATGAATTATTTTTTCGTCCCGCAAAACACACCAAAATTTTTCCATTAAAAATATTCAATAAATAATTATTGATTGTTTTTGATGGTAGTGCACATGTTTTTCTAAGGTACAGATTTTTTTGTACCTTGGAACTGCGAGAATAAAAGTATTGCTATTGAAATGCATATAACCACATAATATAAAAACAATAAAAAATAATTTATTGAATATTTTTTATCGGAAAAAGTTTGGTGTGATTTGTAGATCGAAGAAAGAATGTATTCATAATTCTTTCGTTCACAATATCAGAAATATTTTTTGGTATTCATTTTTCACCACACAAATTGAAAAGAACTTTTCTGGTCAAAAATGATGAATCAATCATTTTTATTTATTTATTATTATTGGTTCAGAGCATTTCGGTAGAGATGCCATGCAGAACACCAGGATATAGAAAAAATCAAAATGTAGATTTTTCTGCACCTAGGCGTTCTGAGGATGACTATATCACTATCGAAATGAGTATGAGCAACATTCAAAAAACAAAAATTTATTGAATATCTTTGGTCACAAAAAATTTTTATATTTTATGGGAAAAAAGTATTCATTTGTCGAAGTGTTTTTATAAAATTATAATTTATAAATAAATGACAAATAGCAAAGATTTTAACTCCTCTTTCTATTTGTATCTATCTTTCTCTCTCTAAATGTACAACGAAAAAAATATTTTTATTTGAAATGCTAATCTATTATACAATATTGTTTGCAACTGTTTAGAAATGTTTACTTGTAAGAAAGTTTTCTTCGTAATATTTGGAATAATACTGCACCATATGTTCTTGTGAAAGTTTGTTTTAGTACAACTGAATCCAGAGTATTAAAGGTTTATAGAAATCATGAACATATAAGCAGATGTTCTCATGATTAAAATTAGTTTTGACGATCAAAAGGCGTTGCTCAGATTGAAACAATGTATAAGATAGATAAAGAAGCAATTGAAACAATGTATAGATATAGAATAAAGAAGTTTTAAGAATATGAAGTATGTGTTTATCGTTAAAAAATAATTTTATAGAATTTCTTAAATTATTTAACAGATTATATTTCAATAACCGTAAATTCGTTTTTATATTGTTATATGATCTTATTTTTCTTCTATATTTTTTAACAACAATAAGTAATTAGTTAATTTTTGATAAATATAAATTAAACTTTTAGTATTAAACTATACACCTAGAAGAAAAAAATAACTTGAAGTGATACATGTTTTATTATATAAGAATAAACATATCGCACAAAAATGATTATATATTCTAATATGTAGAATAAAGTATTAGAAAATTTAGTTGGTCAGAGGGAATTCAGTTGTAATAGGCACGTAAGTCAACTATCATTCTGGCGTATTCCCGTTCGATACCTCATAAATTTATAACATATAATCGAATGTTAATCAAATAAATTTGAGCTACACGTTCAGATTTATTTGATTCAATATAGGTAGGATACACTCCTACCTATATTGACAAATGCATAGGTACGAACGGGAATAACACTGATTGTATCATAAAAAGTTTACGAGTTTTGTGTAAGAATAGTATTGTATATGCTTTTTAATTCAAGTTTTCAATTATCGTGTTATTGATTATATATATATATGTATATGTATGATGTGTGTGTGTAGGTGTGTATCTCTCTCTCTCTCTATATATATATATATATAATGTATATATATATTACGGGTACCAATTAATTCGGTGCCTTTTTTATAGAAAATGAATGTTTACGGAAAAATGGAACACATTTCAATTCTCAAAATATTCCCATTTATTTTGTATAACGTATATGCTCTATCCGACCAATAACTGATGAATCCCTTATCAAAAAAAATGCCGGCTTTGAGTCGATGAAGTCGTAATGCATTTTCGAGCCACATCTACTGTTTTAGCAATGTTTCTATGTTTTAAGCGTCATAATACCTTCTTCTAAAATCATTCCTGCAGGTTCGGTAGATTTTTTTTCAACTGTAATGCAAAAAATATGCAATACCTAGTGTGCTGGTTTTCGGATACTATCGTGTTTACTACTGTTTTGTGAGATTATGCCATCTGCTTGGATAAAATATATAGTGTTTTTAAATGTTAAGGTTGGCACGTCGAAATTTTAAAACGACGAGAAAATATTTTAATTGAAAACAAAGTTATTATGAATTCAATTTAAAAGCACAATTATTTCTTATACCGACTATATATATATATATATATATATATATATATATATATATATATATATATATATATATACGAAGGTGGTTTGAAGAGTAACTTGGTTCGTGCACTCGCTGAAGGAGAAGGGAACAGCTGTACAAGTGTTTATATAGTTTCATCCCTCTTAGTAATGCATGTGAAATCATCCAAATCACGCTAGTCATTCCGCTATTAATTTTTCATTCGACAGTTGTGTTTCAACATGAGCGTTTCGTTCGTACAAAAGTACGAAATGGATAAAATCGGAATTCGACGTGTGATTCATTTCTTTTTTGGAAGGGAAAACAGCGAAGGAAGTCAATAAGACGAGATTTCCTACATTGGGTGAATTTTGTCCTCCCTACGAAACCGTTTGACTTTAAGTGAATGAATTTAAATGTGGCACCTAATTTTAAACGAGGCAGAATGAGTATCGAAGATGCGCCATGCTTAGGAGGCCCGAGAGTAGCTTTCACTCCAGAAATTAACGTTAAATTCTGATTATCTGGTTTTGTCCGACCGGCGAGTGAAATTGAACGAAATAGCAAAAGTCATAGGAATTTCAACTGAGCGATCGCATTTCATTTTGCATAATGAATTGCATATGAAAAAACTTACCGTAAGATGGGTGCCGCCTTTACTTAGAGTTCGTGTGCGAACATCATCCAACTTCTTGGAACTGTTTAAGAAGAATCCAACTGATTTTATACGACGTTTTGTGTCTATTGATGAAAGTTGGATTTACCATTACACATCAGAATCGAAAACGTAATCAAAACAGTGGACTGAACGCGGTGAATTCCGAAGAAAGTATAGACGATACACTCGGCTGGAAAGATAATGGCGTCAATGTTTTGGGATGCTAACGGAATTCTTTTGATCTTCAGAAGGGAAAACAGTAATCGGCCAATATTGCTTCTTACTTTTGGAGAAGTTGAAGGCAGCAATCATCGAAAAATGTCCCGGAATGATCAAGCAAAGTGTTGTTTCTAACTAATTCAAGAGTTGTCACTCAGAAAAAAATTGATGAGTTAAAGTTTGAAATTCTTCCGCATTCATCGCATTCATCTGATTTGGCTCCCTTGAACTTCTATCTGTTTCTGAAATTCAAATGTTTCCTGACTGGAAAGCGATTTGGGTCTAATGAAGAGGCGGTAGAGGTTGCAAATAGATGTTTTAAGGACTTAGAAGAAACTCAATTCTGAGAAGGAATCGTGTAGCTGGAGAAACGTTGGGGAAAATGCGTTGAGCTTCGAGGACATTATGTCGAAAAATAAAGTATACTTTGAAACTGAAGCTGTTACCTCAAATATCGAACTATGTTACTCTTCAAACCGCCCTCATATATACATACATATATAAATACATATAACGGGTATCACATTTTTTCTATTTTAAAAAAATCAATCCGCTTTGTAATTATAAATAAATTATAGTTCAATTAAGATAATTTCGGGATACGAGTGAAAAAATTTAAATGTATTTCATTCGTAAACAATGATTCAATGAAGAGACATTTTGATAAAAACATAAAATAGAATGAATCGATATATATATATATATATATATATATATAAAGTTTGAATTTTCTTCTTTTAAAGTTAGATTATTTTAAAAGGATATCGAGACTGTAGCAGACTGAACGTTCAAGACAATCACTTTTTAACAAAAGATCGCATGTTTTTTTTTAATATGGATTCAAAATATATGCTTCACTGGACAATATCATGTTGTAATAGCTTTTCGTCTACCATAAAATTTAATTTTAAAAGAATTTATACACAAACAAAGCTATTAAACAATAAAACTATTCTTATATTTTTGCTGCTATCATTCTCAGAACGCCAAGATACAGAAAAATTTCTTGTTGTGAAAGTACGAGAAAATATATTTCATAATATTCATTTACATTGTGTTTAAAATTTTATTTAAATATTATTTTCCAAACACAAAACGTTTATTTTAAACTTTGGAAGAGAAACTGATTATATATATATATATATATAATTATCTTACTATACCCTTGTGGATTTTCATTTTAATTGTTTAATTTGGTAGTTGTAGAAAATAGTATATAAATATGAAATTTCATTAAACGAATATTTAAAATTCAGTTTTATAATACAATATATTTTATACATTTTTCCTAAAAATTAATAAAAATTCTTATAATAAAGGCAGTAGAAAGAAAAAATATATTTCTTTCTTTAAAATAAAATAGGAACGAATTTGTTAGTAAATATGCATTTTTAAAAAAAGAGTTGATGTTTTTAAGGTATTACTAAATTGGTTCAATGTTATAACGTATTAATTTGAAATACAAAGAATCAACATGCTATAGATGATAATTTTTAATTCATAAAAAATGTACTAAAGAGCATTACAGATTTAAAATTATCTAGGCTTCTATAAAGAACTCCATTAAGTGTTTTTCCAAAAAAAAATCATTAGATTACAAATAAATATTAATTTGGTTTAATTTAAAAACATTCAGGTTTATTTCGAGTATTTAAATATTTTTTTTTATTAGAATGGAATTTATTCACTAAAAGTAATACAAATAAGTTACTAAATTTTAATCTGCTTGTTTATGATCAATATGTGTATTTACAAAATGTATAATGATATTTAAAAAAAAGAACACACATAGTAGCTAGTATACATTTTAGTCCTATAATATATATACACAACAAACATACATATGTACAGTTATACTTGAAAAGAGATGTATGCTTATAAAATACAATTGATTCACTTGCCTTTGTTGGGTTTAGTAGCTTTAAGATATGTGCATTGTCTGCTTTTATGTGATAATGTTTTATTTTCGGCAGTTTCTGTTCCGTATTCACAAGTGGTTCCTAAATCATATGTGCTCAGTTAAAAATGTGCAAACTTAGCGAAAATAGAACACTTCTGCATATTTTACTGTAAAAAGGTATTATATTTGGAGAAATTTATTACTGAGTACGACTGAATTCTGATGCTTGTTGTTATTATGTCACCATGTTATATGAAATCGATTGAATTTATATACATAATTTATATATATATATATATATATTATAATAAAAAAATAAATTATACTCTCTCTCTCTCTTTATATATATATATATATATATATATTATATATATATATATATATGCTGATTCAATTCAGGTTTCTATATAGAAGTATTAAAAGGGGGTGCAGGGGTTAAGAAAAGTCGTATTATTTTTTATTTAGTATTTTAGTTCAATTCAATACTAAAATATAATTGAACTAAAATACTAAATGAGGGATAACAAGTTTTTTTTTAATTTTTACGTTTATTTAATACTTTCGTGTGGAAGCCTTAGTTGAACCACCTATATCTACATACATATATATATATATATATATATATATATATGTATATATATATATATATATATATATATATATATACGTTTCATACCGTAATATCGAGAAAATAATTTTATAGACTCCATGTGTTATGACAAATTATTTTCAATTTTTGAAAATACAACTTCTATCATTTATATTGTTTTCGACTTTTGGAAAAAATTTATTAATTGATTATTTAATTTTTTATAATGGTAATTAACTCAATTTTTTTAAACTTCTCTATTTTTGTCTGTAAAAATAAATTGTATAATTCTGATTGATAATTCTGAAAATGTATGACATTACAATTATATTAGGTTAATAGCGACATATTTGCGGTTTTTGATTTCTGAATTTTAACCTTAATTTTTTTCAATGAAACTGTCATTTCATACTGTTCATGTTCATATTATTTTAAAGTGTTTTTTTGGGTCTGTATTTTGGTAACATCGAGTTTGGTTTTATTATTGATTTTGCTTCAAATTATGTTATTGAATTAAAGATGGAAAAGAAGCAAATACGAGTAATGTTTTCGATAAGTTCCAAACGGGTGGTAAAGCAACATAAACAGCTCGTAAACTAAACGATGCTCTTGGTGTGGGCACTGTTAAGGGACGTGCGGTGAAATGGTGGTTTGAAAAATTTCGTGCTAGGGACGAGAACCTTGATGATAAAGAAGTTCACGGGCATCCTTCTTCAATTCAAAACGACCAACTAAAAGCGTTAGTTGAATTAGATCAACGCACAACAATTCTAGAACTTGCACAAAAATTAGGCGTTAGTCATCCAATAGTTCTGGACCAGTCAAAATAGTTAGGAAAATCAAAAAATTTTAATAAATGAATGCCTCATGACCTGAACGAAAACCAAAAAAATCTTCGATACGAAGTTTGTTCTACGCTTCTTTTACGCATCAGAAACTATCCACTTCTCGATAGTATTGTAACGTGCGATGAAATGTGGATTATATATGTCAAGATAAAGCGGTCTGTACAGTGTTTGGATAAAAATGAAGCTCCAAAGCATTTCTCAAAACCGAAATTACATTAAAAGAAAATTATGGTGATTGCTTGGTGGTCTGCGCTCGGTAAAAGTAACTACAATTTTTGGAATCCTGGCGAAACTATTACAGCTGCAAGTTGTTGTCAAGAAATAGACCAAATTCACTAAGAACTGCGACATATGGTCACCACACTGGTCAATCGAAAAGGTTAAATCCTGCTGTACAACAATGCACGACCACACGTCACGCGATTGACCCTCCAAAAGTTGAATGAATTTGGCTGTGAAATATTGCCTCATCTACCATACTCATCAGGTATCTTGCCAATAGTTTATCAGATTGTTTAATCATTTCGACAAATTCTTACAAGGTAAGGTCTTCGCGACCAAGATGATGTTCAACATTGCATTCGAGATCTTATAAATTCCTAAACTCCGGAATTTTACACCACTGGAATAAATAAACTTGCAATTAATTGGCAAAATGTGTCGATTCTAATTGTGCTTATTTCGATTAATAAAGTTAGTTATTAGTTGAGAAAAATGTATATAAATTTGAAGGTCATGTTCTACCAACGTAATAGTTCTTGGTATTGAGGATAAAATAATTTTAAAAAACGAATATTCACTCTAGACTCATCACAAACGGTTTGGCTGATATAAACATTTTTCATAATTATTTATTAATCATTTTGATAATGATTTAGATGTATTTCGATAATCTTTCCTAGATGATTAAGGTACAGTTGTAATACATTTATATTAACATTCGGAGTACAAATATGAAAATAACTGGAGCTATAACGAAGTTGGAGAAAATTTCAAATAAATTTTGCACACTTTGGATAAAAGCAAGTCGACTTAGTTGCACCGAGTCTTACAGAAATTAGAAAAATAAAACTCAGCATTTACTTGTATACTATATTAGATTGATGGATTACAAAGGGAAAGAACTGTAAAAATCATATATATATATATATATATATATATATATATATATATATATATATATATATATATATATGTCCATGTTTCATCTGGATTAAAAAACAAAAAAGTGTAAAAATATTGAAACAAAAATATATTATCCAGGAGATAAATAAACGAAAAATAAGGAGGCAATTTAAATTTTTTAAAATTAGATATATATTTAACCCTTTGCACTTGGAGATTCTTTTCACCTAACCCACCAGTAACTCGAACATATTTTTCAATAAAATAGCAAGTAATAAATAATATCAAATAGAATTATATAGAATTGTAAATAACTTTTTAATTCAAATGAAATTTTCAAAAATACACTTATTAATTCATGTTTTATAAAAAAATAATATTGTTATTTGTTAGATTTACGATGTCCTCTCAGAAGGGACATTCAAGTAAAAAAGAACAAATAAATGAACAATTCTTGTAATGTAAATCGTTTTCAGTTAGCTATATAAATTAAATAGTTACTTGGAAATGTGTACATAAGAATTTAAAATAAACAGTATATATTGAAAAGTTGATAAAATGAAATATATATGTATGAAGGTATCTTCTACATATAACAGTTTATAAATACGATTGTTCAAATACAAGTTTCATCTCAAACTTACTTCATAAATTGTTAAATTCAAACAAATATGTGTAACAAAGAATCATACTAAATTGTGAATGACTTTTGCTTTAAATAAACATTTCTATTCAAACACCAAACCGAGCACGTGTAAATGAGAACACACATATAGCAAAAAACAGGAATCACACAATCTCTCACAAACAATACATTACACTTATCTCTGTATAGTGAGTGTTTACCTATCTTTTAATGTACTTTAATTTAAACCGAAGTTTAAACTCTTGAATATTTACATTGCTTACGTTAAATGTCGGTTAGGTTACCGCGTCTGAAGCATGATCTTTCACTAGAACGCGTGATTAAAGTTTGGTGTAATACGATGGTCGACTGATGGCCTGCGACTGTGTAATTAAAATGACAGTAAACGAGTACGCGCTGTTGCGCGAATTCAGCCGAAGTTTAATGTCCTTGAATATAATATACATTCTGTTGGTGTACTTTGAAAAAGTAGACGCTTGACTTGCTTTTGAATGGTTTCAGATCAAGGATACTATTCATTATTATATATAATGTCTTCATAATTTATTTTGTCTAATGAAATATATCATTGTATTACTTTTCTATTATTTCTTTAACATAATTAATTCATTATAGAAACGTTTATATATATATATATATATATATATATATATATATATATATATATTAAATGTATTTTTTTATAATATTATAAGAAAAGTTCGTTTTTCTAAACGATATATTAAAACATAATTGCAGATTGCTATGATTCGATATAAATAAAACGTTGAAAAATTTAATAAAATAATATATAAATAAAACGGATATAAATACATTTATTTCAATGAAAAAATATTAAAAAAATAATAAAAATACATTCACAATTGGAAAATGTAGAAACCAAAAATAGAATATTCAAAGACAAAGTGTTATCACAGTAGTGTTAGAACTGTTGTCTATAATATCGAACCAAATTACTCTTCGAACCGCCCTCGTATATTGTCAAAAAATATTTTACAAGAATTAAGTATTTACTAAAGTCTACGTTCTGTTATCTATATTTATGGCATTTCCATACGATATTAATTAAATTACATTAATTTAAACTTACATATATATATATATATATATATATATATATATATATATATATATATATATATATATATATATATATATATATATATATATATATATATTGTATCTACAGGTAAATTTTAAATTAAAAACTGAAATGAATTCTTCTTCATAATAAATTTAAATTTTATTTATTATTCAGGTATGTTTAATTTTTGTTATATTGTTATCAAAATATTATAAAGTTTATATCCGAATGTAATCAATTTCAATTTGTAAAACGTTAGTGTATAAAGAGATCAATTTCTAACCTGACACATCTCATTCTACATAAAATTAAATTTAAAATGATCTATTAGTATGTATGAAACTTTTATGCAATCAGTAACAATAAGGAGATATGATTTTCTCTGGTAATGCTTTTAGACAAGTTTTCATTATATGTTATAATGTTAATATGTATACTAGTTGTATATACATACATACACACATATGTATGTGTATATATATATATATTTACTTATATAATGTATATATATATATCATATGTGAGTAGTAGTAACTGAAAGTGAGTAAATTTACGAGAAGTAAATTTTCACGGTTAAAATTTAATAACGTTCTACTAAATTACAATCTATGTAGGAAAATGGAGATGTTAGAGAAAGAAATGATCGTAGAATTTATACGAAAACAATATACATAGGGAAAATAATTGAAACAGTAATATTAAGAAACATACGTAGAAAGCTTTAACAAAACAAAGAATGATTATACAACCAGTAAGATAAGGTTCGATTGCTCTGTAACCTATGTATTTTTTTATTTTCTTTTTCTCTTTATATGTATTTATATATATATATATATATATATATATATATATATATATATATAATAGAGATATCTAGACCAAAGACATACTTATGAAATAAAATTTATCTAAAAGATATTTTAACATCACATTATAAAGCGAACTTTAAATATCGATTTAAAAAAAAGATGTAGTCTTCGAAACACGTATTCTAAAAGCTACAACTCTTACGTACACAAATTAAATAACTCAATTTAGTCTCTTACTGCTTAAACATATTTATAATGAAATCATTCATCGTTTTTCACAACATTCATTTTAAGAGCGTTGCTCTATTAATAAACATCATTACTAATTGTTTCATTCATTAATGTTATACTTATATTCGTTACTATATTGATTATTTTACTTCTTTTGAGAAGGTCATCATAAAATTTTGTTATTTAAATGTAATGTGATCGTCATTTGGAACTAATTAATTCATTTTGTTAATTTGTTTTTGCGTTGTTTTTCATTTCTTCGAATGATTTATTAATATATCTCTTGTAATATGGGCATTAGTAACGTTTTTAAAAAACAAGTTTAGTTTTTATGTAACTATATATATATATATATATACAATATAAATATCGCCTAGTTGCGAATGAGAATCATTAAGAAAATTGCAGTAATCATTAAACGAGAAATGTATTTTAGTAGTAATAGGTTTTCAATACTAAATTGTATTCCATTAACTCAAGTCTCCAAAGTCAAGTTTTATAGCTTTGCTTTGAAATAGTTAAATAAATGTGTACGTTTATAGTCTTATTAAAAATGTTATTTGGAAAAATATATGAACAGTTTTTAAATTCTCTCTCTCTCTCTCTGTATATATATATGTATATATAAAGAGAGAGAGATAGAGAGATAAAGAGAGATAGGGAGATATTCAGAGGGAAAGGGTGAGTTCAATCATGATAGTTTGATAATCGATAATTTGAGATATTCGGTATTTTGACATTGTTTTAAATTGATTTTCCCTCTGTAGTTTGCACACTGTACCCAGGAATTTAATATCAAACTGAAAAAAATTTTTAATTACAAAACTACGCAATAAATCGAAATCGAAGCATATCTCTTGACAAAATTGAAACGAAAACGAACAGTTAATTATTTTTCCATTACATATATTGAAAATATGTATGGAAAGACTAGATAAATCAGTTTTTTAAACATATTTACTTTTTAATGTAGTTAGATTAAAATTCTGAAAATACATATTGTAGTTAAATATAAATTTGCATATATTTTCGTATAATACTAACCTTAGTAAATTTGTTTATACATTCGTGTAATTAAAAAAATGACAAATTGTTCATACGCAAAAATAAAGCTGGATAGTATGTTTTCGTTTCTCTTTAGTTTGGCATTGTCTTTGGTTTGCTAATATTAGTGCTCTTAGGTTAGTAGAAAAATAATTGCTGTTTTTATTTTCTGAAATCTAACCTAAATTTTTTTTAATGAAAGTGTCATTTCATCATGTTAATGTTAATATCATTTTAAAGTGAATTTTTCGGTCCGTATTTCGCGAAGGTCGCGGGCGCACTTCTTGGGTTTATAACGACCAACTGAAGGCGTTAGTTGAATCAGAACCACACACAACTAATCGAGAGCTTGCAGAAAAGTTGGGCGTTAATCATCCAACAGTTCTGGACCACTTATATATTAGCTAAAAAAATTATGTGAATTTGAAGGTCATAAACTGCAATTATTCTTCTACCAATTTAATATTAATAAATCAAAGTATCTCGAAATTTATTGAACGAGTATATACAAACGTATCATACTTTAGAATAAGATTTAAAATTTTAAAAGAAATAATGAGAACATTTATTTAAATAAAAATGTTTATATTTTAAGAAACGCTATTATTACTAATTGAAATTCATTTAAATAAATTTATAAATAAGATAAAATAGACAAAAATATTATATGTTATTTAAATTTAATTACCGTTGTAGAGAACTACTGACTTAAATCGTTTTATTAACTCTCTTCATTCATAAATAAGTGGAAAATTTGATTTTTTTAATTAAAAACAGTAACCACAAATACGATTCCAGATCAAATAAAGCTCATATTATTTTCATTATTGAAATTTTCAACGAGAATTAAAATTGTATGAAAAATACATCCGTTGATCAATAATCTTCTTTTCTGTTTTGTGGTAGCAATCTTGCAGTCTAACTGTACTGTTATTTTTTTATTCTTGCAGCGTTGTTTCGCTATTAGTTTATTTTTTTTAAATCACGTATACTTGCGAAGAAAATAAATTTTAAACGTAATTTAGATTTAATAGTCGGTTTGTGACTTGTTCTTTCGAAACCGTTATCTTCAGTGTGTGTGCGTTTTAAATTATAAAATACAATGTTCGGCTTGATTCATCAAATGTAAAAATGACTACTATTCAATGTCTGTACATTTATTCAAAGGTTTAAACATTTACTACTTTTTAATTGGAGATCTTAAGTTTTAACGTTTCACATTTATTGTAGCAATGGTAATGATGAAAGTTTTAAAACCTCAGTAAATGTTCACGTAATTTATTATAATATTCTAAATTGCTCTTATTTTCCCAAATCTTTATCATTTGATTATTTCAAGTATGCTTAACAAAAATCCATTATTCTCTATCAATATTTCTTGATTTTTAGTTCTATTTTTATAACATAATTTTCATTGTTTCAAAGCGAATTCGAATTATTATGATATGAAGAAATATCTATCAATTTGCTATAAAGTTTATATTCTATGAAGTTTTTAAAGAATATTTTTTCATGTCAATTCTGTTTTTAATAAAAACTTTTTTATAATAATCTTGTATTAAAAATGATATTATTTTTATTATTAAAATAATATTTTTCTTATACATAAGAACCAAAAACATGAAAACACTCTGGTAAAATCAATACGAGTTTGTGATAAAGATTAACGATAAATACAATTATGGAAAAAATATTCATCTATCATCGTTATATACATATATATGTATATATATATATATATATATAAATTTTGTTATTTTTATATATATTTAAAGACAAAGGAGTAAGAATATTATTAGATATTTTTAATAAAATCTATAGTAAAATCTGCTTTAATTACTTTTAATATAAAATCTATTCGATTCCATGAAATTATATATATATATATATATATATATATATATCCATGTGTGTGTATGGTATGTGAATACATTTTTGTATTTTATGAACTTATTTGGTTTTATCTGCATTTGTACAATAACTATAATGTTTATTATGGTACGTATGAGTATTACACTACATTCTATAACGTAGTATTCTGTCACACACATATATAATTCATTAATATATTCATACAAATATATATATATATATACACACATATATACATATATATATATATATATTTATATATATATATATTTATATATATATATATATATTTATATATATATATATATATATGTGTGTGTGTGTGTGTTTATATATTTATTTATATTTCAAATAAATGTAAATGTAGTTTAGTTAGGCAATAAATTTAATCGAATTTAGTTCACTGATAAATTACCTGTCTAAGCTTTCAATTACACTGATATATTTTATCTAAATGATTCACAAATTAATAGCGTCTTTTTGAAATATTCTGATTTTAAGTTCTTTCTTAAGCAAATAAACTTTCGAAAATAATAATAATAATATATATATATATATATATATATATATATATCTCGAAATAATTGTATGAAAATACGTGAATCATTTATATTCATGACATGCTCCTTAAAATAACAATATCAATATATAATGCTGTATCCTTTTCCAATCTCACAAAATATTATTATTGAAGTTAAGTTTTTCACAATATATATTTCATTTCTCTTATATCTTAGGATATGATATACGGATAATTATTGATAAATGAAGTGAATTATTCATATATATATATATATATATATATATATTTATATATATATATATATATATATATAATAAACACATGTAACATCACTTCTTATGTATTCTAAGTCAAATAATCAATTTCATATGTAATTCTATTTCTTTACCAAATGCTCATAGATGATATAAACATTCAAAAGAAACATTATAATGTAAAACTTCTTTGTATGTAATTTATCGTATATTGTAGGCATAAATATTATTTTATGATAGAATCAAGTAAATGTAATATCAAAAAATTAAAATTGTAATGTAAAGAAAATCACTTCTATTCTACTTTGTAAACTGTCTTTATAAATATAATTTTACATAAGTTTACGTTATATGAAATAATAAACTGTCATAGAACAAATTGAACAGTCGAGTCACTTAAGTTTGTATATCTTTATGAAAATTTAGTTATTTATTTTTTGAGTTTTACATTTTTATAAATATTCAATGAAGTAAAAATCAACTATATTATTTATTTATTTTTCAATTATTCTATTATATTCAACATGTATTATTTATACATATTTATATATATATATATATATATATATATGTATGTATATATATTAAAGAAAACATACGAATGTGCGTTTTATAAAGTATGACAGTATAGATACGTACGTATGTAAATTTTGTGCATTTAACTGTAAATAATTTGGTATGTAAATTCTATATATTTATGAATAAATTGAATACGTTTGCTTTATATGATCAAGATATGAAACAATGCTTAAAACGAAACAATAACAAAAGTGCAATAAATTTCGAATTCAAAGGGTTACAACGTTAAAGAATTAAACATTTTCATTACAGTATTCCCTTTCAAAAGTATGTAACTTTATGCATCCAACAAGTTCTCTTAAACGACGTATAAAGTTTAATTAGCTAGAGCTACATAATATTACCGTTACATATAAAGGCTGCTTTCATTACATAGGTACATTCAAAGGAAACCATAATAACACAGATCAAAATAGATATATTCAGGTGTCCACCTTTAGTCTGTGATACAAGAAAGCTTAAGGCGTTTACAGAATTTATCTCGGAAATTGAAATCATAATCCGAACTTGAATATAGCTTACTAGCTTGTTTGAATTTAGTATCTCATTAATTTGTCATTAACAGTATGTTTGATACGTTGACTATTCTGATATAATACATATTTTATATGTGTAATTTTGAATCAGGTTCGTTTATAAGATGTTGCATATAAATTTTGAAATGTGTGTGTAAAGCAGATATAGTTTTTTACACTCAGTAACTAAACGTAATTAATTAAAATTTGTCAGTTTCATACATGTTTGAAACATATAGTAGAAATATATATATATATATATATATATATATATATATATATATACTAAATGAAAATCTTTTTGATACATTCAAGTACATGTAACTGTATAGTGATCTGAAAAAACATAAAATCAAATAATTTTTTTTACAGAATAGTTACGCTTGATAGCGTCTATTATTAATTCACCAACGTTTATTAAATTATATATAAAATGTCAACAGTTAATTAAGTTGAACTGATTATTTTTTTTAAAGAAAAAACGTGACGAATAATTTAAAAGTCAGGCACATGAACCTCATCAGATGGGGATGAAATTGATCAATTATGTCGTTAATATATATATATATATATATATATATATATATATTATATATGTATATGTATTTCATTAATATCTTCATATGTTGTGACAGTAGTAAATTTAAAGTTATGCTTCTTGTTATTGAGGTCACTATTTTATCTTTTTTTTCTGCGTTCAGGTGGATACTAATGCCTTAGATGTGGACAGACGAAACCGATAATGAACGAAAAATAAAAAATAGCGTCCTTAACAACAAGAAATACAACTTCAAATCCAGGTACACAGGTACGAATCAAATTATAATAGTTAGTTTAAATTGAAAAAAGTCTGACACACTCGTAAAATCATTTCATTAGTAAAACAGAATGGAAACAATGTAAGTAAATAAAAAGTAATTTGTCCACTTGGACAAATAAACAATACGAGTAATAATATTAAAAAAATGAATCTATAGAATAATATCAAACTACTTACAGTATACGAAAGAAGCAGTGGAATATCAGTTCAAAATATTTATTCCAAAAACTAGAATTGATTAGAAAGAATATATAAAACCAAATTTGGAAGTGTGCATAGAACTTAATATTTTTTTCCCATTAATAAGATAATTTTCATTTAAAATCTAGTGAAGTAATCAGTAAAATTTTAAGATTGAGAGCAGAAAACTTATATATATATATATATATATAGATAGATAGAACATTAGTATTGCTCATATAAATATTGTTTACATCCCTCTATTACCGATCTGCTTCCATATATAGTCAGTCGAGTGTTAAGCATATCTTGTCTAATCCAGATTACTAGAATTTCCATATTATGGTCTAAAATCCTTTATTATAAATACAGAATACGGATTAAGAATTTAATGTTTAATGTAACGATGATAATTGGTCACAATCGACAATGACAATAGTAAACAATTTACAAATTTAGATAGTTCATTAGAAAATACATGTGTTATTTATACATCAAAGAATATAAACTATAAATATTATAGTTTTTTAAATAATAACGGAAAAATAATAATAAATATTATCAAAATCATTTATATTAAACATAGACTATTTAACAGTCAATTCCACAGCAAATGTTATTAGAAACTAAAAGATTAAAATATGTTAATAAATACTTTTTGTAAGATTCAAGACACAGTTTATTAACATAAATAAACTCTTGTTATTATATATATTTTTTATACAATTTTTAATAATAATTAAAAGCATTTCTGTTGAAAGTTTCAAATCTGAAAGACAATTTTCATATCAGGAACAAAGGTTTTAGTTGTTACAAACTTCTTACATATTTTTACCTCAACACTTATATTTGGAAAAGGTAATGATACTTATTAACAATCAAAATAACCAATAATCAATTAATGAACATTTTAAATCGGAAAAAATGGTGTTTTTTGGGGATGAGAAAAATGTATTTGTTAATAAACTACAGTAATGAAAACATTATATAACAAGAAAAACAATTTTAAGTAAAAAATATCAGTTTGTAAATAAACAAGTAAAATGGTTTAAATACCTATTATTTTAATTATGTAAAATGTATTATTTTATTTTTTTCTAATTAAAATTTCTGAAATAACATAGTATTGAATTGATTACTTAAAAAAGCCAAATATCTACCTAAAAAAAATATGCGAAACAATTTAAATTATGTGTAATTTAAATTTATTTGCAAATGAGAAATTTAAATGTAAACAAAAATAATCATATACATATATACAATTGTAAAATATTGTGAAGAAAAATAATAAATTAAATGTAAAATTCGATATCGAATAATTGTTCACATTTTCAATTATTCGAGAATAATTGAAATATCTTGAGCATAATTGAATCACAAAATGTTCACTTTTATGGTTGTAATAGGAATCGGTAAATTTCATTTATAAACGTTTGGAATTGTTAAGTTATGAATGATATTGTGTGATATATTTTTATATTGATTGGTATTTGATATTGGAATTAAAACAGTTAAATTATCAACAAATCAATCACTCCGAAGCACTTTTTGGTATTGAAAGTGTTGTATGCCATAAGACCGAATTCAATCTATGTTTTCAACAGCTCAATATATCAGCTTTTTGTTTACGATCGACTTCTTTGATAAACAATGTTATTTATCAGAACTAGCCAAATGTGAAATAAACTATCTGATGATAACGTTCACAAGAACATATTAAAACAGCATTACTAAAGTGAATATTTAACATTAAAAAATTAAGAAGCAGTGCGTGTATATATATATATATATATATATATATATACAAAATGAAGCTTTTGAAATTTTAATTACATTTAAAACTGATTAATTTTATAAATATATTAAAATTTTGAAAATAAAGGTGATGAAATATATAGATTTTTTTTGTATATTGGCGCTCTGAAAATGATAGTATTGTTATAGAAATTTGTATAAGCAACAATAAAAAATGATTAGTAATAATTAATTGAATATTTTTGAATAGAAAAAACATTTTGTAGTTGCAGATTGAAAAAAGAATTTATTTGTAAAATTTAACCCTTTGAAGCCAGGTGAGGATCTAGGAGTCCAGTGATGTTTTTCAAAGAAAGTATGGTCTCAGAGTGTTATCCTTTGGAAGATATATATATATATATATATCAATGTCACTAATCTCTCTCTAATGAGATTAATTTTATCTATTTTTTCATTAGAAAAAAATACGGTCGTTGAAAGAGCAGAAGAATCATGTTTTTTCATTTGAAAACCTATAAAATTTGTGATCTTGAAAACTATGTTGATTAATGTTTTTTTTCCAAACGTTCATCGTTGGAAGACCGTATAAAAAATTCGAGATTACGTTTTTTACGGGTATCACAAACAAATTAAAATTATGTGTGCATATTTTTTGATTCATTGATAAGTTAGTTTTTTCCTGTAAAAAAATGATTTAAAACAAATGGTTTAAAAAATGACAAGAAAAACAGTCAAATACTACAATAAACGTTCTTCCATATTTTCGATCTTACAATATACAACGCATACGTTATTTACTGCCGTGTGAATCGTAAAGGAATGAGTTTTGCTGACTACAAACTCATATTAGCTTCACATATTGCTTAAAAAGTTGCTCCAAATGCATCTTCTGCGAGAAGTCCAAATCCACACACATAAACATTTAATTTTCCGGAAAGAATAAATCATGGACAAAGTGCACACACACAGTATGTAGTTTGTAAAGCAAATGGAAGAGACAGATGTCCAGGTACAAGATGTGACCGCTGTGAAACCGTTTTGTGCACGCTTGATTGTTTAAAAAATTTTCAAACCCAACAGTAATGTTATTTCTGCAAAATTTCAATCGTAATCAATTTTTCTGCTTCCAATTATAAATTTTTAATCAAGAGATTTATGTTTCCCCTAATATTATCAACGATTTTCCACGAAATATCAGGTAGATATGAAATGTCTCATGGATAATCTGAATTAACATATTTATTCCTGTAACCGATAAATTTGCAATATTTATTTTCTTTACGATAAAAGAATGTCCAATTAATAGAAAAATATTTGTTAAAATTTTTTAGTACCATTTCCTCCTTCTCGGCTCCAAAGGATTAACAGAAATCGCCTGTCTTTATGTTTATTTAGTTTATTTTGACTTTAAATTATTTTTTTGTTTGATTTCATGAATATTATGTAAGAGCCGAACACTTTTACAATCAATTTATGAGTTGATTAAACATTATAAAAAAAATATAATAAAAATTACAAACAGTTTGTTTCAGATTTTTCCGAACAGATTTAATTAGTTAAAAAAATATGGCTTTGTACGTTGGGTAACATTTAAATTAAGGTTAATATTATGGTCTGGAGCTAAGACTTTATCGCATTTCAAATAAAGAAATTACAGGGTTTAACGAAAAAACCAATTACTCAAAAATGAACAAATATTTCATTCTTTCAAATCATGAATAGTACTGATTGATCAAATCAATTTCTACTTCATCTTTTTTATTTTTTCTATTGTTAACATTTATAAATAAATAACAACGTTCAGATAAAAATAAATACATATGAACAATTTTACGTCGTTCTACTTATGTTCACAAAGGTATTTCTTTTTGCTAGTTTTTGACTTCCAAATTTACTGTATCTTTTAATCACCTTCTTATTTATCTGATTCATCGGCATATGACTATTTTCTGTTTCATAACTTAGAATTAAAAATGAAAGCTATACGTTTTGATAGTATTAAAGTATTCAAAAAGATGCAACTAACTTCTTGGAAGTTAAAAGAATTACCAGCAATAATTTTATGATCGTTGTAATGAGTATTTCCACTAAAATAGTATCGTTTTAATTCTATGGAATAAAATAATTGAACATTTATTTTTTAAATAAATCTTCAGGATTTGAGACAGATTGTTTATTTAAAAAATATAAATAGCATAAACATAATAAAATATAAATATTGTATAAATTCTCGAAAAAGATACTGAAAAGAAGACATTAATTAATAGAATTTGAAACAATAATATTAAATGTATAAAATGAATGGTTCATTAGTACTAATGTGGACATATATTTCATGTCTTAAATATTTACAGGTGATATGTTTTTCTAAGTTACATTAACTTTTCTATTCGATTTATTTATATTTATATATATATATATATATATATATATATATATATATAAAGTATGTTTTTTATATTTTCTAGGGTAAATAGAAAATGTAAACGGAAGAGAAAAATAATATCGTTTAAAAAATAAATATGCTAAATTTTATTATATATATAGGTTGAATTTTATGAGAGGGAAAGGTGTTTAAAGCAAGGAAGTGGAAAAATCAATATCCGTTTAACATGAGTATTATAATAAAATTCTTTCTATCGCGAAATGATTAATTGCTTTTATCTATTTTTTTATGTCTTTTAAAATAATATACAAGACAGTTAGACTTTTCTTTTAAACAATCTATAATATGTAGTATGATATTTACCGTTTTTTCAAAACTTATTTGTTATTACATACACACACACACAATTATATAATTTTGATATTTGGATTGTAATTCACAGGAATGAAACAATAAATTTATTCGTGTAATTAAAATTTACAGTACATGAATCAAAAAAAAATGAGACTTTTCATTTAATTAAGTATAATATCTGCTAAGTATTAAGTTATTGCTTACGAGAATAAATAAGGCAGTAAAAATTTATATAAAGTATATAAATAAAAGCACACGACTACAACGTAAAATTGTTCAACTGAATTTACTTTTACGTGCATGTAGTTTTTTTTTAAAAAAAATTGAATAAGAGAAAAAGTAAAATGTGCAGTGGAAAATTGATTTTATCAACCAGTACTGTTCGTAATATGAAAGAATAAAATATATTATCATTTTTCCAAAGCACGTTTTTTGGTAAGAGCAAAAATAAAAGGAGCGCCAATTGGTATGGAATAATAACGTTTTAAAAGAAATATGTGCTCTATGCGAGTGTCGTACGATTAACATTAATTTTAAATGTAAATGTGCTGTTTCTTGTCAACTCTTGATATTCGTATGGACTGTCTTAGACAAACACATTTCTTTTAAAGAAATAAGTTTATTGAATTCTAAATTAATAGTTGTTTAAAATGGAAGTGTATTAAAATGATTAAGCATACTTTAGCATAGTTTGTTTTATTTTATTCTTTAAAAATTATACTGCGGATCGAGTTGCGTGTAGGTACAAGCATATATATATATATATATATACATGTATACATATATGTATATATATATGTTTATACATATTTTTCTCTTTATCTCTCTCTCTCTCTCTATGTATATATAGTGAGGGAAATATGTGAAAAAACATATATATTATATATATATATATATATATATATATGAACTTAATTCTATGGAACATTCGTTACTTTTATTTTCTTTTGGAGTTTATTTTGATACGTATTATTTTTCAGAATGAAAAGACGATGCAAGAACTGTAAGTCTCTGAAACTAAAATTATTAAAACTTTTCAAATATTATAACTTTTTCAAATAATATAAAGACATTTTTAACTTTTTGTAATACAAAAGAGAATAAATTTTGAAAAGTCTGATTGTTTTGGCTTTTTAAATTTTATCATTATATATATATATATATATATATATATATATCTGTTAATACATTATATTAATTTATAAATACTATGAAAAAATTTTTAAAAAACTGTCATATATTTACTATATTCTAAAAATAATAAAAAGTTAATTACTGTCATAAGCATTAAAAAAGTGGTAATAGTAGTTATAATTTATTAATATTTATAATGGTTATATTCTTTTAATAAAATTAAAAATATCTCTTCCATTAACTTATACATGAATAAATACTTCATTAAAATTACTCTATTTAAATTAATTAGAAATGACTTGAAAATATAAATGCTGTCGTTAAATATACGTTTTCGTTATCAATCTGATGAATTATTAACTATATTAATAAAGAATAATTGAATTCAAGGATAACATTTCGTCCTCTACCATTTTGTTTCATTCATGTTTCATCAATTATTTTATAATTACAAACACTTTTGTAAATATCATTCGCTGTTATAATAACAAGTGAATAATTTGAGCAAAATATTCTATTTAATTTATAAACTATTTTTGGAAACATAAGTATATATTACAATATTGAATATTTTTTAAATTTAAACCCAATGTCACTTTAGTGTATTATTTTTTTTAATTTATGAAACAGCAATTTTTTTATGAAATCGAGGCAGTAGTCTGAATAATTATTCATATATATATATATATATATATATATATATATACACACATATTTATATATATATATATATATATACATATACGTGTATATATATATATGTGTGTGTGTGTGTATAAATGTTGATAATTACAAAATTTGTCAATTTTTTATGTGTTTACTATTATTGTATATTGTAGTTTTTATTGATGAAACGTCATTAGTTTTTTTTTTTATAATTACATTGAATAACCAAACAATTATATATTCTTTTATTTTTATAAGACTATTTTGATATTCTATTTTTGTAAAAGTATATTAGTTCTTTCGGAGGAGTCTCCGTATTTTATGTTAATGAATTCATTAACAGACTCTCTGACTGTGTCTTTCTTAATTGAATCTGCTCGTTTGAATAGTTTTAGGGAGACCCAAAATGCTGAAAATCTGATTGATAAGATAAGGAAAATTCTTCCGAATTCGCTTACAATTTCTATTGAATAACGTTTCCTGTATTTTATTTATTATAAGTTCAGTAATTAATTACATCAACAAAATCGATGTTTTCATAAGAAAGCGAAAAAAATGTTAAAATGTTTGTGAAATTAATGTGTTTTTAAAAATAGATATTCATTTACACACACGGGTAAATAAACACCCACATATATTCACGTATGAGATTTGAAAATTCATGTATATGTATATATATATATATATATATATATATATATATATATATTCCTTATAGTATCAAACAATTTCCTTTCCGGTGTCACATTTTGTGAAACCTCTCTAATGTTCGCTTGATATTGGATAGATATTGTATTATTTATTTCAGTTCTATTTTAAGTTAGTGTTTTGTACGCGGTTTTTTCTTGAGTATGCAACTCAAATATTATGCTTCACATTATCCAATAATATTAACCTATGGTGTAGGTTGATTAAATTATATTAACAGTAAAACGTTTTTCTAGTGCGATCGTTTTGTGCTACTGACAAATGAGACTCCAAAATACTGAACATCGATATCTTACTGCCTATTAATTAGTTTAAAGATATTTTGTGTTGACTGTGTGTACAATGTATGTATGTACTTATATATATATATATATATATATATATATATTAACTGGTCACGTGTCAATAATTTGTCCTCTTATCATTATTTCTTTGTTTTCATGTATCAAAAAATCTTCCAATAATGGAAAATAATTATTTCTCAAATAATAATAAAAATTTGAAAATTTATTAGTATGGAAGCTTTAAAATTTGCTTCAACAAAATATCATCAAAAATATTTAGAAATCAGGTTAACACATTGCGTACCGGAAACGAGAAATCTCGTTTTTATATAAATGCGCGGTAAGACCGGAAACGAGAAATCTCGTTTGCAGACAAATATTTTAAAACAAAAGAGGTGAAATCAAAGAACGACTGTTTCAAAGATTTATTTTACATAGCTATAATATGTTACAGTCATACATTGATTTACATTGTTTTGACTTGACGTTGTTTTATGAAAATTAGGCGCTACGCAATATGTTAAAAGAATTCCAGGAAATAATATGAATAGATATTCATTCATTCATAAGTATGTACAATAACATATTTTCAACATTCAACGAATATTGCTGGATGAAAAAGCCTCTTTTGATTTATTCCAAATTGAATAATTCAGTATATTTATAATATCGTTATCATATCTAATCATTGATTGATTTCTGTCCATCTTTTATATATAACTCCCAATTAAAAATGCTTTTTATTGATCTTTTGGTTTATCTCCTTATCTTCATGCAATATTTTTCATTAATTTTTTCCCAACTTTTATTATATCTACAATTGTTCTAGTTTTTTTTCTGAGCATACATCTTTTTGTGCTTCTCTTTGTTGTATGAAGTTGTTGTATTATTATATCGTTCAAGATTCATATATACGTACATGATATATATATATATATATATATACGAGTATATATATATATATATATATATATATATAATGTATGTAGATAAAATCTACATGCACTAAGACTTCGAACAACATCAAATTCAAATTTACGATTTATACAATTTTTGTTACTTACAGTGAAAAATGTCAATAAATAAAGTAAATATTATATTTGTCATATCCTATTTTATAAGTTCAAATATCAATAGTACCACGGAAGCGTTCAGAAATATTTGCAGAGTATTATTAATAAAAATACATGTTTGTGTTAGTTCAGTCTGTTTCGTAGTCCGATAAACTATACAAATTGCTGAGTATCGATCTAAATGATGTTTGGACATTGAAAAGGAAAAAATGATAGATACAGTACAGAGAGAAAAATATTAAATTGCAGAAAAGATAGCATTACTACTAGATGTGTATCGTTGAACTATACTGAAATTAATTTTGATCTGAATTAATTATCAATGGAAATTCATATAAAATTTAGACTTACGTATCGTCGAGGCCAGGAAAAAATATGAATAGTTTGTATACCTCTTGATAATTTGCGATGAAAAGTGGGTTTTATACAAAAATCGTATGTAAAATCAGTTTATCTGCGAAAGAGGATTAGTACCAGTTTTAACTCTTAAAGAAATCTTTTAATCTAAGATTTCGTTTTGCAATTGATAGAAGCGTTATGAGGATGAGCATTCCAAGTTTGTTAAGTCCACCGAAACTGTTGTGCACTCGGTAATTAAGAAGGCTCGAAAATGAAGTGATAAATTCACATATATATATATATATATATATATATATATATATATATATATATATATATATATAATATACATTTATATTAAAACTAATATACATATATAAATCTGAATAAAATTCGTTTTTAATTTTCACAAAATAATTTTTTCACTCCATAAATGCCGTAACATTTTTATACTCAAAATTTTTCAAAAAAATATTGTTGATTACAGAAACATCTGGTACCAATATTAGTATTAAACATTCGTTTTTATATAGAACTATATATCATATTACACAACATTTCATTTTCTTTGATCTACTTTAACTCTTCCATCCCGGTGCCATTTTAAAACTTCCCGTACCGGTGTAATGAGCACAGTTGACCGCTAATATTTTTCACGAAAATTATTATTCATGAAGGAATAGAAGGATTTTTAATTAGTCGAACATCAAAGTCAATCTTTACACCACCAATTAGTATCAACAGAACATGCTTATTACAAGAAAATACAGAAATAATACTCTACGTCCTCACGGTAAACGTTCGACGGTCAGTAAACTGACATTTGTTGAACAACGCATATGCACTAGGGTTGTTAGTTTTGAAATAAAAGAGAGAACTAAAACAATATTTGCGGTTTCTATAATTATTTTTTTAAATTAATTAGTGATAGTAACGAATAACAAAAGATAACAAAGGATATTAGCGTTCTGCGAGTAACAGAAGGAAAGATATTTGCAAACAAAACTACGCTGTCAACTGTGTTTACCGCACCGGAACGGGAGAGTTAAACGATGTATTAAATTGATACAATTTGAAGAAAATAAATATAAGGGTAATATGATATATAAATATATATATATATATATAAGAAATATGTCGTAATCAATTATTCTTTTTAACATATAATGACGAAAATAATTACTTCTAAGCTTTGAAAAAATCTTATCGTCATAATCGCGCAAGAAAAGACTGTCTTCAGTTCTTATAAATTGAAAAAACGACAAATTTAATATCTTTCGAACTTTTATTTAACTTTTATAAGAATTTTCTCTTAACTCTTTATTCATCCACTTACTTTTTTATCTCGCGTTCAATTCAATTAAAATTAAATGAATCTTAAAGTGATTAAAAGTTTCCAATTAAAAATAATGATAATTTCAAAAAACCTGTTTATTATCAGTCGATGAAAGTGTAAATTTAGCATATCGTGAACGTCGCATAATTAAATTATATAACTGGATGCATTTATGAAATATATCAGTAGTTATATGTATTTGAGTTTTTTCTTACTACTTATAAAATTTTATAGTTTTCTCATATAATATATGTATATATATATATATATATATATATATATATATATATATATATATATAAATTTTGTCTATTTTATTAAATCAGTTGTAGACTTCGTATATATATATATATATATATACTACATATATATATATATATATATATATATATGTAGTTTAAACCATGAACTTTAAAATAAATGTAGTAAATTATATACAAGAGTGAAAATGGAATAATGATTTAATATTCATATTACAAGTAATATCTTAATTTGCATGAAAATAACAAGAACGCGGATTAAAAGTGAATACAACAATGTTAATAAAGCATATATAAATTCTATAGGGAAATAACTTTATTTAAAATTTGTCTGAATAAATATTAAAGCAAAGTGAGTTTTCAATGCAATTATATCCTTTGATATCACTATTTATTAAATACAGTATGTCAGTTGTGTGTTTGAGGTGAAACATGGCATAATATAAGTTATATAATATACACGAGTTTAATTTATTTTTCATTAAAGGAAGGTAAGTATCGATAGAGGTATGGTTGCGGGCTTACGGTAGACTTTTGTCGGTGGCAAAAGACAATAGTGCCATAGGCACCATCCAAACGTTTTCACATAAGGTTGCGTTTAGAATGCGTATAAAACAAGTTAGTCATTTTACGTGTTACGGTAAATATTACATTTTTTTAAAACAGAAGACAGATTGATGTGGTAATTAACTCTGCGTACTCCACTTTTTCACGCTACTGTGATTACATCCAAACACTAAGTTCGTATGTGAAAAAGTGGAAAAATGTTACAGGACGTGGACGAATGTTTTTTTTTAATTTATGTCCCAGTTGTACGCTGTACTACAAACATGTGTGATTATATTATTTTCTTTTATATTTCAGTTATACTATACACATTTTAATTAGAAAATAAAATTGTTCAACGATTTAAGTGTATATCAATTAAAAATATTTCTACAGACAATATTGTATGTTTTAATTTCTTGTTATATTCAGTCATATTTTATTCATGGTCTGAGTAATGATTTGATATTTCAAATAGGAAGAAATACAGTTTATAACAATTTTATACACACACACATATATATATATATATATATATATATATATATATATATATAAGCAGTGGCACACTCAGGATTTAATCATGGGGAGGGGTAAGTTGAACGGATAAAAAAATTTAATGTGAATTCAATAAAACTCATTAGATGATTATAAAAAAATATTTCAAGAATTAAATAAAGTTTTATTTCCTTTTTACAAAACTCTTGGATTACTTCAGTCGTGGTTACATTAATCTCTCTGTGTATATAAGTTCATTTTCTCGCGATGATTTTGTTTTGTTTTCTAATATTTTTTTCCTTTTTATTTGGGAGGGTGCCAAGTCTCCTTACCAGTCACCCACCCCTATGTGCGTCACTGTATATGAGACTAGTAATTCAGATATCTAAAAAGTATCAAATACGAATCATTCAAGTCTACACACCAGAAACAGCTCATAAGAATAAAGAAATCGAAGATTGTTAGCAAGAAGTAGGAAAACTCAACGATAAAGGAAGCTCCCATTATAAAGTTATAAAAGGAGATTTTAAAGCAAAAGTCGTAGAGAAGTAATACAATGATAATGTAGTTGGAAAATTTGGCTTCAGAACAAGGAATGAAAGAGGAAATCATCTGATTGAATTTTCGGAAAGCGCAGGGTTATATGTAATGAATTCTTGCTTCGAGAAAAATGTTAAAACAAAATGCACATGGAAAAACCTCAATAATACCAAAATATAAATAGACTACATCTTAGTTAACAAAATAAAAAATCAATTATGGAAGATTCTTCCGTACTAAACAGATTTAATACTGAAAGCGATCATCGGATCGAAAGAAGTAGGAGTACATATAAACGCAAGGCTAGAAAGAAAAAAAAATTTTAAAACTCCAAGGAAAACTAGAGATATTCAAATACCAAAAGAAAGAAAAGTAGAATTTTAATTAGAATTAAAAATCGATTTCAGATATTGGAAAACGAAAATGTCGAAGAAAAAGTGATTTAAATCATTAAGGAGTCCGAACAAGAAATAGAAGGGAGTCTTAAAATAAAATCAGATAAGAAAATATCAGAAAAGACGAAATGTATAATAAAGAAGAGAAGAGAATGAATGAGTATGAAACAGTTACAGTTGAAATGAAGTAATTTTTTTTCATTCATGTCATGTTTTCATTTCTTTATGTTTTCGTTATCAATATTTCTGTGACTGTTTTATTATTTAAATTCATAATAATATGTATAAGGAGGATAGTGAAACTGAATGAACGTTGTAAAATTCAATTATCTTTTTAGGTTGATGCTTTATAAGAAAAGAAAAAATAAGAATCACAGTTGTTGTTTGTTGTTATGATTTAAATTGTATGATAATCATTTCACTGAATGATGCATTGTATATTGAAGACAATTGACAAGATGTTTTTTCTTTAAAATTCGAATATCCTCAGAATATAAACTTATATGTCATTCGATGATAATGAATACATACAAACGGTTCGTAAATATTTAGTTTTGAAAATAGGTTCATCTTCATATATACATTTATTTCATTGTTCGAATGTACAACAGGAAATTAAATGTATATGGTTTGTTTCGTTTCCGAATTACTTAATTGTCTCTTCATAAAATCATCCCTTATATTTATATTCCACTTGCGAACTGCTTACTGTTAGTAATTTGTTAGTCATTTTACGTGACTGTTTATTAAATAAATAACGATGTAAGTACGCGCTTGTATTCAGTGTAGTACATATTTCATTGCTGAATGTTTGTTAATGAATATTTTATTAATAAATTGAAATATCAATCAAGGCATATCATGATTGGAGATAAGTCTGGAAAATCATTGTTGGTATAATAATATTTTCATTGGAGAAGCTGAGATATAATTAAAAAATTTAATTAAGGAATCAATACATTCTTATTAATGTTTTTTATCAAAATTGAAAACGTTTCGCATAAGAATTTTAATTAAATTTCCATCGAGAGAATTTATAAGAAAAATCACATTTTTCATAGATATGAACCTTATTTTTGTATTATAATATTATATATATATATATGCTGTTAAAATGTGAATAATTTCAATATAAAATTAATGCAAACTAAATTTTCAAATTTATTCAGTGCAAAAAATAATTTCAACATTTTAAAAAATACTTTCAACAGAAACATATTTTTTACCAACACTTACATTGTTATCTTACAGTTACCTAAGATGGAAATCTCTATTGGGCAAACAATTAAATAAATCGTCAAGAAACGCTCGTAAATTTAAATGCGCGAAAAGTCAAGAGAATATAAATAAAATTAAATGTTTTTTTAACTTAATTTGATTTTTATTCAACCTTCCCAAACCCAGAGAAGTATACAAATGTGAAAATCTTAGGTTTTGTATTTTCGGTTTATATTTAAAGTGTGTTTTCAATTAAAGTAATATTTTGTTCGTTTGTACAATTCGTACATATTTTCGATGCTGAAAATTTAATGGCGTTTGAAATCTTGTTTGATTAATGTACGTTGTCAAATTGTATAATTAAAATCATTTTGTAAATAAGACAAATTATATTTTTTGATAATTTTTTAGTTATAACATAAGTCATAAAGTGGATTTATAGAATATCAGACATCGATAAAGTCGTTAATTATAATGAAAAAAGAGTTTTTAATTATATTTTCGGACTATATTTTTATTATAATTATCAATTAGATGAACATATAACAAAATATTTTTAAAAAAATTAAATTTTTCTGTTTTTTTTTTATAAAATCAAATTAATAGTGTTCAGAAAAAATAGCATAAATAAATTATTCTTAAGATTCATCTAATGAGGGTAATGTATAATATATTACTACAAAATGATAAATTACTGTCATTATAAGTTTGACATCATACAGTAGATAGGTTTGTTATCCTTGAGTTATGAGATATAAAATGGCTTAATGGAAAATAATTTAATTTTCAACAACTTGTACGACCCTAATGTTAGGAAATGTTTGTAAATGGACAACTTTTGTAAAGGAAATCAGTTGCATGATTATATGTCCTGTAATTTTTATAGAAGTTGTTATGTATTCATACTTCTATAAATCTAGCAGTATTATTATTATTATTAGGTTGATAGAAAAATAATTGCGGTTTTTATTTTATGAATTCTAATCTTAATTTTTTTAATGAAAGTGTCATTTCATCGTTTTCATGTTGACATTATTTTAAAGTGAATTTTTCAGTCCGTATTTTGGTTTCATGGTCTTTAGTTTTACTATTAATTTTGTTTCAAATTAGTCTATTGAATTAACGATGGAAAATAATCAAACAAGAGTAATTTTATCGTATGAGTTCAAAACAGGTGTTAAAATAGCAGAACTGGTCGTAAACTAAACGATGCTTTTGATGTGGGTACTGTTAAAGGCCGTACGGCGCAATGGTGATTCCAAAAATTTCGTGCTGGGAAATAAAGCCTTGAAGATGGAAAAGGTCGCAGGCATCCTTCTTAAGTTCTTAACGACCGACTGAATGTGTTAGTTGAATCAAAAGCACGTACAACAATTCGAGATCTTGCACAAAAATTAGGTGTTGCCATCCAACCGTTCTGGACTACTTAAACTAAATAATGTCTATGAAACTGAAGGTTATAAACCGTAATTATTTTTCTACAAACCTAATATATACATATATATATATATACATATATATATATATATATACACATATATATATATACATATATATATATATATATATATACATACATATATATATACATACATATATATACACACACACACATATATATATATATAAAAGTATCAAATATTGGGTGAATTCTTACAATACTCTCCTCCAATTTTTCATTATGAAAACAACTAGTTTATTTGTAAACAGAATGCTTAATTCGATCAATTATATAGTATCTACTGTTTTCTATAATCTATTCAACATTCTAGCTACTTCCGTACATCTATATCGAAGAGCTGATAGGGTCATTACTTAACAAAGAAAACCTTTAGTTTTTTAAAGCCTTCAGCAACGTTTTTTTTTCTATTAATGGATAATATGAAGAATTATAAGAATATTTTAATTAACTCTCGCAGTTTCCGTTGGGTTTGCATCGATTTGCGACCTACTGTTGTTTAAGTTGAAGAGAACATCTTTAATTTAGAAAAAATATATTTTTTTGTTAATTACTTGGCTTAGTTAGTTCAATTAACGACGATAATTGTTCAATATTATTGTCTCGTTAGCAAATATCGACCAAGAAAAAGAATTTCATTACAATTTTTCTACGATTCAAGCCAAGCTGTGGTGTTATTCTAGTGGTTTCATTACATAATGTACGACTATATTTCAATCGATATTTTATATTTAGGGATTTATCGATTTTTAAAAATTGATCTTTATTTATTCAATCTACCAAAGAATTGTTTGATGGGGACCAACCCATAAAAATGATTATTAACCCAATCTATTTATGCATTTAAATGTTACCAATGTTTTTATAATAACATGTTGAAATTACATCGAATTATAGATTTTCAATCTTTTAACAATATAGTCAATCTATTGTTTGTATTTTTTTTTCTAGTAAATTTTGAATAAAATTATCGACCTCACTAGCGCAACCAGATTGCCTTTTACCATACAAGTACTAACTTATCATATTTTAATTTGGAAAATTGTCTAACGGTGTTATCACTTACTGCATTTTCTTTATATATTTTACAATTCATATCTATGATTACTGAAACTTTTGATTATTTTTAAATCTTGAAGAATATAACGTGCCTAAAATATAATTTTAATAATTACTAATTTAATAAATACTATTTTAGAACAAATCAATTTTGTACTTAGATGACAGCAGAGCCATTTATTGTAAATCGGACAAAAGGTTTATCCTAGAAATAAAAACAAGATAAGTTTCATTTTTAGAAATACAAGAATAGATTAAATACGAAAACAAATAAGAGTTACAGATGTATCGTCAATGGTAAATTTTAAATGGATATTGGGATGCAAAAAAGAAAATAATAGACAACATAAGAGTTAAAAACTAAGAAATATACGAAATTCCAAAAAGAGATCCATATAAAGATATTAGAAAATTATTAGAAATATGTAATGAAGATAAGCACCGGATTGTTAAAATCAGAAAATATAAAAATCCATTTTTCATTTTAACGAAAATTGTTTAAGTCCTAATTTGTTATTAAATTTTTATTTGTTTTAAACTAATTGACCTCATGATATATAAAAATATGTTAAATGAGATATAAATTCTTTTGCATATTGAGATAGAACTATATAAATTATATTCTAAATAATTAAAAAATAATTTTGTAGAAAATATGGATAAGTTTTTGAACATTATTCCAAAATAAACCTCGTCAAAAAAATAAAATGGCATAAATCATTTAAAACGATAATCTAACAACGTGTTAGAAGTATTTAAGATAATCAAATAAATAAATATATACATCAAACAAATATATCAAGACTATTTGTTAACTAAAAGAAAATTAAATCAAACAAAATATTTTTTATAATATTCTTATATTATTAATATCATTATTTTGGATAATTATCATTCATATCCTAGTTAATATGTTTTCTGAAATCATAAATTTATATTATATATATACATATATCAAGTTATCTTAATGAGTATTTTATTCGTTGGATTTAAATTTCAATATTAAACCAAATATATGCACAAAATTTAGTCTTTGAATATCTTATTTTATAATTTTGTATCAATGTGTATTTAATGAACTTCAATAAGAAAAAGGAATATATGTAAAATAATAAACTTTTACAAGAATAGTTCTGATGCTACGACTAAATTCACTTTCAAAAATGAATTCTTATTTCATCTCATAAACCACACTAAAATGTTTCGATTAAAAATATTCAATAATAAATTTAGCAAGTGACAATTGAAAATAATCAATAATAATTTACTGAATATTTTTAATCGAAAAATTTTGACTAGGTTAGTGGAGGGTGAGGGCGAGGGCCACGGATTCAATACGCAATGTTTTTTCTCGAATATACTAGTCAGTTGAACGATTTCAGTACACTTAGCCATGTATTCAATTTAATTAGATGTAAGTTAATATATAATCTATTAATTATACTGCTGAAATATTTAAAAAGGTTTAAAGTTTTTTTTTATTTTTCAATGTTTTCACTTAAAAGTTTATTTAAATTTAAAATATAAACACATTTCGAATTTGTTTTTAAACGCGACAAATACTGACAAAAACAATTAAACACTTTTTATATAAATAATTTAAAATAATAATCGAAGATATAAATATATCCAGTTAGTCAATAATGGAACAGTTTGATTGTCAATGCAGAGTAAAAGCTACTTTCGTAATCAACGTGTGTTTTCCCAAAAGTTCAAAAGTACTGTCTTCTTACATTGTCCTATGAATAAATCATGAGACAATAGTGAAACGTGTATCTTGTAGAAATAATCTTTAGAAGTAGAGCATACATTTCATTACGTCAGTATGATAAAAATGGTGTAGTGGTTATTTAAAAATTTAAAGTAAAAAATAAAAGTATGTGCGACGTTTTACCTCGATATTTTTTTTAGCATACTAGAATACATTCTTTTATACATTTTATAATTTAATACTCTATTTATATTCAATTTAAATTTTAAACGATATTTGTTTTAATTATATATAACATCATGTGAAGTTTATAATATAATTATTAAGTTATTACTTTTATTAACATTACCTTTTCGATCTTGATTTATAATTAATTAGAAAAAACATATTTATCTTAAGGGTATACCGGAAAAGAGTTAAAAAATATTAAATTAATAGTTTATTTAATCTTTTTATGAAAATTTTATTCTTCATAAAAAGATTATAAATATAAATTATTATTATAATAAATTATTATTATAATAAATTATTATAAATTTATTTTTATAAAAATTCATATTATTTAAATAATATGAATTTTAATAATTGTTTAATTAACATGGCTGCATATTTTTCTTTCGATATATGTGTACAAAAGTTTACGTTAGGTTATAGTTAAATTCATTATTAATTATAAATTGAATGGTTACATATTAGATGAACAAATTAATTTCATGTCTTTTTTATAACAAATTCATGTTTGAGGAAAAATATTACAGAATACATTTCAATCCTTAAACTACTCGTATTCTTCATTATTTTATATAACTTTTCTGCATCTGTCGAGCAAATGACGAATCACTTGTCGAAGAAAAGGTGGCTGCTTTGCGTCGATGAAATCGTAATACATTTTAGGACATTTTCCATTGTTTCAGAATTTTTTGCATTTATTAAACGTCGCAACACATTCCCCCAAAGCTAAAGAAAGTTTCGGTAGCATTTTTTTCAACTGGAATGCGAAAAGAATATAATGCCTAATATAATGATTTTTAGACGCCATTCTGTTCATTACTGTTTTGTGAGGTTATCATAACTGCTTGGCTAAGATATAGTGTTTTTAAATGTTAAGTTTTTCATTTTAAAATCATGAAATGACGAAAAAATATTTTAATTTAAAACAGAATTATGACTCATTCAATGTAAAGGTACCGAATTAATTTTTACACAATATTTCTGTATAATATTACTTTATAAATCATGATTTACATGAAGTTGACGTTTTTGTAACTACCAGGACTGAACTTAATAACGTTAAAAATAATGTCACATTATTATATATATATATATACATATATATATAAATGTATATATATATATATATATATATATATATATATAAATGTATATATATATATATAAATGTATATATATATAGAGAGAGAGAGATTGAAACGCTTTCGCATTTATTGCTGTAGTGAAAAATGAAAAAACATTATCTTTAGGAATCTGTTTTAAATTTGAGTTGAAACAGTACTAGAATATACAAAAACATAAAATGAAAAATGGAATAATATCTTGAAAACGATGAAATATTTATATATATATATATATATATATATATATATATATATATATATACTCGTATATGTCTCAAATTTGGATCAAATATTGACGAATTTATTTAACAAATTATGTAAATAATGATATTTGTTTCAAAATTAAATTAATTACAAACATTAAAAATTAAATTCATTAATTGATCATTTTTTAAAAAAAAATATTAATAAATATATCATTAGTTAATTATAAATATATATATATATATATATATATATATATATATTATATGTTTATGCTAATAAATATATATTTCGTCGTCTGTCTATTAATACATTTGAGAATTAAAGTCTATGATTAAAATTAACAGAAAAAAAAATATTTTGGTAAATTATGAGAGTGTATGATATATGAATACATTAACGAAAACAGTAACCATTTTATCTAACAAATTTTTCTTGAAACCAATTTATTTTTCATATTAATACAGACATATATATATATATATATATAAGAAAACATGTGTATTTACCTTTAAACATATCGTTTTCTTTATTATTCTGTTTTTTTTTATTGCGAGATCTATATTACCCTATAAACTATTCATGCATTTCTGTTAATGGTTGTTCTATTCCGTATTTTCTCGGTGAATTTCAAAAGTTTTATTTCATTTAACAGGATTGAGTCTCAATACAATGTCACAATATTTCTTCCTTGAATTTTTTATCATTCAATAGTATCTCTAGAATACTAGTTTTTTGTTTTACAAAACCTAAATATTGTTCTAATCTTCATTTTTTTTCTCAACACAAATATATGTATTCAGATATCATCATTTATAACATTGTTTTCTCGTCAAAACTTGTAATTTTTGTACGATAATTTAGAAAACGAAATTATATCTTTTACAATAGTAGTCTGAATATAAGACGACTCCGATTATAAGACGTGTCCCAGTTTTTTCCAAAAAAATTAAGAAAAAAGCATTTTTATGACCTTGATTATAAAAAAACATGAAATTTTTCCTAAAGAAAATTTTAAAAAATGTTCGTTACTTTTACTAGAAAGTAATATACATAAAAATTATACAAATTATATTTAAAACTCCATAGTCTGTTGTTTAATGTGACTATAGTTGCGTGCAAATCTTAACTTATGAAGATCCGAATATAAGATGACTCTTGTTTTTAATAAAAATCTGTAGAAAATACTTCGTCTTATATTCGAGCTAATACAGTATATCGTCTTTCATTATTTTTATTTTCTTTCATTCATTTGGCAGCTTATCAAAGTATTCTGACCTAATTATCTTGTTGATCTTGACATTTATTTTTCTTAATGAATATATATATATATATATATATATATATATATATATATATAATTTTATGATAGCAATGAATTTATGAAAAAAATTTTTATTTTTTATCAATAACATATTAAGAAAAGAAATATTATGTATCTATTTATGTAGTCGAAAATTAAATTATTGAGTATTCAATAATTTTTTTACAAAAGATGCATTTTTTAATTATAACCGTTACTTAACTTTGTTTATAACAAATGATTAAATCTATCTCTAAGAATTAAACGTTAATTATTTTCATCCATTTCTCGTTTAAATAACGTTACATTGAAAATTTAGTAGAAAATAATTCATCACATCCGCTGTGATTTACGAATTCTGTTTTAAATTTTATATTAGCAGGATTTATGTACTGTAATGAAGAAATATTATTAATTTTTAAAATATTCGTAATCTCAGTTTTTCATTAACCTGTTTAATTACTTGTTTTAAAGTGCATAATTACATGTATTTAATATAATTCGAGTCTAAGCAAATATATAAATGGTACACTTTTTTGTATGATGTTCTCATTTTGTATTCAAAATAAACTTTTCTACGAGAAACTAAGCGCGACGGAAAAGCTCATTCCACATGCTCGGTCAAGAAGAAATGATTCGGAAGAGTGAACTGAACCTTGGAAATATCAAGCCAACACACTTTCATCACGTTAGACATGTTGATCTTTACCAGTAGTTTTTCGTCCTTTCGTTTAATATTTCATTCGCCAACTGTTAAATATGAAAATGTTCACTTTTTTCAGTGAGAAGTCTGTTTTTATGATTAAACGATTACCTAAATATTTTGTACCGATACCCTATAAATAAACGTATTAAATGTAAATATAAGTTATTGCTACATTTTTGTACTCTATATTTATATAATCATTAAAGAAAAGAACAGATTATTAGAATGTAAATTATTCTTAGTCATTACTAGATTTTACAAGTCATCAAAAATATAATAGGAAGCAGCATATTCTATCATTATAGTTCGTCCTGTTATTATAAACAATACAATTGTAAATTTAAATTAGTTTTCATATTTAATTTATGTATTAATTTGTTAATATATACTATTTTAATTAGGTTTTATACAATCATTCAACTACATTAAAACAAATCAATTACATATTTCCTCTTGTTCATAAAAAAATGTTATATAAAAATGATTTAATGTAAAATTTTTAATCGTGTAATTTTTTTTTTAAATTATTTACTTCTATTATAAATTTAAATTATAAACTATTCTGAAATTTCATTCAAATAGAAATATGGATAAATTTGCAGGTTAATTAGTATGAATATAGAAGATAATTCGGGGAAAAAATGTACATATATGTATCATTACTTACAACGAATTAAAAACGTTTTATACACTACATTTTTCTTAAATAATCTTTCATAAATTTATATGGTAAAGTGAAAAAAAATATATTCTATATTAGATCTGTATTTCCCTACAAATTATTTTTTTCTTAATTGATAGCAATGAAAAATATATAAGATACAAATAAATATCCTTCGAATGCATATCAAGATAGTATTCGTACTCTGGTCTGAAATAAATAAAAATATAGTCACCGTTTTTAGAATTAAGTTACAAAATATTTATTATATTTTGCAAAATTTCTTCATTTTGCGAAACATCTAATCTATTAGCATTCAAAACAGTTGGTTTTATTAATTCATGGTATTTTTCTCCATATTTTATAATTATTAACAAATTGTAAAATATCAAATTAATAATAATTGTTCCTTCCTTACTAGTTTTTCTTTGTCTTTAAATGTAACCTATGAGATATATATATATATATATATATATATATAACCCTATTTCACTTTTAGTCAAACTATTTTCAGTTAATAACGCAGCACTGACTTAAAAAAATATAATTTAAGAATTATTTTTTTAAATAATAGTTCTTTGAAGCACTTCAAATAAACGCATGAATATTACCGATATGAATTCAAGATATTTTTATTTATTTTATGATAATTCTTGTTTTAATTAAAAAAATATTTTTCTTTAATCCAATAACTGGAAATGTATATGTTCTCTAAAATATATTTTTTAAATTTTCTTTCTGTCATACAAACATGTGAAAAGTATTTTTTTTTAATTTAGAACATGAGTACCTTTTGACTCTCTGTAAGTATGTGTGAGTAAGTATACGTGTCTGTGTGTATATATACATAAATGTAATTTAACGTTAAAGTAAACTTACTTGATTGTGGAAAATATGAAGATCGCTATAATGAGTGTTGCAAGAGACACACCATAACCAATCTGAGACACTGTTTTCACGACTGGAAACCATTGTTTCAGTACTGTCGAATTTTCGATATACGGCCCGATTGTAACCAGAGATGTGCGATAATAATCCGTTATGCATTGAGTGTAGTTTGTCCAGGTTACATTTTTGGAGTTTATGTACCAAGTACCGTTTCCAGTACAATATTTCGTTGCTGCATACTGAAACAATATTATGAACTTTAGTACATACATTACATACAGAAATTTACTGGAAAACTACTACAGTTGTCCAACTGAAACAGATGTTTCAGTAAATTAATGATTCCTAACAAAGTTTCGTCGGAACGTACAAAGTTTTATGTCTTCATTAATTTTATGTATTCTGTGCTAAAATTGGACAATAGTTATTAATACCATAGAAGATGTGTAATTTTAATATGGGCCATTGAGTTTGACTCGTTTCGCGTTAAATACGAACATACTATATTTTAATAGAATATCGTTTGAGAGTACGATATGTATATATTGTTCATATAGATGTAAATAAAGTAAAATTTATTCAAATTGAACTATTATCCAATCAAATTCATGTTTGCATTAAACGAACCAAAGCATAACACGTCTAACGAGTCCTTGAAACATTATTTCAGTATAAAATATTAATAGTACTTGTACAATCAGTGGACGACTGTAGAATAATGTTATTGTTTTATTACCTATCTAATTATTTTGAAAATTCGTTTTTTTTTAAAAAAAAATACATATTTAGAGCTCAATAGTATATTTTTTTTTATAAAAAGTATGCATTTTTATATAAGACTTCCAGAATAACCAGTTGAATGTTAATATTTTTGAAATATTTTCTTTAAATAATCAAATTTTTGATATAACTTATACTTTATTACAAGCTTGTATATGTAATCTTTAGTAAATATTTTATTTTTTTACAACAGGTAAATTGAATACAGCAGTAATGTTTTTCTAAAAAATTATATTGCTTCTATTAATTTTTTAGCTTAGTAAGAATAGCATAAATATTAAAATAAGATGATTATATATGTATATATATATATACATACATACATAAGTATATATATACATACATACAAACATATGTATATATATATATATATAATTTAGGTATAAATTTATTTACATTTAAAAACATTGAAAGTAATTATTTTTGATCGCCTTAATTTTCTATAGTATTAAAATGAAATTTGTTATAATTATTATTTTGCTATTATGGCTCAATTCACTTTAATAAATAAACTATTACCCATACGACACAAAAATTTTTATCAAAATATTCAAATATTACTAATTATTAATATTTGTTTGACTTATGCCCATTTCGATGTCATTACCTTCAGAGAATGGAAACACTGATAGTTTTCAGAAATCAAGTTTTTATAAAATAAATATCAAAGGCAGAGTGTGATTTACTGATTTATAAAAGATTAATAATTTGTGTTTGTTAATAGTTAAATTATTATTTTATTTGAAGTACAGTTAATTAATATGGTGTAAAATATCCTTTACAGAATTCTTTATCACATGAAATTCATTTCCAACAATAAATAATTTATAAAAAAAAAATAATTTATTTGGCCCATATTTAAAAAGTCGTAAAAATAAATATAATACAATTATATTCCTTTAATATATGTGATTGAATCAGATATATTTTTTTACAATCAATACAAATGTTTTTATTAAGTAATTTGCTAATTTTCTAATTTACAAATATATATATATATATATATATATATATATATATTTGTAGATCAATAAAATTAATGAAAATAATTTTAATTGAATCAATTTTTATTTCAATTAAAATATTATCTAAAAAAGTTCAAAACACATTCGAGAAACAAATTGTAACTCAAGCGATACATATTTGTTCAACTATTATAAAAATATGTCATTGTTTTTCATTTCTTAAATATATATCTATAAATACATATATATATATATATATATATATATATATATATATATATATGTAACAATAATTGTGAATATAAAATTTAAAGTATAATATAAAAAAACAAATACAAAATAACTAAAATATTTTTCCGTGTTGTTGAATATCAATGAAATAATTTTCAGATTGTTGTTAACACTTCAAAATAATATTCTAATATTCATATATTCAAGATGAAAGATAAATTGAAACTAAACTTAAAAGAAAACAGCAATTTTCTTATATGCTTCTGTATGATGTTTTTAGATGATTATATTGACTGACAGGTGGAGTTTTAATAAATGAATTGTTATACATGTATGTATATACCTATGTATGTATGTGTATATATATATATATATATATATATATATATATATATAGGAATTTGGACTATTAGTTTATAAAAAATCATCAATATATATTTTTTTTCAATCGAAAGGAATCTTATTCCTTTATTACATTTTTTATAGCTATTATACAATTTATTATGGCCATAGTTATTTTTTTATACATATGACCCAGTTAATATATTGACTTGATAGTTTTGGTCTCGTTGAGTCATTTATTTAGTAATCTGCTACAATTTGTTTCAGTTCTGAAGCCTTATTTATGTAGCTTGATGAGATATTCTCGCAGATTACTAAATAAGTGACTCAATGAAAAAAAAACACCAGCAAGTGAATAAATTTTAATCGGAGATTTTGTAACGCTGATATAATAATACTTAAAAATAAGTATTCTATATAAAATAAATTTTCGGAAATCGTAAATGTTTTTGAATGAAGTTATAAATTAAAAAAAAACACTATAATTTAAAAAAGAATATAAAATAGTATAATGATAATAAATTTATAGTTAATATATAATTATAAATAATTTAATGTATAATTATAAAATACAATCATTTTTATGAACATGTCATATAAAAATTGTAAGATATTTTCTACAAGCAGCCTAAACAAATACCTTCAATAATTAGTTAACAATGAAAAAAATAAACGTGTAAGATATTTTTATTAACTGATTTATCTTCTTTGAATAAATCTAAATAATTTTATATTCAATATGACAAGGTGTTTTGGTGTTGTGAACATGTTGTGAGACTTATTTGATCTGTACATGCTAATAATTTAATATGCTTAAACAAATTTCTACGGTAACGAAATAAACATTTTCTTGTTAAACGTTTTATCTGACAAGTATTGTTACACTTTCAATTAGAACATGACTTATTACAAAACATTCTCTTTATGTATGTATGAATGAATAATGGGATATTTTTATAAATTAAAAAATGTGTATGAATTTGAAGACCATAAACCGCAATTATTTTTCTACCAACCTAATATTTGCTTATTTAAATTTGTCTACCTCCTGAAATTTATTTGTGTAATTTTATATCGATTATTTACACACACACACATATATATATATATATATATACACATATATAGCTTCTAATAAACATTAACATATATTAATATATATATATATATATATATATATATGTATGTATGTATGTATTTCCATCTTTTTATATGAAACTCAAAAAACTCAAAAATATAAATAATAATATTCGTTTCAATACCTATAATTTTATACTTTAACTATTCAATGACGATTTTATAAATAAAATAAATATTTAAAATAGTTTTGTTGTAAAAACAACTAAAATAATTAAAAATGATAGCATTAATTAAATAAGTCAATTTTTAGATAGATTTTTTAGTTATGTAATAAAATGATTAATTTATATAAAAATTCATTATGAACATAATGCTGGTAACAAAAAAAATATTTAGACATTGCTTTTCTCATGAAAGTTAATGAATGTTTAAGCACTTGAAGTATTTTCCTTATTTCATAATACAAGTGTGACAAAATGACATTTTAAATTGTCGTGGATGTTTACATACCATAAATTTCTTGTGTAATTTAATAATTTTACGGCAGAACATGAACGTGCTAAATATTTATTTAATTGTTATACAACCCTCAGTTGTTTAATTAATGATAGAAAATGAATTCAACTTAAAATGTGTTGCGCAAGTTTAAACAACAGATAAGAAAACGTTTTATTCTCCTAGTGGGTGGATTAGAGAAATGGATTATAGAAACTTTTTTATCATACTTTTAATTTATGAATAGAAAGATTTTTTCTTTTGTGTGGTAAACGTTTTGTGAAAATATGGATAAAAGTTAAGAGAAAGTAATATACAAAAAAAAATAATAGATACAATAATTACAAAAGATTTTCTTATTTATAGTATAGGTAATTCAATTTAGGCTTCCACATGAAAGTATTAAAAAAAATGTTTTATTTTTCATTTAGTATTTTAGTTTAATTGTATTTTAGTATTTATTAAAATAAAATACTAAATAAAAAATAACACGATTTTGGTAGATAGATACGTTGTTTTTTTAATACTTTCATGTAGAAGCCTAAATTGAATCACATATATTTAAAAAAATATGTAAAATATGATAGCGTTTCAAAGAATCATGCAAACATTTTAATTAAAGTGACAACAAGAAAAAGCCTTTATGATTTCATCTTTCGCTTTTTCAGTCAACACCGTTTTATTTGCACTGCAACATTGTTTTTATTGACTCTATAATTGACATACAAATATATTTAATATTAGCAATTAATTGTAATTAAATTCAGACTGATTGAGGAAACTTAAATTAAAATAATGCAATTAAAATTTCACTGCTCTATGCATTTACATTCTATAAATTTCATTATATTATTATACAATGAACACGAATAAACAAATTACATGATTTATAGTATTATCATAGCTCAGGGATGTTAAAATCATTAAATCAGTTTAATAAATAAATCCTGTCATAAAATTAACTCGTAATAAATTTATGGATTTTCAAAAGTTTCCTTTATATTATACATAGAATATTTCTGTTTGATGCATATTGTTTGTTTTGATTATTTGAATTAAAACATTTTGAATATATATCTAATGACGTATTTAATGTTTTTTTAATTAACATAAAAAATAAAATCTAGTAGTCGATAAAACAGTTTTTAAATTTTGGAATAGAATGCAAACCTAGAGTTCTTTTTTTAAATAAAAGATTTAATTTATTCTTTGAAATAAAAAGAAACTATTCGAAGTTCACATAAGGATATCGTATCACATAAAATAACAAAATCTTAAATGCAATTCTAAATAATTTTTTCTTGTTATTTTTTCTATTAGGATTTTTATCTAAAATTCATCTAATTGCTTCTTTTGCATATTTAATTCAATAGCTCAGTTTGAAGAATAATTGATAATAAAACTAAAGTCTATGTTACCAAAATATAGAACGAAAAATGCACTTTAAAATAATATTAATATGAACATGATGAAATCACGCTTTTTTGAATAAAATTAAGATTAGAATTCAGAAAACAAAAACCAGAATTATTTGTCTACCAATCTAATGTATATATATATATATATATATATATATATATATATATATATATATATATATATATATATATATGTATATATTTAAAAGTGCCGAAATATTAGATACATTTATGACATTTATAACAAAAAATATAATAATAAAATATGTATAAAATAAATTATAATTGGATAGAAATTATAGCTTAATGTCTGTTCAGTCTTATATAAGTAAATATAAGAATGAAAACCTGGGTGATAACAAACACATCATGTCAACTTAGGATTTGTTTGTCCTCTTTTTTCTAAATATTGTGGTCTGATAACGATATATATTGATTCAGGCATTGAAAGAAATGAAATTAATTAAAAAAATCCCCACATAAAAGCAGCCGTTATTGCCTTTTGCAATTGCCTCTTGATTTTTTCTTTTTATTCTGAACGATGGAACTGACATACATTCAGTGTCTTACATTTTCTTTGTTCTCGCACCTGCCATGAAATATTTATATCTCATTTTCGTCTAAAAGAAGTTGAATAGATAACTATATCAATAAAGATCATTTTTTATTGTTAAAGTTTGACTCGAATTATCAGACAAGATAATTATCTTGAAAAAGGTGTTGCTTATGTATTTATACTAAACCATAATCAAACTTTCAGTTAATTATTTGTAATCAGAAGTAAAAATAGGGATCTCATTTTATTTATTTTTGTATAAATAACAAATATTTAATAGGTCCGAAATACAATAATAAATTTAACAATATTCAAAGTTTTTAAACGCATAAAAAGCATAAAAAAATATTTTGAAAGCATAAAAATCAATATCAATTAACAAATTGTAATTAATTTGAATACATTGAGAAGAAGAATTTTGAACTTATTTTTCTAGCTCCACCTTTGTAAAATAATGTTACAATTTATCTTCATAAAATTAGACAAAAATAAATATTGACACTGACAAACGTTTATTTAGAAGCTACAATAACAATATTGTAATTTTTAGAGTAATCTTAAATTAAATTAAATTTCGTGTTAATTAATTCGCTCTAGTAAGATAATTAAATTTAATCTAATTATATATATATATATATATATATATATACAATTAAATACTAAAAAAGTAATTGGAGAGAAATATACAAAAATCATTTAACTGTAACATTAATTATTGTACCGTAGTAAATTAGTTATCTGGAATAAATATCATGGAGAAATGAATTTATTTAATTTTATAAATAAAAAGACATTTTTTAATTTCATTTAAGGATTTGGTATATATATATATATACATGTGTGTGTGTATGTATGTATGGATGTGTTTGTACATCTATAAATAATTACATTTGAAAAATTCAATTTTATTTTTCTATGCATTAATTAAAATCTAAATCGTTTAATAAATAACTTCGATGAACATTCTGTTAATTTTCGTATTTATTCAAGCCATGTTCTTATATTCTGATACTCGGATCACGAGAAAATAACTGTCTTTTAAACATCGTGTTTGTTCTTCAATGCTCTTAAATTCTCTTATAAATCGTTTATACGTTGCTTTAGAAAGTAACATTTAAGAGCGTGTTTTATTTGTCGTTAAATTTAAACTATTATGAAGTATTGACATTCTTTAATTTCTGTTTTACAAGATAAACAGATATATACTTAATAATATACTCATTATATAATTTTTTTATTCGATTTTACAATTTATATTTTAATTATATAAGATGACTGTATTCAAAAGCTTATTGATACATTCATATATGAAAAATGTTTAGAATGTATTATTGAATTACACATTGATTTCAAAAATACCAATTTTAAAATAAGTGTATGATTATAAACTTTTCCTTCGTAAATAAAATGGAGTTTCTCGATATGGATTAACAATTTAAACAATCAACAAATCTTATTTTTTTTATTTAGCTATTCAATTTAATTTTTCTAATCATTTATAAAAAAATAGTGTTCTTTATTGTCTTTTCTCTTGAAAATTTAATAATCATTTTTGTATCTTTGTTAAATATAAAAAAGTAGAAACGCTGTGAAATATAAAAAATTAATAAGAATTATTTCTAAGAATTGATTGTGAGTAAAATTAATTCTGTGTCATTAAATTGAATTAATCATTATTTTTTTTTAATTGAATTAATCATTATTTAGTTTTAAATTAAAATATTTTCTCGTCGTTATAGGCGTTTAGAGTGCCAAATTTAACATTTAAAAACATTATATATCTTGGCTTAGCAGCTGGAATAACATCACAAAACAGTAGTAAACATGATGGGGTCCGAAAATCGGCATATGAGGCATTGCATACTTTTTCTATTCCAGTTAAGAAAAATGTTACCGAATCCACGGGAATTATTTGCTTAGCTTTGGGAGAAGGTTTTGCGATGCATCAAATATGTTAAAAATGCTAAAACAGTGAAGTGATCTGAAAATGTTTTGCGGCTTCATCGACTCAAATCAAAAATCTTTTTTTCGATAAGGGGTTCGTTATTTACGCGACAGATGAAACAAAGTTATACAAAATAATGAAATATATTTTTAGGATTGAAATGTATTTTCTTTTTCTGTAAATAATCATTTTCTATAAAAAAGGCACCGAATTAATTTATTTACCTAATAAATACACTATTATTAAATAACAAAAAATAGAAGTATTTATCTATTCAATAATAAAAGTATGTTCTTATGTAGATAACAAGATTAGTCCATATTGGGTAACTAAAGTTTATTTTTTATGAGAAAGTTTATTAACGAGAATAGTTTCACATTTAATAATAATAATATAAATAATATTCTGGAAATTTACAAGATTATCATAGTTTATTTTTAATAAAGACATTAACAAACTTGAATATGTTGTAAAATAAAACTGATCAGAACAAACTTTTATTGAAAGTAGTATTCGATTAAATATTAAAAATGGAGTATTTAGTCTCTATTCTTGTTCTATCTATATTCACTACCTATTGATATGTTGTAAAATAAATCTCGTCAAAAAAAATATTTCATGTAATTTTGTTAAATAATTTTAATTATTTTAACCATAGATTAAACAAAATAAATGTGAAAGTAATTTTTCTTATACGTTGAAATATCCTCTTCAAATAGTTTCTTTGTTCATCTACTATTATTTTTTTCTGTGCAAAATAAATAACATGTTTTAATGTCAACATTTGTTTGTTGACAAATAGAAGAAATATTTTCTAAACATTCGAAAATGTTTGATTAAAAAAAATCTATAAAAAGAGTAATCTGAGTATATACTCTATAAAGAATTGAATATTATTAAAACTTTTTTTTAATGTTTTGAAAATGTGTCTTTGATATATTGTAAATAGATTTTTCGGTACACACTTTTATATTATACACACCTTAAAAAACATTCATGGACTTTTGTTAAATCAAATCAATACATTTATTTCAAAAGTGAAAAATTAAATAAAAGAATATTACAATTTGTTAGTTTCATATCATTGAATAAATTTTAAAATATATATTATTACTTATTAATACTGTCTTATATAACATTTTTAATAGTTATTTTTCATTAAATACATAACAATTTTTATTTAATGAAATATTCTAGAAAATATTTTTTTTAAAAATCATTTTCAATATGTGTTTTTGTGTATTTAGTTTACAAATTAAATGATAAATAGGAAGTATGAAGTTTTCTTTGGTAAATCAAGAACATTGAGATGGAGACAAAAACACTTTAATATTTAATCTAATTTTAATTTATCATTCTGCATAATTTTCAATATAGTTGCTAATAAAAGTATATATGATAAAAAGTAGTAAAAATAAAGTTTAAAAGTTTAATTTAAGAAAATAAACCTATTTTTAAAAACGTATTTTATTACTAGAACTGAAAAACGTATGAAAATAATAATGCGAATTTAGAATTTAAAAAATATATATATTATGGAATAAGTGTATAAAGAAATGAAAATTTCTGAAATTAATAATTGTACTGTTTTTTTTTAATATAGTATCTCTTTTTATAAAAAATAATTAATATATTAAAAAAATATTTTACCTACTTATGTACTAACTGTATTTTTTCCAAACAGAATTACTTATACTTTTTATAATATTTATTACGGAGAACAAAAAATAACGTAAACTCGAATTTTATATTTATGATTAACTATTTTTTTATAAAATTAAATTTAAAATCGCTAGCCTCAATACTTTAATAATTAATGATCCTAGACAATAATTATTACTATTTCACTAATCAGGAATAAATAATGTGGTTGTAACTTTTTTATTTTAATAATTTTACAATGTGCTAAGATCTAAGGTTATTAAATGTCTCTTTTTTACTGGCAACAGCAGTTGCTGTATTAATGAAAAATGATATATGGTACCACAAGATTGGATATAAACACATGACATGAATGCACTAATTAAACGACTACATTGTAGAATACATAGTTAAAAGTATAACTGACTCGATTAAAATTTTAATACGGTCAGTGAGAACTTGACATATTATAAACTAAGTGTATATAATTACAATTTACTATTAATATGTTGCAATTATTAATTTGTATTTATTTCGTTCCAGATTTCGTGCCATCAGAGTACTGGTAAGTGAACTTACTGTTTTTCATATAATCAATATTTAAAATACTCTTTATGTTTCCATACGAGTGATTTAAAACTAATTAAAAAATATTAAGTTTTTTCTATTACAAAATATTTCATAAAGGAATTATTTATATATTAAATTGCCTTTGCTATTTAATTTGATTCTATAATTGTTGCGGTTGATTCTTCTACACATAAAATTGATGTGATTTTTTTAAATTAAAATTTACTTTATTAGCAAATAGGTTCTTTTTAACCCTTTGAGTGCCAGAGATTTTTTGCCATATATATGCAAAAAATGGCAGAGGTTTTTATACGTTTTTGCAGTGGTGCAGAGAATAATTTGCATCAGTCAATTTTGAAGTATTCTTTTAGAAATTTGAACACATTATTTTCAACATATTAGATTGACTTTTCTAACCATAAAATAAAAAACAATATTCGAAAATCTGCAGAAAAGTATATATAATTCTGAAAAAAAATATTTATAAATAAAATGGAAACAGATTTTATGAACCAATTCCTATGTTTATATTGGTATTGAATTCATAGTTTTTATAATATATATATATATATATATATATATATATATATATATATATATATATATAACATAACTCATAATTAGTAGAATAAAAAAAAAATAGAATTCACTTTCAAGAACGTTTCTGTTTTTCCACAGACAATCTGTGAATTCCTTTCTTGCAGTTCAACCATATAAGGTTAGATCGTTTTACTGGTCCACCATCTTTATTGCTGCACACAGCACATCGCCTCAAATTACGCCCTAGCAATTTCCCTAATCCATAACTTCTATTTCCAGAATTATCGATAAGTTGTACTTATTTTGATCTATTTTCTGTTAACCATTCCATTTCTAGCGAACGTATAAAAGAGGAAGTGAATTGCAAACGCGACATTTTTTTTTTGAAAATACCATATAATGCACCGTCGTTTTCGGTACACTTTGACATATAGGACGATATGACTGTGCCAGTGCATGGAATTATTTTATTTTCGCCAAAAAAATATTTTCCAGTTTACTATAACAAATTTTAGTCGAGCGCGATAGCGCTTCTGGCTTTTCTTGCATATGCATGGATGAGCGCAAGGGTTCATTTCCGCACTCAAAGGGTCAATAAGATCATTTCGAATCTTACTTTCTCTCTCTCCCTACATATATATATATATATATATATATATATATACATATAGGTATATATATAATATGTATATATATATATATATATATATATATATATATATATATATGTGTGTATAGAGAGAGAGAAACAGAGATTTTTTTAATTCAAAAATTGATTATTACTCATTTTGATATAACAATTTCAATAACGATATCATCCTCATTAAGAACTAACGTATAAAAGATATTTTTCAACAAAGTAAACATTTCATTTTGTAAAAATATATTTCTTTAGTTAACTGATAAATAAATTTAAAGGGATTCTAATAAAAATATTTCATTTTTAAGTGCTTAATTGTACAAAAATACTACAAATGAAAAGTCAGAATTTTTGGTTAGAGGTTTACATATAAAGAAATAATATATTGATTTAAAATATAAACTGTAATGAATATGAAATTTAAGTTTTGAAAATCTCATTTAATCTATTTTTATCTGCATATGCAGATATATGTAAATGTACTAAATGTATTGCAATTAGAAAAACATAGCCATCGGCATTGCAAGTCTTTTATCTCAGTTGTTATTAAACTGCAATACAAAAAGTTAATCCAATTTATACTTTCAAACTTACATTAATAATAATTTAATTCGAACGTAACTAATTTCTCGTCATAAAAATACACAATCAGTCGAAAACCACAATCAATATTCTATGCTCTGCAATCAAATTAATGTTACCGAAGGGCGATGAGAGAAATAACAAAATTAAACCAATCAGATTGGTGACAAAAAAACACGTTTACTTAACGTTCGTTGATGTCTCACGAGATTTCATCCTGGTAAAAGGTTTTTGTGACAAACTTTTTTCGATTAAATATTAAAAATTGAGTATTTATTCTCTCTATTCTTTTTCCATATATATTCACTACCTGTACATTGTCTTAAGTTTGTTAACAAAAAGAATATAATAAGATAAATACAATAATAGAATAATTCAATTGAAAACGAAATATAGGTTTTCTTTTTATTTATTTTGTTCTTAAAACGAATTTCATTTTGCTAAAGTATTTAAAGAAAATATTAAAAAATATTACATTTATTGAAAATAAAACATTTTTGTACAACAAATGTATAAAGTTTATTAAAACACATATTGTTTACAGGTGTGTACCTCTGTCAGCACGTATCACGTATATATATATATATATATATATATATATATATATATATATACATGTGAGTGTGTGTGTGTGTGCGCCTATGTGTTTACTATATTTATATTATTTACGTATCGAATATTTACAGTTATTAAGACAACACTGTAAAACTTTGAGATTTTTAACTTTTCAAGCTTGTATCTTTTCTTAGTTTTTTTAAAAAATTATTTCATATATTTGTAATATTAATAGCAAATATGATTTTTTTTGTTAGAAATATATTTTTAAAAAATCTTACTATTTAAATAATAAATTCTATTTTAATACAATTTTCAGGATGAATAACACTACATAAGTGAATATTGCTAATATAATGACTTTTTTAATTATATATATGTATATATATATGTATGTACGTATGTATGTATTTATGTATGTTTACTTATTTTCTTTATAAAGCTATGCACTGAGTTTACAATTTATTATTTAACATATTATTTATTTAACATATATTTATTATTTTAAGTTGTTTTTTGGAATTTCGAGAAGAATAATTATATAACTATGTAAATGGTTCATTTTCGATTTGTGTACTAAAATTTTAGTTGTTGGAATTTGAAATGTTAGGATTAACAAAATTTATTTAAAGCATCTCTGCATATTTCTTTTTAAACAGATATAAGTGTAAGACTAGAAGAAAAAAATAAAGATCTTGTCTAACTGATGTCATAAAAATAAGAAAATGCAATTGTAGTTCGCCAAATTTCAGTGTACATTTTCACTGCGAAATATTCATCCTTTGTGTAAGATCGTTTCCAGATAATTCGTGAAAACAAAGGCTCATGTTATAAAGTTTTTGAAGATAATTATGATTGTTTTTTTGATTCGTTCTTAGCTAACACGCTATTTTTGAAACTGTTCATAAACTAGTTTAGAGTGTTTTTAATTTGACACGTACATTTTATGCATAATAGAAATGAATAACTTGTAATTTATGATTACTCCTTAGACTTATTTTTCAATTTTAGATATGATGTTTAGTCTAAATGAATGTTCAGTCCTTCTAAAAACCACATGAATTGAAGTGGATGAGGGAACATTATTTTTTTTTAAATTAGGAAACAATTTTTTTTGTATAGACCATTTTGTATATATATACATAGGTATACAATTAATTATTAACTAATTTATCATTAATTAATTAACTTTCTTTGGTAACAAAAACCAATACATTTTTTGAAAACAAGGCCGACGACAAAAATGTTTACACGATATTTAACCATATTTTCTCTTAATTATAAATAATAATATAATTCATAAACATATTTATGTATTTTATTTTTTTGGTCTTTTATTTTAATTTTAAATTTATTACTTTTCGTAGTAAAATAACAGAGTCATTCTTTAATTAAATCTTTGTTACATTAGAAAGCAATAAGTAATTGTTCTTTTAAATTTATGCCAATAAAACTTATATAAAAGATCGAGTAATTTTCTACCGGTTTTGGTATTCTTTCGCTATAAATAACATTATATATGTATACATGTGTGTGTATGTATATATGCGTGTGTGTTGTGCGTGTCTCTGCTCGCGTATATGCATGTACTTAAATTCTAAATTAGTTAAAAATTAAAGGACTTAAGTAGGCAAAGCGGATTTGAAAATGAAATTATAACATTTATATGAGCATATTCAGGCAAAAATAAATGCTCTTTCTAAGTGAATGAATATATTTTATGTAATATAGTGGTAAAAGATAAAAATATTTGTCTTTCAACAACTTAATAACAAACTGAAAGGGAAACTTGTAAAAGTTATTAAATGTAAATAAGTCTTTGTAATTCGAACTCAGGACTTAAAAAACTTGTATACAAAAATATGGGTACTAACATCATATTATATATATATATATATATATATATATATATATATATAAATGTATACACACATTCATTCCAAGCCAAAAAAATTTACCTTAATATTGTAAATAAAAATTGTCACATTCAACACCAAGGTCAGATGTAAAAAATTACATGAATACTTTTCTCAGATTTTCACAAAATTTTCTCCTCAGATACATAAAATGTATTAAACTTCTTTAACATTTCTAGATATATAAAATCAATATCACCATTCAACTCAAAACGATTTATCATTGCTTTCTAGTACAATATTCTCGTTCCTATTTAAATTTGAACATTTTGCCATTCTCATACTCATTTATGTTTATGTATTTATATATATATATATATATATATATATATATATATATATATATATACACATGCATATACATAGATTCACAGTCACACTCACACAACAAACTTTAGATATTCGTAAGATATTTATATATTCAATTCTTTATGTTTACATTTCATGACAACTTATCATTTTTATCTCTCTCATACACGCCTATATATATATATATATATATATATATATATATATATATATATATAAAGCAAAACAATATCCTTTTTTATTTACATATTTGTAAGTCACTTACTATCCAAATAATGGATTTTCATAATTTTTTCTCCAAAAAATTATTACCCTTTGACAACAAAAAAATAATTTAAATTTGTATTTGCACTAAAAAAATAGAAATGTTCAAAGGAAATAGTATTATTTATGTTATAATATTCTAGACATTTTTAAAAAAAAATTGATAATTGTTTCAATTTGAAATGTATATATATATGTTATATATATATATATATATATATATATATATATATATATATATATATATAACAAATATAAAACATATATCGACTCAACATTTCGGTAAAAAAGATATTTTTCGTTTATTTTTAATGTCCATAATATTATTTTCTGACATAAAAATCATTCTGACACTGTGGATAAATTTACTTTCACAAATTAATTCTTTTTTCATCACACAAGCAATGCTTAAATTTTTCGATCAAATATATTCAATAAATTATTATTGAGTTTTTTTGATTGTCACTTATGTGCATTTCGATGGCTACACTAACATCCGCATTAACATAAATGAGATTTTAAAATAGGTATTTTGATTTTATAGATTAGTAGACTTTTTCCCTTATTATCAACCCCTTTTATGTCTTTTCTATCGACAGCCGTAACTACCAAGATTATTTCCGATTTTCTAAGATTATTTCCGATAGGTACTGTAAAATCTACAATAACTTTTTAGAACTAACTAAAATTTTATTGTTGTATAGTTTATTATCCTTAACATGAATAAAAGCTTGTCGAAAGTAACTTAAAAATATTAGAAATCAAACTATAATATTCATTAAAAATCAAATTTAAAAACATCTTTATACCAAATAATATTAAAATACAATTTTATCTGTACTAAAATATGATCTTATTGTTATTTAAATTTTAATTCTTATTTATTTTTATTATACAATTTAATAAAAAATCAGTATATGTGAAAATGTTCTATTTTTAATTAACACTATTTGTGAAGAATCCAATATTTAATGTATTTTAATATTTGCTTCCATAGTTCTTTATATATAATTTTATATCAGAAATAACATCAAACATTCTATTTTTTGGATATACTAGTGTTATAAATTAATGAATAGAATTGTAAATTATCATTCAGCTATAACTCATTCTCAAAAAATCAATAACTATTCATTATTTGTTGATGTTTTTGTTAATTAAAAAAATTCAAATCGTTCATCATAAATCATGTTTTATATAAAAACGTTTGAATAAATAGTAGATTAAATTCATTTTTTAACTCAATCACTTTTAACACAATATCGAATTCTGATTAATCATTTAAGATAATTGCTTTCTTAATAAAAGTCGAACCTCAAATTTGAATTCAGTTACATTCATTAAGAGTCTGTTATTCTAGTCGCTTGGCCAAGAGAACATCGATTAAATTAATGAGACAGGCAACATTGTATAAACTCATGTATTTCACGGAATTTGCTCTGAAAAAAAAAACAAAAATTTTCTATTTACTAGAGAACTAAATATACAATATTCACTACACACAAAGTAGCGAAAACGAACATTATTAATTAATAAAACAAGGAAATTAAGGTGAGTAGTATCAAAATATAGTACTTATCTACTCGCATACAAAAAGTATTGCAGTATTGAACCTAAAAACATATTTTTTTTGATGAAATGAGTTAGGTATAATATTGTTTTATATTTTGTTCTAACCAAGCTATTTATAAATAATTGATCTGAAACGTTTATTTATTAATCGTTATCTAGTATGAAACTTTAGGTATAACAATGCTCATTCCTTGTTTCTAATTATTGATAATATTCCACAAATAAATATGTTATAAAATACATTTCTTTTTAATCCTAATACCAAAAAATAATAAATATCTAATGTTATTTTCCCACCAATATTAATTAAAGATATATATATATATATATATATATATATATATATATATATATATATATACATAACAATTTTGAAGAGTCATTTATTAACGCCAAATAGAACAAGATTGATAAGTGTTCATCTCAATTCATGACCCGAAGACAACAGCCCATCTAATGATCACTTAGTTACAAGTAATTTATCAGCAAATATTTTATTTCATAGTCATTAATATAGAGAGAAATTTACTTGATCTGATAAATATTTTAAGATTATGTAACAATATAGGTATAATATTATTATTAAATATTTTTAAACTTGTGTATATGTATGTATATATATATATACACATGTACATATATATATATATATATATATTATACATACATGTATATATATATAATTGCAACAAGTCGAAAATAATTTCCTAAGTGAAGAAAGTATTAAAACAATTTCATCTTTAACAGATATATGTGTTAATCCAAACATACTTATATGTTCTTATGTAATGATAAATTGGTTGTTGTGTATAAATGTGTATACATTCATCATTGTTGAACAAAATAAATTGACACTATCGACAGATGAGAAAATAGAGTTTCGACAGAATGTTACGGTTCTATACGATTAACTTTCTTTATTTTTGACAGACATAAAAAATAAGAATGCTACTACAAAACACATATATGTATATGTATATATATATATAATGTACTCCAAAATGATATATTTGTACTAAAGTGTAAACAAATTTATGTATATTTTTTTTTGAAGAAAAATGCAATTAAAATTTATATTTGCATACAAAATTAAGACTGCTACGCTACGTTTGTATTAAAAATTACATAAATTTGATGTTTGAAATAAAAAGTTTGATGAAAAGGTACCAGAATTATTCATATTGAATGTTTCTGTGATTCCTTGTAAGCAGAATATAAAATATTGGTTTTTTGTCCGATTATGAATACCTAACGTTTTCAATGAAATGTTTTTCAAACAAAATGCTTTTAAACATGAATGTATCCTTCGTTTACACATTTTACGTTTACAATTTTCTTTTTGTATTTTTTTACATTGTTTATTGTTTATATTTTCTACATTCGAATTGAGTGATTTGTATGCCTGTATATTATATATATAGAAATATATCCGTAGTCAAACATTATAAATTGTTTTTTAATAAAATATACTGTACTATTTTAAGAAACAATATCAACAATAATTTATGATAAATAAATAGTAAAAAATATTTCAAATATATTTTCAAGTGTTTGCTCTGATTATTTTTTATAACGAAATTAAATTCGAGATTACTGAGCAATTAATTGAACTATTATATCAATAATAAAATAATATTAAACTATTATAGGTTTAATATCTAACACATTAAATTATTATTATACTGCTTCAAATTAATTAAAATAAATAAATAACATAATATCCAATAACTTACTTTACAAAATATTATTTTGTATAAATAAGGATATTAAAAAATTATTTGCTGATTACTGATAATATGTTTTATAAGGATTTTGTTGGCATATGTGAAAAAGTGAAATATTTTTTATAAATCTGTTTAGAAAGTTGTATAATTCAGATAAAGAAATTGCAAGATAAATATTAAGATATAAAAAATAAAGTACATTTTAATATGTAATTTTTAAGCATTTTTTTTTTTGAAAATTGCTTTGCTGAATGGATTGGCTCAAAAGACAGCCCATTCTTCTGTCGCGGAATACAACTTCTGCGAGAAACGTAGGAAAAAGTCATAGTTTCTGAGAGAAAATACTTTGATTAAAGTATTCACACATTTTGTTATTGAAATAAATGCTCAAAAAACCCTACAAAAAACAGCGGCTTTCAATTCAACTTCCTAATAGCTAAATAGCTTGCATAAATATCGACCTTAATATTACATCTCAGGTAAAAACTCTAATAAGTAGGTTTAAAATTAAAAAAAAAACACACAGAAAAACTCCAAACTAAATTCGGGAATTTTTATTTAACTAATTTAGAAGTTCACAAATATCAAATTATAAACCGAAATCAAAAATTGCTGTTTAAGAATTATTATTCTGTTGTTCTTAATCTTGATAAATTATTGCAGTAATTATTATTAAAATTTATTTCGACAACTAAGACATTTTTAAGTAAATTATTGACATACTCAGAGTATAAATAAGCTATTTGAAAATGGCTTAAGACATAAAACTAGTCACAGCAGATTACAAAGTTTCGTTAAAACCAATATCACGAAATAGTACATCAACAGTATTAAAGGTATAAAACCTGACAATTATAATTTTACTATTAAATATTCAGTCCACCCTTGTATCAATTATTTTTTCAAACATTGTTTTACATCAGATATCAGTATTCTCTTTTATATACGTTTTTGAAAGAGTCCTCTGAGTTAAACTTACTTAAAAAATTAAAAATAGACTATATTCGTAGAAATATTTCAGTCAATTTGGGACTAAATTAGTTTAATCATTTTGTTTTTTTTTATAAAAAAAACATCTCATGCATATTTTATGAGATTAACATTTTTAACGGATTACTAAGATTTTATTATGATTTGAACACTATCTTACAAACTTGATTGTCTTTTTAATATCATAACATATTAACACATTTTTTTTCTAAAATTTCTATGGCCAAAAATTTCATTTAAAAGTAAAAATGTATAAAGCCAATTTTGGAATTATTTTTCTATATCTATTATCGATAATTAAATTAAGCTTTCGAGGACAAGCAGACCTTTATCAAAGTCGTCAGTCACGTCAGATGTACGCAAATCTTGAACTCTTTCTGTCGATAAAAAACAATTCATACATACATACATACATATATATATATATATATATATATATATATACATATATATATATATATATACATATATATATATATATATACATATATATATATATATATATATATATAATAGGTTCTGTGAAACGTGTATTAAAAAAATACTGAAAAACTCCCTTATATATAATCACGATTATGAATAACTCTTCAAAACATTATCAAAGACCGAGCTTGTTTTCCTAATATTTAGTAAATAATTTTCCTTCCTCTGCATTTTTTGTTTACTTTTGAACTGTATCTCTGTTTTCAGTTTTTAAATATTTTATTTTTATAAATAAAAATATAAATGAATATTCTTATTCGGAAATATATTCTTTACATAAATATGTATTTTTTTTCATTTTTTATTCTATTTTCTTTATTTTATCTCAAAAATCTCCTTATAAAATGAATGGAAACGTACACATGTTTATAAATAAAACAATAATTATATATTTTTTCCGTTTATATAATTTAGATAGTTATTAAAGTATGTTAATAAGAATATTAATAACTTTGAGGTATACCTTATATTTTTTTTATAAAAAAACAATTATACTCATTTTTTCTCATAATTTTTAACATATTACTTTTTGTTTGGAATGCAAAATTCACAAACAATTCTTAACTTTTTAATTATTTTATACCTCTGCTCTTTTCTATAATCAATATTATATTCTGAATTAGCACCAAAAATCGCCAGAGAAATAATTATTCACTGCTCTTAATTTACATAAATTTACTG
>CM068313.1:35289995-35327495 GCA_034766995.1 Acanthacorydalis orientalis | reverse complement strand
TCTTCATTATTTATTTACGCAATCATTTATCATTTATCGTTATTATAACTGAAATTTGATTATCAAATCAAAGTTTTTTTTTAATTTAAATACTGAGACGCGACTTATTTAATATAATCGTAGATATTATATTTTTCGAATGACACATTCTCGCCATTCTTTAAACACACACACAAATATATATATATATATATATATATATATATATATATACATACAAACACGTCTAAATAATGTGTCAAGCACACAAAGAAATTATTGTTTGTAAACATTCATGACGTGCAGAAAGGGATGAAAATTAACATACGAGTACGATATTTAAATTGGAATTACATTTAAAGAAAATCGTGAAACGTTTAATATAATAGGAAATTTCAGAACAATGAACGTCGAGTGTACCTGCGTCTCAAATCCAAAATAATCAGGACATGGTCTCACGGCCAACGTGCCGGCTTTTGTTTTCGGCCAGCAAGCAATACCGTCCCATATCACAGCACAATGCGTATCGTCCGTTGTGTACAAACTTTCACTTCCACGCGCTAAACACTCGTTCTCGATCCTAGACAGAATCTCGTACTGTCGCGTCATCCTGCGATGCGCGAGTCCTTCCAAAAACCGAACTGTCGACTCTCTTAACAGAACCACAAGTTGAATCCTGTACGAATTCCCCGAAAACTAAACTCGCGAAAACAGGATACGGGAAGCGCATTACAGGCGCGCATTAATTATCTGTCTCGCTCTCGCGTCGATAACAACACTGTTTGATGGAAACTTTGTTCAGTTTGTGAATTGTGTCGGAGACAAGCAGCGACGTATGCAAGGATAGAAATCCTATCGCGATATGCTGCGAAAATTGAAACGCCTGTCTATGATTGAATTATCTGACACGTGCTGTTCGAAATATAATTGAATGAAAATATTCGTCTTGGCGCCTGCGTTTCAAATAACGCGTTAGATAATTTGAAGCTATTTTTTTTCAAATCAGTAGGTGAACAAGTCGGTACTGATTTTTTTTTTCAAATCATGAAATTAAATCGAATTATTCCACCGATAAACAGATTCAATTTTAATCCGTTACGTCATAATTCAATTGTACATTATCGTTAATTTAATTATGAAAAATGTCATTCGAAAACATTACTTAATCCTATTGAAAATAGCATCAACAATGTCTTTATACACATCATGTAAATGCAGGCGAAAATCAATACACACGCGAATGTATTAATTAATACTTATGGATAGAAGAGGTGAAATATTTCTAAAGTATCGTGTATTCTGAAATATACAACAAAATTAAAGTTATTAAAATTTTCGTCTCTCATTGCTGAAAGTTAATCTTTAAATTTCATAATTTTAAACAAATGATAGACATTTATTAATATTGTTAGAAAATAAAAAATACTTTTTTTTAGAAAACATCCAATAGAATTGTAAATAATAGACACTGCCACATTTTCTATAAAATTGAACAAAACATGACAAAACGAAATCTTTAATGGTTACATTTATTGGCTGTGAATATTCACAAATTATTAAACATTTTGACAAGTATTTTATTTTCAATAAGTTTTAAATTTATTTATGCTTATTTGTATTCATTATTTTGTATCTGATAATATTTTTGATGCTCTGTTCTAATTAAAGTTAAGTTCTGGACATCACCCGGATTTCTTTCATTAATATTTCCTGAAATACCAATGTATGAGTTAAGATTCAATGAGTATATGTGAAAAAATATATTTTTAATTATTTTTCATATAAACATATTTTATAAAACGGTTATCATACGATATTTGATATATTTTTTGTTCTGTGTAAACTTTGGAGTAATAAATTCATTACAATTTTTCTCAGATTCTTCAAATTTTCAAAATAACATGAAAAGGTTGTTCCGATTCACATAGAATAATCACACAACCTTATTGGTTAAAATATACGAATCAAATTCTTAATCACAATGTACTGAATTGTTATTTTTATCAAAATTTTCTTTAACGAATGAAAATTTAAAAAAAAAATGGTTTTGTTTCTTCATATCTCTTAAAATATAGTCAAACACCAAATATGTTTCGGAAAGTTATAGTTATATTTAAAAAAAACGATCTTATTCTACACATTCTTTATTTTCCTTCGAATATAAAGAATTAATTATATATATAATTATATATATATATATATATATATATATTATTATTTATATATAAGAATTAATTATATATATATATATATATATAGTTATTCCTGAAATATAAATTATATTTTTTGTTTGAACAGTTTGCGAAAATCGTGTAATAATTTGCCTAGTATTTGTTTCTACTACTGAAAACGTAACATTTTATTAAGGTAACATTATTTCTATTTCAGTATGAACAAAAATATTTTACTATGAGTACTTCTTCTTGCCTTTGTAAAACAATTTAAAGACATAAACTCAATAAACTTCTTCAACAAAAATCTGAACACTGCCATTAGAATTACTATTTCACATATGTGACCAACGTTATGTAAAACATTGCTGCTAGTTTTTATTTTAATGCATTTTACCCAAGTTTTTATTATTGAATTTTGTCTTTTATTTGAAAATAAGAACATTTTTACATTATATATATATATAAAAGTTTTGAATAAAATAAACATTTTATAAACAATATTAATCTGTGTATCTTTAATTACTACTTGTTCTTAGAATTCAAAAGAAATAATTGTAAAGTATAAACACTCAGAAGAATAAAAACAATAAAACAATAACAAACAATAAAACAATAACAAACATTAATTTATATGAAATGTACTTTTAATCATATATTCAAATTAAGATTATAAAAAAATAAACTTTTTTTCTATATATTTTATGAATAGAAAATATAATGAACTGTATAGCTATTAATTTGATGAAGAAATAATTGTGGTTTATGACCATTAAATTCATATATATATATATATATATATATATATATATATATATATATTTATTTATTTCTGTTTTTTTGATTTTGCTAGCTATTTTAACTGGTCCAAAACTGTTGGATGACTAACTCCTAACTTTTGTGTCGTTTCTTAAATTGTTGTGTATGGTTTTGATTGAATTAACTCTTTCGGTTGTTCGTTATGAATTGAAATAGGACGTCCACGACCTTTTACTTCAAGGCTCTCGTCCCCAGAACGAGTTTTTTTGAACCACCAATGTTCCTTAACAGTATTGCACCATATGTTCCTTAACAGTACCCACACTAAAAGCATAGTTTAGTTTACAAGCAGTTTCTGCTGCTTTATCACCCGTTTAGAAGTCCTACAAAAAAATTTGCTCTTATTTGCTTCTTTTCTATCTTCAATTAAATATTCCAATTAAAGCAAAATTAATAATGAAATAAAAGTCGATGTTACTAAAATACAGACCGAAAAATACACTTTAAAATTATATTAACACGAACACGATGTCATTTTCATTGAAAAAAATCAATGATAATTGAATATTATTGCAGAACTGCATAAACTTCCAGATATATTTTACCAAGATGCCATTATTTTCTTACGTTAAGTTACTTTTGATTCATAAAAATTAGGTAAAGAGAAGTTAATTTTAACCTATTTCCGAAAAGATGAATCCACAGTTAACACATGTTATTTGACAAAGTATCTTGATAACAGATTTGTAGCTAAAAGAGTATCAGATCAACTCCAGATCAGTTCGGTTGCCCACTTGTGATGTGAAATAAAAATGCTCAACAATTATAGTTGGAAAACTACAATAAAAATATATTGTCAAAATAATATACATATATTTATATATATATATATGTGTGTGTATGTATGTATAATAAAATGCACTCTTTACTTCAATTGTATATATAACACATGTACGTGCATGAAAAGCTTTATCGAACACTACTATGAACTCTAAATAGAAGCTAAGAATATAACGGTCGCTATCGATCTGATAACACAAGAGATATAGCACTTTATTGGCAGAATATGTTATGAAGAATGAAAGTTAGATAGATATGAGCAAAATAATATTAAATCAGATTTTACAAATCAAATTTAATTCCGTTTATTTTGAATCGATATTCGTATATAGAAAAAATCGTGATGCAGTACATTTTAAAATCGTTTATAGTTATTTCATTTTTTGTCATGCAAACTGAATAACTTGAAAATATTATAAAATAACTTATAATAATTACAAATGTATACTTTATATTTAATGATTTATATCATAAAAAAATATCACAACATTCAAAAAATATAATTATTTGAAAAAAGAAAACAGTTAAATCAATTCTGTAATATATTCATTAATAGGAAAAATAAAATTATGAAATCATTCTGTATTGTGTTAAGTGAATAATTTTTTTCATTAATTTGTAAAATTTTGAGCTGAAAAAATCGCAACTCTCATAAAAAATAACTTGAAATTTACGATCCAATGAGAGTATTTAAAAATGTTGAAAATAAAAGAAATGAAGAAGTCTACAAAAATAGTTTCAATATCGTTATGAAAATATATATTTAAAATCTGATACGAAGTTTTATAAATCAAATATGACCATCTTATAAATGCATTTTATATAAAGTTTTCACTTCGTAGAAAAATTGTTACGTTATGAATAAAATGAAAAAAGATGGACAAAAATAAGTTCTTTAGAATTGCAGTTTTCTGTAAATGTAATTTATTAACGTACATTTTCCAATATTCGTTTATAAAGAATGAAACAAATAATATATATATAGAGAGAGAGAGAGAAAGATTTAAAAAAAATTAAGTGGATTAAAGCAAATTTTTACTTAGAAATATATTAATAAAAGGTTATGGTTAATAAAAGTTTTCTTTCACTTATTTATTAATATTTCGGTGCTTTGAACAGAACATATTTACTGACAAATATTTTAATTTTAGTAAAATATATCATTGATTACTATTGAGTCAACTTCTCAAATACCAAATTTGTTTTTCTGTATCTAAATAACTATCTGCCAATAAAATCAAAATCTTTAAAATATAATCGAAATAATGTCAAATGTCCGTTCAAATGTATTAAAATTATCTGATCTTGTTTTTGTAAAATAGAAATATGCCGTGTCCTATTAAAACATCTCTTTGATAAGGATGGATCTTCTGATCTTTTCTTTGTCAGTCCATTTATACGTCGACATAATTATATATATATATATATATATATATATATATATATATATATATATATATATATATATATATATATATTCGTACTATTTATTTAATTTCAAAAAGTTCAAAATTATGCTTTAATAATACAAAATATTATTAAGTTAATATTAAGATAACAGTTTCTAGTATTTTCTTTTCTAAAACCCATTTGTAATTTTTCTAATTGAATCGGTCATTTCAAAAGCTACATATCATGTTTTTTAAAACTATTTTTGTCGAAATCCGATTCTTGAGGGTAGACTCATGTTCAGCATAAAAAATACATTAGCCACGTTGTGCCTAGCTGTCAAATTTGCCATTTTTTTATCTTTTTTGTACAAAATGAAGAGACTTTTGAATTTAAAAACGATTGCCTCTCTGTTTTACAAAAAAAAAACTGTTTATCGACTGAATCTTATAGGAGAAGAGTTCCTAAAGACTAAAAAAAGAACATTTGCTCATTCAACACATATGAGCTTTCAATACGATTCTAATAAAGCTGGGATGGTGGAGACTAAAGAATTCATAGATGGTTCATCAAAAAACACATTTCATCTACTAAAATTATAAATTCACTTCCTTCTTCGAAAGTATATGGATCGAAAGTTTCGATAAAGTATAAAAAAATATACAATTTAAAACAAGTGAAAGATAGTATCTTGGAGGAGAACATGTCATTTTACAACGAAATATTCAGCTGGACAACCGAAGAAATGGAAGAAACTCTGTTAGAATCCGATGGCGAATATGATTATGCACCTTAATATTAGATTATAAGCGAGATACATATTTGTGTGCTATAATATAATGTTTTTTTTAATAAGGAATGATAATAAAAAAAATCTTTTTTAAACAATTTATTATGCATTTAATACTATTCCCTGCAAAAACAACACAAATAAAAACAATTTACATTGATTTTTTTATACATTAAGGTTTCATAGGATAGCATCTACTAAGCAACTAACAAATTAAAGGCAAGGAAAAATATATTAACAAAGAAAATCTTTAAAAAATCTTATTATTTTTGTGTTAGGCAGTTTTTATTGAATCATGTAAAATTTAAATTCTGTGACTTATGCAGTTTTTGAAATGACCGATTCAATTGAATTGTTTTTTATGTTTCTAAGATGATGATGCGATCATCCTCAGAGCGCTAAAGTTCAAAAAATATTTTTGTATCAATTTTTTCTACAAGTTAAAGCCCTAAAGATGATTACATCAGTAATCAAGTACTGAACATTTTGATTAGAAAAGTTTTAGATAGTTTGTGCGAAACTTAAACATTCATTTATGAAAGTAGATTTAGCCGCAGTGCAAAAAAATATTATTAATGGGTTAGTTTGAGATTGAATCCTGTTTAACGATTATAATTGAATTAATTCTCTATAGTAATTTTTATTATTTAAAATACATTAAAATAAATTCAAATCAATATCGTTTCAGTTAAATAATTATGAATTAGAAACTTTCCGTCAAGTACATAAATTACCGACTTTTGAAATAGATGTTACTTCATGCACTAACTTTCTGAAAACTTTTAACATTTATAACACTAGTTATCACGACCCACAAACAACATACACTGACGACCCTCGTTAACTATCATAATAATTAGGTCATATTATAGTGCACGAAATCTGTTTTTGGTCAAACTAAAGCTATTTTATGAAGTAAAACACTTTATATACCGAAAACAATTGTTTGTAGCGGATATTAAAATGAAATTCGAGACAGAAATGACGATAATACTGTATGTTGTTTTCAAAGGAATAATTTTAATCCTTATTAAGCATTAAGGTTTTGCCTTTAGCAACGAATAGCACAGTTCGTTTTATCGTGGGTTTGATCCACCGGGAACTATAAAAACGAAATCATTAAAGGTGCGTACGCCACTTTAGATGATTGTGATTACTAACCTTTTAAAGATTAAAGCCATGATTTAGTCTGTAATAAAATTTTCAAAGTATCTTTTATGGTAACTTTTATTGACAAGAACACAATCAAATAACAACTTATTGAAAGTACGTGCTCACAGATTGAGTTCAAAAGTAAAATGTGATTTGATTTGATAATCAAATTATTTCTTACTGTATTGTTCAAAAAAAGAACAATTTTAATACCTTTTTAATTTATTATCAGAACATGGATAATAAGTAACTGAGCAATAAATACGGATTAGATTGGTTTTAAGCTTTTATTTTTATTGTATTATTGATAATTAAAAATTTATCATTGTATAAAAAAATTATACTTTTTCATAGTGTAATTTTATTAGATTTACAATAAATGTATATATATATATATATATATATTGTTTATATTTATTGTCTAAATAAGATTAAATAGAAAAGTTGGATTTTTTAGAAATCTCTTATTCTAAACTTATAAGTTCTTTTACAATACAACTCATGACACGTTTATTTCCTTTGTTAAATTATGACCTCGGAACGTTTTATCATACTTGTAACCAATTTTCATACTTGTCACATGAAGATGCCCCTTCTGTCTTAAGAACTCACGTGAGATAATCGACGTGTTAATTGTTTTTTTTTATAGAATCTTACTTTTATAAACGACGAAATATTTTGTATCAGATTTCAATCCATAGATGTACAGTCTGTTCTTCCATTTGTATTTCAGTTCTATATTTAAAAATACAGAAGACGTTTTTTCAATTTTTTGGATTGTTATCCTCCAATTAGGCTCAGTTTACACTTGGTGTTTCAAACCACTTATTTGTGGTCTTCAACAAATCTATATGATACAAATTGAGTAGTAAGTTCAAAATTGTAAAATTATTATAAATTTTAAATTAGTAATTTTTTTTTATCTAAATCCAAAATCACCTACGTACACAAACCTCTACATCAAAATTACATCCTTTGATTTACTTAGATCAAACTTTATAAATTTACTCTGTGCAATCTTACTGATAACACAAGATTGGTAACCATTTCGTTTCAAAGATATAGGATTTTTTTTGAAAACTTCCATATCCTTGTCAGTTAAGAATATTCATTTTTATAAACTGATGAAATTCCCAAATACCCGATGTTATCTGTAGTTGCTGAATTATATACAAATATTCGAAATGTATTAAATTTTAAAACACATTATAATTTAAAATATATTTTCATTTAAAGAAATTTTCAAATCATACATAGGATATATTGATTTTTTTTGATATTTGAAGTATTATTTCTATTGTAATGTTTCATATTATACGAGCAATTAAAATAATAACTTATAACTGCAAGTTTATTAATTATAGTTACTATCTTTAACCCCTTGACATGCGAATTAATTGAAGTTCAATATGACAAAAAAATATTATTTATTTTTCAGCTTAACATTTGTGTAAGCTTAACAAAGAAAAGAATATTTATATATTGCTAAATATTATAATTCAATACCAATAACCAAAATTAATAAATAATAATAAGGAAACAAATTAATCAATAATTCAATAGTTTTGTAGAGTATGAAACTTTTCGAAACATTCTGATAAATATAGAGGTATTTGACATTTTTTTACATTTCCAAGTCATTCGCCTCTTATATTATTTTATGAGCATACGTGACATCTCTTTGCAAGATGTTGCTTTTCACCAGTGAAAGAAATATGTTCAGAAAATGTGCCCTCACTCGAATAGGCCATTTAGGTTTCACTGTCCCTTTCGTACAAATTCAAAACATCCATGTTGCAGAGTTCGTTTCTATGGTTCACACTTTAACACTGAATATATATATATATATATATATATATATATATATATAAATATAAATATATATATATATATATATATATATATATATATATAATTATTTCTTTCTAATATTTGCTTTGTAGCTGCACTAAAGAGAATTAAATCTGCGCGCGTCTCAGAAACGTCAACGTTTACAATGGCTAAAGAGACACATGACGTATCAGAGACGTCTTTGTATGTCAAGGGTGTAATAAAAAGTAAATCTTTCAAATAAATTGAATTCAGTATACTTTTTCTATTATAGATTTTTTTTATTTTCATTATAAATTAGTTCTAATTATTTATAAAAAATGACATTTAGTAATCAGAAGAATGTGTGGTCAGAAAAAGTTTTAAATCATAATACCCTGGGTTAGTTCTTAAGTTTTCTATAAACCGCTTTAAAGATTTATAACAGCAATATATAAATATTCACATTTTAAAAATCAGCAAGGAGATTCGTATGCGTTACATTTTTTTAGCTTATAACTTTTAAATTAAAACCGTATAGTTCTGATACTGTGATTAATTCCAGTCAAAAATGATGTTTTCCCGTTCATGAACTATAAAAATTCTAATCAAAAATGTTCAATAAATGATTATTGATAATTTTTGATTGTTACTTATGCACATTCGATAGTAGTTCCATCATCCTCAAAGCGCTAAGGTACATAACAATTTATGTATAAAAAACAGTTGTATTAATCTAATGTTGTAATTAAATAAAAAGAAAACTATAAAAAATTTAATTTCATTACGACTGATCCTTTTAATAACACAGCTACTCAGTTTTTTAAATTAAAAAAAATCTGTATCCATAATGTACGAAAAAACGAAATGAAAACTTAAGTATGTATGTAAAATGTTGTCTTTTAATACAACTTAATACCTAATTTACATAAAGTTAATAACTTTTGAGATTTCAACCTCTATCTAATAAAAAAATATATTTACGTGAATTACTTTGATTTTATTCCTGTTAAAAATATTTTATTATAATAGAGCATACAACACAGCTTTTTATTCACATTTCATAAACGAACTTAATCACAGGCAGCCATAAAAATACCTTTTTTGAAAAAGTGTAAATTACATAAATCACGGAGTATGCCATAGATAAGCGACACACTTCAGGTACAATGTAATTAAAGTATAAAATAAGCACTTTTTTCGTAGTCAACAAACTTTCCGCATAAAAACGAAATTCAACAATGATTAAACAGCTCAGTGCTTCTGTGAATTCATATTATTTATTATCATCAGTTTTGGGGACAAAATATAAAACATCACAAATAAAGTCTCATATATATATATATATATATATATATATATATATATATATATATATATATATTTGTCATTTTTACACATTTCAAATGTATTTTCTGATATGCACATCCGACTATCGATCTCTTTCTGTGTCGATTTATATTTCTTGGTCCAATCAACAATTTCTATAACCCATTTGTTACCTTTTCTTCTTATAACATCCATTTTTATTTCAAATCTTCTAATCTTGTTTTTTTTTTGGTTATTTTTTATATATTTTCATGAATATTGTATCCTTTCTTATCTTTTCTTACTATTACTAGCAAACATCATTCCACATAACTTTATGTTGTTCGAAGTTGCTACTTTATTTCAGGATTTCTAACACATCTTTTACTTCTGTAGATAAAACAGGTAGAATGTATTGATCGAATTCTTGTCTATTAAACAAAGTGAAATCTTTAATTTAAATACTGCGATATTTCGTCCAAATGCAAAACGTCTTATTTTTATTCTAAAGGGAACTTACTCATTGAATAGCCGATTCTTGGTAATAAATTGATCCGAATAGATATGTTTCATAAAATCTTCTATTGTTGTTTCTTTTCTTTCATTCAAGTCATTATAGATTTGTTTTATTTGCTCAATTTCAATTTTTTTTCTTTGCTCGTTTCGTCTAATTCTTTAATTAATATTAATTCAATTATTTATATATATATATATATATATATATATATATATATATATATAATGTTCATATACATTCTATCAAGAAAATTCAATCTATTTTAAAAATATAACTAAATAATAAATGAATAATAAAAAATATAAGAAAAATAAATGTTAATATTCTATTTTATAAATATAATTTATAAATATACTTCATAACATCTTTGCATTTAATGAAATATGAGTAAACAATATATATATATATATATATATATATATATATATATATATATATATATATATATATATATATGCTCAGTTTCAGTTATAAATTATTAAATTCTTCACTCTCACAGTTATATTACAACGTAGTTATATTATAAAGTCGCAAATGTTCATGTAGTCATGTGGGGTTTTTAAATGTTTTCCCACATATTCCACGAATCAGGCTCTGCCTGATATTAGACATAGACAGTACACAATAAGAAGACGAAGGTTCGTTTCGGTGAAGTAGTCGACTCCGAGGTACAATCACAGAAATGAAATGAAGACACACTATGGCATGATTCATACTTTCTTAAAATTCATGGAAAAAAATTGCAGTTATGATATCAATATCATAAAGTTTCGTATAACTTTGAATGTCATTGTTAATGATAATTTAATGCAAAATAGATACACATTTTTTTAATTTTTTTTGTCCTTTTTTGAAATTTTACGGATATTTTTTTATATATGGTTAAAAAATGTTTTTAAAGAATTATATAGGTTTTTTCAATATTTATATTTTTAGATAATTTTCAATATTATATATATATATATACATATTATAAAATTTGTATTTTTTATTTGGACACTATTTTCATGTTGTACAGATTAGTTATCTTTTTATTATTGCAAAATCTTCATTGTCTGATAGAATATAATGTAGTATAATACACTCTGAAAATGAGAAGAATAGATAACGCTTGCCAATATAAAACTGAAAATCAATCCCAGCACGATTCTATTTAGAAACATGTTAAAAATAATTCTTCTGCTGATACCTTTAGGTTGGTTTTAAACGACGCTTAATTTAAACGTTCTAATTTTTCTACCTATTAAAACAGTTCCGTCAAATCTTAGAATGTGATTATATTAAGGTCATTAACACATCAAGTAACAAAGATTATACGTTTTTAACACCTACTAAGTTAAATAGGATATCTCAGCATCAAAGCACTTAAATACATTTTCATATCTTCAATATCATTTTTTAAATATTATAATTGTTAGTTTTTATACTTATGACTCCACTGATATGTTATAATATTCTACTTAATTTTTTTGAATAGTTTTTCAACCAAATTTCTTTTCAATTTAGTTCACATGGCAGATAAATTATTTTACAACATATTGAGTTTTAAGGACTACAATAAAGTAAAGCATAATTTATAAAAAACACGTTTGTTCTCATTTAATTGGTTCCTTTGGATCATTCTTTGAAGATATAGTAGCTTGAAATATATTTACATTCAAGGTAAATATATATCAAGCTACCAGAAAATAAATCAAGAGCCGAATTGGTTTCAATAGAATATATCAAGAGTACTCGAACTGAACGAAGATAATAAGTACAATATATATATATATATATATATAGTAATTCTATATTATATTCTACTATATACCGAAAAATCTGAGTTTCTTGTAACTCATATACCATATGTTAATATTATTTGTAGATTAATAATTTCATTGAAGTGATTAAAAATTATTTATTAAACGTAATTATTATATTGGCCATTATTTACAGTTGATTTCAAAAATTAATTAATACCGCAAACATCTTTTTACATACGTTTATCGAAATAGTTAATAAGTCCTTACTATTTACATTCATTTCTTATACATTTTCTAAAATAATATAATTATTTTCAAAGCATAAGTATAGAACTTCTACAGTTTTTCTGTAACTATGTCATGTATATATATATATATATATATATATATATATATTAATGTATTTTCAAAGATATATTTAATCATAATTGTAAACTCTAATAATTGTATTGAAAGATTTATATTTTTTATTTCTTTGCAATAGATAACTTGCTAATTTTTATTTCTTCAGAGAGAAGAAGAATAGTTTGTCCTGTTTCAGATTTGTCAATTTAAGTATGTGTTTTCGATTCAATTATTTTGTGTTTTCCGTTTACATAGGACAACGATCACGCACAAAATATTCTTATAATTATAATGGAACTTTTATCAATATGTATAAAAATAAATCAAGTTACCATTTATATCATTGCTCAATTAAAGAAAGTAAATTAGATGTCATAGAAAATAGAATATATTTAAATTTAAAAGACATTTAAAAACAGTATATATATATATATATATATATATATATATATATATATATATATATAGTGCACTTAGGTAATCAACAAACAAGAGACCACAAGAGGATGAAACTAATTATTTTCTGAAAGAAATATACTCAGAACGCTGCTGTACTGATAAGTATAGTGAAAATTAATACTAAGGACTTTTAATACAGCTGCACTAAATACGAAAAGGTTCATATAGTAGAGATAAAAATAGCTGTTAGGAAAAAGTTATAATAGTATACTTGTATTGTTATAGTTTCAGAATTATTCCCAAGATACAAAAAATATTTTTTTTATATTATTGTTTTTATTTTATAAAATATTTTTTCTTCATTGGTGATTTAAACATTATATCATTTTTCGATTATATTATATAATTGTTGGATTAAATAAACATTTCTTTTGTAAAACTATTCTATTAAGTGAAACTTTTCAAAATATGGGAATATACTCACATAATTAAGAAAAAATCTATTTTTTGTTTCTCATTCATCAGCATTGCATTGATTCAAATAAAATAGCATTTTCAGTTTCAGTTATTGAATATAATTATATACATATATATATTTATATATATATATATATATATATATATATATACACATGTACATATTAATATATACATACACATGTGTATATATATATACATGTATATACATATACATGTATATACATATACATGTATATACATATACATGTTATACATATACATGTATATACATATACATGTATATACATATACATGTATATACATATACATGTATATACATATACATGTATATATATATACATGTATGTATATATATACATATATACGCACACATTCACACTTAACCCTCTTAAAACACGGTTCGATATAACACGGTGCAAAAATTGCACCGTGCAAAATTACAACAGCCCTCCCTAATCATGATATTCTTATAACATAGTTTCTATATAAAAGCCTAAAAACAGTATGGGCACAGTTAACATTTTTGTAATTGAAAGCATATAATTAACATTAAAACATTTGGAAATATTTTATAACAAATTTATATATTTCATATTTATTAACATATTATTTATTTAATAATATGAAAATAGTAACAATAATTTATTAGAATTGCAAAAAAATGGTATTAATTAAAATAGTATTCTTTTTTATTGTTAAAAAAAGTATTTGAACATCTTGTAATAAATTGAATTGCACTAACAATTATTTTCAAAAAACTTGAAATTAATAGTATGCCGGTAAACCTTTTCTCCTTATCACCTCTTTTAATCTCTTTGACATCAAAGAAATTAATTTGTACGTCACTTCCGGCTTTATATTTTCCCATTTGCGTACAAACACGTCCTTTAATTGAGATTTATTAGGTATATTATGTTTTCTGGTTTTCCTATCCAGTATATTCCACAAATGCTCATTCGGTTTTAAATCAAGAGATTGTGGTGGTGTGTTGAGGGTTTGTGAGGATGTTATATAAAATCCATTCTTTTACTACACGGGCTGTGTGCTTGTGACCATTATCATGCTGAAAGTATAAGTCACTTTCAATACTCAGCTTTTCTGTCCTTTTTTTGACGTTATTTTCAAAATATTTATGTAAACAATCTTATCCATTATTCCATCGACGAAAACAAGCTCTTACACAGCAGATGCTGCTATACAACTCGACACTATTACTTCACAAACTCCATGTTTCACAATGGGTAAAAAATTTTCTGCATTCAATTCTATATTAGGTTTTCGCCAGACAGATATTCGATCAACGCAGCAAAAAATATTAAATTTATTTTCATCAGAAAAAATTATTCTTTTCCAGAAATCCATATTTTCGTTCTGGTAGTCTTTTATAAAGTTAATTCTTTCATCCTTATTGATTTTACTTATATAGGGTTTTATCTAGGTGTTCTAGCATTATAACCAGTAGTATGCTATATAGTTTTTACGGTTCTTGGATTTACATTTTCATTAAAATCTATTTTTGACTGTGCTCTTGGATCTTTTTTAATTCTTTTTATAACAAACTGGTCTTTTTTATTCGAAAGTTTCCTTGGACTTAATTTGCCCACTTCTTGTTTATTAGGGTTTTCTTCCCTTTAAATCAATTAATTACACTTCAAACTGTAAATTAGCTTGTCTCTAATAAAACCGCATGATTTTCTTTTTGCATGCAAATTCAAAATAATTTTTCGTTCAAATAATGTAGTTTCAGCCCATGATTTAATTTTATTAGCACTTCACTATACAAGTTGAAAAAAAATTGTCTTACCATAACTTCAATGTCGCACAAATAATGATTTGCCGGGGATTTTCCTATTTATAAAAGTATTTGCAGACTTGAAAAATTAATTGTAGTGAAGTTAGAAAATTAAAACATAGGACTATGCCAATACTTTTTTCAGAGAAAAAAGATTATTTTGGATAAAGTGTAAAATTTTTGTAAAAAATAGTTAATATTGTTATGTTATTAAATAATTAATACATAAATAAATACAAAATATATAAATTTGTTCGAAAATATTTTCAAAATTTTTAATAAGACCCTTTCAATTGCACAAAAGTTAACTGTGCCAATACTTTTTTCGGGCAGTGTAGCATGATTTAATAAACTTGGACAACCTTCATATAGCACTAATATTTCCATCAAACTGTTTTGGTCGACACAAACAGGAAATTTCCCTTGTATACATAATAATGCAAAGTTTGCGCGTCGCTGTTCTTACTGAAAACTAGTTCAATAGACAGTTTCTTGTTCATAAATTTGACACACTCCGAAAACATGATTTCGATATAACACAGAACTCATTCCTCTGATTTGTATTATTTTTAGGTTTCGTTTAACACGGTTTAGATAAAACTCGGAACGAATTAATCGTATTACAGAAGGGTTGGTATGTATGTATGTATTTATATACATATATTTTATGTATATATACATATATATATATATATATTATATGTATACGTATGTATATATATATATATATATATATATATGTATATATCATATTTTTATAATTGAAAACTGTATTTTTGGCATTTTTCTACAAAAAAAATATTAATTCTCAATTTTTTCTTCTTTATTTGTGTTAATGAATAGATTTTTTATGTATTAAATTTACTATACAAAACTGCTATTTTATTTTCAGCTTTTTAAATACAGTATTGGTAATGAAAAAGACACTACGCATAATAATATAATTTACAAATCAAGATTTTAATCTTCAATTCTGTTACCAAAAATCTGTCACAGTTTATTTTGCAATTTCGTCTACGATATAATTTAATATTTCCCCTGTGGAATAATGTCAATGTTAATATATAATTTATTACCCAGCACTACTGCAAATAATACACTCAAATTCGTATTTACTTTTAGTATTGTTCCCGTATTATATTAATTGTTATTGATTACAAAATTTATTTCATAGACATACGAATATGAAATCAACGTATTGTCAATAAATTAAATATTCATGCATAAATTGTGTTCGTAACAACATTATTAATCGTGATTGAATCAGTTACTTGTTGATTCAGTCTGGTATCAGATGAAATATTCGATACATGTTTAAAAAAATGATTGAAAATGAGATTGGCACATCAAGATAAAAATGTATACGTTCAGTGCAATATTATAAAGATAAATTTATGACGACAACATCTACGACTTTTTTTATATTTAGTGAATATTTTCATGAGTTTAATTATTTGATTTATATCTGTCATTTACTTGTATAGAAATAAATGATTATTTGAATAAACAATTTGAAGTAAGTATATTTATCGAAAAATATCTTGCTTAATGATAAATCATAAATAATTTAAAAAAAATATAGATTCATGTCCTAATAATCATTATCAGAATGATAACTAGTTTAATATTTTTTATAACAGGTGAACATTTAAATTTATCTTCAAAGTCTAGTTATAAAAAATGTAATGAAAGTAAGGTTTTTTATTCATTTAGTTTATTCTGATTTTGTTTTTTTGTTATTACAAAAAAATCTCTCATGTAGTTAACATGTTTTAAAGGATTATTCATGTATTCTGCTTTTTTGTACTTTATTACGGTTTGTCTGATATGAAACATAGTAAAAAGTTTATTACATGTATACACCGTCATTTAGATCATATTACAAATTAGTTGTTTAATCATACGTTTTCTCTGAAATTATATTTGAACATTTATCAACCAAAAAATATTTTCCTTCTGAATATCTTTAATCAATTCATCTCTTACACATTCTTTCTTAATATATATATATATATATATATATATATATATATATACACATATATATATATATATATGTGTGTGTGTGTGTGTTTATATATATATATATATATATATATATATATATATGTATATATATATGTGTATATATATGTATGTATATATATATATATATGTATATATATATATATATACACACACCTATATACACAGTAGCCACTCGTTGAACGACCGTAATTGGTGCAGGACTAAAGGTCGTTCCTTGAAACGGTCATTGTATAAGGGACTTTATAAGGAACTTCTAATATGTGAACCTTCTAATTAGTGCAAAACGGCCAAAACCCTAACCATACGTTAGATAAAATTTAATTTTAAAGGTACATATAAGAAATGAAAATTTATTATTTTATTTTACCTTTTGTTGCTAATCTGTTTTTATTCGATGGTGGTTCACACCAGCAATTTACCATTTCTAGTTTTTAGAGGAAAAATCACCTCCTATGAAGTTTTCTGGTAATTCACTACTAGATGGTGAATCAAATTTAACCCTATTTGTGACAGTGGCAGGAGATTGGGAGGAAGTTGAGATTTTACTTGTAATAATTTTTCTTCAAATTTCTATTATCCTAAAAGGAACTTTAACACAATACTAAGATTAAGACTGTTATGTTTTTGATAAAATAATAATTAATATTCAAATTAATGCCCCTGTTTTATAATAAAAATATTTAACATAGAAATAAATCATTTTAAAAAGTAATAATTAATTGCAAATAAATTATTTTACAAATGAATAATGGACAAACATGCCTTATATTAAAATTGTTCGATTACGGATAGTTTTATTAATTAATATATTTTTTAGTTATTATTTTGAATCTACTGTAATACTCTTGAAAACTATCCACTTTGAAGTGTCTATATATTTATTTACAGAATAAAAATACCATTAGAATATTTTTCTTTATGTTAAAAAATAACTATTATATTTAGATTTCTCTTTGATTTGTACTTAACTATATATATATATATATAAATTCATTTTGAAAATAATTGTAATAGAAAAAATACCTAAATCGACAACTATAATGAAAAAATATTATTTATTCTAAATAAATCATTTTAAATTCAACATATCTTGATTTGTATTTTGGTAGTTGATTATCATTTTGCCTAATTGTAATAATTTACATTAATATCACAAATCATACTGTGAAATGCATTCTCATATTTCATTATTTATCATCAGAACTAATTAATATACGGATGTTTACGCGAATTAAATTAATCGATTTATTATTTATTACAATTTGTATTATAGAATGTAGTTTCGAAATAATAATTAAATTTGATTTTTTTGCAAAATATCATTTTGATGAAATTATTGGAATATAATTGAATGATCATAAATTTTTTTTGAAGTAGTTAGGCTTATATATAAAATATATCGGACAACAAAAGATCGTTAAATTCAATATCAGAGATAAATTATTTCTAAATGCGAAATCACAAATAATTATAAGTTTTCATCTATTGTTATCTTTTCTATCAATACTTTAATTACACATTTAATAATTCTCGACTATACAGTTAGCAGAATTAATTATATAACAAAGAACTGAGACAGTATAATCAACGTTTCGAGTTTTGTATACGAAAACTAGACTATTGTCAAAGTAATAATAGCTTCGTTACACGTAAAAAACGACACCGACGCTCAGAACCCGTCCATACATTCAAATGTTCATTACATGCTAGTACGATCGAATATTCCAACTTCCATATGCAATATATTTTCATTCGAATAGTAGTTTGACGTTGGTTACGTGTATACCATTCAAACTGGTCTGAATTCAATGTTGACACATTTTCCTGAATGGAAATACCACTGATCGATTTGAATGCACAAAAGTTACAGCTTTTTGTTGTTGTTTTTTTATTCAGTTACATGTGCGTATGATTCATTTTTCATTTTATATAATATTTAAAATTATACTTTCATATATCCATATAACTCAAATCTGCATCATATCATACACACAAATATCTCACGCATACGGAGTATACCTAAAATGTAATGAGAAAATAAACAATAGATATTCATATTAAAAAACAGAAATTTCAAAATAGAACGTAACATTTTCGCATATACTTCGCATACTCGTACAACTATTATTTATATGTCTTTTGATTTTAATTAATATTAAGATATTTATATTAAAGTTTTATGTTAGTATAAAGATTGTAATTTTTTTAAATCTTTTTTCTGCATATATGTAAATATGAATGTATTCACAATACAGTAGTGATAATGTTGTTAAATTCACATTTACATAATAATTCCTTTCTCACTCCACAAACTACGATTTTTTTCTGGTTAAAATATCTAATAAATTATTATTGATCATCTATAGATATTGTATTTCTGCACATATCGATGACGATGTCAGCATTCTTAGAGGGTCAAGGTAAATAATAACAAACTTTGTTTTTGAAGATCAGAGATTCTCTGTTAAAATACGCACAACTAACAATAAGAAACGATCAGTAATTATTTATTGAACATTTCTCACAAGAAAAAAAATTGTGAATTGTAGGATGAAAAAATAATTCATTTGCGAATGTGAACATATTTATGTAAAACATTTGCTAGGAAAAAAAACAGTCACGTTTATTATACTTCTTATAATTTGAGAACCTATTTGTATTAGGTTGGTAGAAAAATAATTGCGGTTTTTTTTCTGAATTGTAAACTAATTGTTTTTCAATAAACTGGACATTACATTTTAAAATGTATTTTCGGTCTGTATTTGATAACATCGACTTTGGTTTTATTATTAATTTTGCTTTAAATTAGACTATTGTTAATTCGATAGCATAATTTGAAGCAAAATTAATAAATTGCAAAAATTAATGCAAATAAGAGCAATTTTTGCATCAGTTCAAAACGGGTGATAAAGTATCAGAAACTGTTGTAAACTAAACGATGCTTTTGGTGTGAGTACTGTATGAACGTATGGTGTAATGGTGGTTCCAATAATTTCGTGCTGGGGATGAAAGCCTTGAAGATGGAAAAGGTTAGCCCATATTTCGAATTCCTCTATTAGTTTTCTCATCATATACTCTATGTCCTGGGTATCCTCTGCCATTACCACTTGGTCGTCAAGAGTAATGTGTGTATGATCCCTTCTCCAGTATTGATACCCATTGCACTGCATTTCCTACTCCAATTTCTTAAGATAGATGTCATGAAAATATTAAACAGAATCGGGGACAGAGGACAGCCCTGTATTACTCCTTTACTAACTTCGAATTCTGAGGAGTAGGTATGACCGATTTTTATTTTACTTTTTGCTTCTTTGTACAGTAATTTTACAGCGTTGATATATGTGTTAGCAATTCCATTTTCTTCAAGTGCGGTCCATAATTTGTTTAGAGGCACACTATCAAAGGCCTTTTTTAGATCCACGAAAACCATATGAAGTTCGCTGTTATAGGCTATACGTTTTTCCACCAATTGTTTAAATAGCAGATACAACATAATTTAAACAGTCCAAAATATAAAATTTTAATTAAAAAATAAATTTTAAAAAATACAATAATTCAAATGTAAAATTTTTTAAACAACGTGAAGCTCATATATGTATATACAACGGGGAAACCCCGAATTTACATGAAATATGCACCGCATAATCTCAGAACCGCATTGAAAAGATACGCATAAAAATAGACTCGATTGTATATATACATATATATATATATATATATATATATATATATATATATATATATATATATATATATATATATATATATATACTCAAATCACCATTTCTCATAATTCCACAGTTGAATGAATATCTTCTCATGAATAATATACTAATTTTTATCATCAACTGCCCTTCACTTCCGAAATGTTTTTAAATGAAATGTATATATTAAAATCTGAATATGAACTCGCAATCCATTGAACGTCATCGAGTCGAACTAATAATCGATTACGAACGCTTCATGAATATTTTTCTATCCATTTAAATCATTCGAATTGTATTTTTCCTTGTAATATGTTTGCCTAACATTCGTTCAATTTTTTCATTTTCCAAACAGTTAATAAATTTAATCATTTAAATTCGGTCTCCATTATATTATCATATAAATATTGTTTTTTTCTATTCTATACTTTATTTCCTGTTCCATTTACATCGAACGTTCAAATAAATATATTTTTAATCCGTTTTAATATTTTTATATGTGATATTTTTTATTTTTCTAAAAATTATATATCGAAATAATTATATTTTGATTCGTTTGATAATTAATACAAATTTCTTAACTAGTTTATTCTTAATTCATATAATATTTATGTCTTTTATGACTTACTTTTTTTTATAAATAAACTTGATTTGTTATATTCAAATAACTCAACAGTGAAAAACTAATTAAATTTATAAAAGTTTAATTAAATAAGTGAAAAGATGCAATTAAATATTAATAGGAAAAATAAACTTGTTCTTTCTTTTTATTCAATTATATTTTATTAATTACTCCACAATGTAGTAACAGTCATCTCTGAAAAAACAATTTCAAAATTTAAAGGATAATTTATTTCTTTGTACGATTTATTATTATCAAAAGACGCCGTTGATATTTAAATAAGTATATATATATATATTGAACTCTACATGCTGGAAAGTTGACCTAATTAAAAAGAATATATTCTCGAAAAATCCGTTTTCCGACCTAACCATCTACTAACATTTCTCGGCGGGTCAATAAAGCAACCAATGATAAATTATCAACGAGAAACAAACTTACTTTTTTGGAGGAACCACAAAATTACAGCGGTGAAAAAGTGTGGGTGAAAGTTTGAAAAAAATAATAAATAACATGTCATTTTGTACTTTTTATGACACACAAAAATTTAATAATTACTAGTAAAAAATATTTGTTATGTATTTCATTAATCTACTTATTTTTAACAGTGAACTAATTTTACATCAAATAGAAATTAGATTAAATATGAATTAATATTCTTAAAACATATTAAGTTAACCCGTGTGTATATATTGTTCCGTATTTTTTAGAAAATATATATAAAAAGTATGATTTTTCTTCCAAGCTGTATATAAAGACTATTGTAAATTTAATATCTTTTTATAATAATTTACTGTCACATATAAGTTTTTCAATTATAAAATAAATGTACAATTAATTAGGCTTAATAATATTATATAAACAATAGAAAAATGTCACATACTGATCCATTATTTTTTTTTAATTCATTGTAATTCTGTTACAGTGAGAATGCATTGTTATTTCAAAGATGTAGAAGCTATCACATACCATCTCCTAGATGCATTCCAGCTGAAATTGGATTTGTAACTAGATTATAAGTCAGAGGAGAAAAAGTAATATCATATATATACATACTTTTTCTCTCTCTCTCTCTCTCTCTATATATATATATATATATATATATATATATATAACATTTTTAAACACTTTTCATAATAATCACACAAATTAAAATGTAATAACTAATAATCATATGTTCATATTAAAAAAGAAAACTACTAGTCAATGATTCTCTAGAAGGGAAATTAATTTTAAATGTAAGACTCAATTTAATTTAATCTGAAATTGAATTCCCAGTTTAATTTTCAACAATAGATGATTATTTATTCTGATATTTTCATAACTTGATTAATAATAAAAGCCCAAATCTTTTCTTTTTTAATAAAAACGTCAGGTAATTTTTCATATTAAAAGAAAGAAAGATTCTGATAAAATTTGCAAGAAATATGTAATGATGATGATGTAGTAATGATTTTTCATAATTTATTATCAGAAACTGTACTGTATAAAAGAGTGGATCATTAAAACAAATTGTGTTATGTAAAAATAGTTTTACTATACAAAATAGAAGGAGAAAAACTATTTGATTTACGGTTACACCAGTAGCATTCTATAACCTGAGAAATTCCGAGTGTTCAGTGGTGGAAAATAAATGAAAAAGAACATTTTTTATATAATATTCTAGCCTTTTAATTTTTTTTATCCAAAATGTACATTTTATAATTTGATTTCAAGCAAGAATAATTTCGTCTAAAAAATATTAATAATTTAATGAACTTAAAATAATAATAATTAATTTATAGTTTGAAATTAAAAATTTAATTTTAAATGTATATATATATATATATATATACCGATTTAATTTTACACATGTCCTTATATATTAAGGAATAGATTGAAATTTTCGTATTAAGAGGTATATAAACAAAAATTATCAATGTACAAAGCAATATTTTCAGAACCATGTGAATTATTTAAATGTCCGTACGGTATTGTAGACAAATGAGTTTAAACGTACGTTAAAAGAAAAAGAAATGGCAGTCATTAGTGAGGACATTTATTAAATAACTTTTGACTGTAAAAGAAAACCTTACTGACAAAAAGAAAAGTGAAAATTGGCGTAAAAGGAATTTATTTGACATGAAGACATGCATACAGTTTTACTATTATTAAAAAATGTATACATTTTGGGTTATGAATACATTTTTACTCTCTCTAAAAGCTTTTTAATATAAAATTAATTTTACACTATGAGAAGAAGATACCAAAATGTATTTTCGAAAAAACATTAATGAACTTTATACTCTTTCTGTTATTCTTTTCTCTCATATTTTTTCTCTTATAGTTTTGCTCTTGTGATTATATGTATATATATATATATATATATATATAAATTTGAAAAAGTGCTAGGGGAATGTATTGTAAATGTTACATGTGTTAAAATATAATTAAAAAGTAAATTAAATAGTATATCAATAAATTGTCAATTATTTTTTAATGAATGATAGAATATTATTTTTAGTTATTATTTTCATTTGTTACTACTTGATTTTGACACTGCGAAAAGAAAGACTAAATTAATACAAAAACATTTCATTTCTTATAAAGGTAGATTCAAAAACGTCAAAACATTTATATGAAGAATTGTAAATATCAACATTAAACAAATACATACTTTTATATTCAATAATTCGAATCTATATTAAGAGATACATATTAAAAAGTAAATCTAGAGAAAAATGATTAGATATTTATTAAATTCTTCTTTTGTATATATATACATATACATATATATATATATATATATATATATATATATATATATATACATTTCATATAAAGTAGAATATTTTATATAAAAGATAGTGGTTGTTTATTATATTATCAATAAGAAAGTCTAATTTTCTATGTATCTTAAACTAAAATAAATGTTCACCTAAAAGTGTTTCTTTAACAATCATAAGATATAAAAAAAATCGTATCATTATAGTTTTCATTCATATAGTATTAAATACAGTATTCGCCAAATATATTTGAAAGAAATTTATGCAAATGGCATGAATGAGATAAAATCAATTGATAACAATTTTTAGTTCAAAAACGTTTACAAGTCTATAGTTGTTACTACAAAAGCCTGAATAAACATCTTACAAAATATATTTTACATTAAATATGGAAAGAATTGATACTTAGTGTAAATAATGAATATTCTAATATTATATCAGCGTTTCTAAACCCTAACAATCCAAACGTTCGCATTTTACACACAGTCTTTCTCACTATTACTCGCCTGAGATTAAATTCTTACTGTAATGAAATATATATATATATATATATATATATATATATATATATATATATATTAGTAAATATTTGATATTTATTTGTATAACTATGACGAATATAAATTAATATTACTTCAATAACTACTTGAAAAAAAATGATAAATTTTTTTCATACTTTAATGAGCTTTTGACACTTAATGTAGTTTTAATTATCTAATTATATTTGATAAAATGATTCTAAATCTGATAAAATTACATTTTACATTACGATTACTTGTTGATGACAATGACTATGTTTTGAATTTCCTGTTAAAAGCAGTGCTGGCATTGATGAGAATCACTAGATTATGTAAATACTGAAATTTAATATATATTGAAAAAAATCCGTATATTAAGCTTGCTGTCGATTACAAGAAAAATTGTTTTTTAAACCCAAATGATGATATAAATTTTACTATGAGTAAGTTTGGTGGACGGAAAACTGTCAGGATATTTAATTTTTAATATGTAATCTAGGAAGAACGATGTTATCAATGGAAACAATATTATAATGGAACGAATTAATAAATCACATTTAATTACAAAAAGATAAGTAAAGTTGTCCCTGTAAAGTTCATAACTTGTAAATATTAAAATTACTTTATAAAAATACTATTCTTTTCATTAATTCGAACCTATAGATTCAGGTTAAACATAAATCTAGAGAAGATTAAAGATCTATTAAGCACTTCTTTTGTGTATACATCCGCATTACATTTAGGGTTAATTTATTTTATATAAAATATATTTGTTAATAATTATATTAAAAAAAATTATTACCAGTAGAACAAATCAATATAATTAATAATAAACGCTAAGTTTTTACCTTAAACTAAAATAATTTTTAGTTTAAGATAGAATTATTATTGTAATCTTTGAAGCAACTGCATTGAATTATAGTTTTTAATTATACTCGTAAATGAATGTATTATTATTGAAATTTAAATGTAATAATAGAAACATAATAGAGCATATATATATATATATATATATATATATACATATATATACACATATATATATATACACATATATATATATATATATATATATATATATATATATATATATATATAAATTGAAAATGAATACTAATTTTAATATCTTTATTATATATTTTTTATTAATATTATTATATTTGTCTATTCGACATTTTTAATTATTTTCAATATTTCAATTTTAAAACATAAATAATTTGCGATTTTCATAAATAATTACTTTAGACGTGAAAAGTAACATTCTAAAATGTCGAATTTCGGTTGAAAACATTAGTCAACAGTTCAATGTACGTTCTTACCACTTAGTTAAATCGATCCGCACTACAACGAAATATTTTGTTTATTTATTGCTATAACAGTTTTAAAACTTTGCCATGATTCCATAGGGAAGCAGTCATAGATAACATTAAAAAATCACATCCTTTCTTCGAAACAATTAAAATAAAATTCTTGTTCTTTTTACTGTTATTCCTTTCAAAAATTTAAAATTATGACTTACATATTATATATATACATATGTGTTTACACTATATATATATATATATATATATATATATATATATGTACAGGTATAAAGATTTATATCAAAATTTTAGTAATTTTCACTTTCCTTTTGTTTAATATAATGAACTAACCAATAATATTATTTACAAAAATAAATAAACAGCTTAAAAGTTGAACGGATCTGGACTTAAAAATGTTTGGATCCATATTAATTTATAACTTTTTTCTTGTTTATTAAAATCTATATAATTTCAATTTTTTTTAAAAAATAAAAGCATTTAAACTCTCAAAAAATACTTATTGATTTAAGTAATCGATAATTTACTTCATATTTATTTCAAAATTGAAAGTTAATAACTTTTATTATTAAAAAAATGTTATAATAATAAAATATTCTTTATAACCAGATTTTTTTAACAATAATAATAATAATTTCACATTTTTGAAGCACTAAGTCTGGTAATAGTGGTGCCAATAACTAACAATGATTTTACTTTTCACTGAACATGACAGTAAATTCAAAATGCAAGAATGTTGTTTATTCATCAGAAGATTTAATACTCGCCCATCCGCTTTTTACACTTTTCCAATTTAAATTGGAGGACAGGATAAATATTTCCATAAAAAATGATATGTTTTAATCTAATTTCGATCATACTCTACAAATGATTTAAATACACAAGCGAATGGTGAAAGTTTTTTCTTTTTAATAAATTGTCTCACACAATTTCTTCAATCATTTCACTTAGATTATTCAACCTGAACCATTTGTTTCAATTTCTTGTAGAATTTCAATAAAAATATAATTTTTAATATTTTTATACCACTTTATATTTAGAAGTTTATTTGAGTATTTTTAGTGTACATATTTGGTGCAAAATGAAACATTTATAAAGATTGTGATAAGCATCGTATTACGAAATATGAACAGGCAGGTTATACATACATTAATTTATATACATACATATATATATATATATATATATATATATATATATATATATGTATATATGGATTGCTGTTAGAAAAAGTAAATATCATTTATTATATTGGCACACAAAGTAATACATATTGTCTGAAATATGATGAAATATGTTTGTGTCATCTAATAGCCATAACAATACCTTTTCATCACCAAACAAACAGCATAAACATAAGAAAACACGATCAATTTTGTGCTCTCCAGCAGGTTGACAAGGAAGCAAACATAAAATGATTATTTCTATTGTATCAACAATTGTAACAATGTTATCATCAAACAATTCGCAATACTGTAATTTATTGATGTATTGATTACGTTGAAAACGTTCAAAAGCATCACAGGGTTTCTTAATCTTTTGCACATATTATTCTCTTACCTAAACATACCTCATTTTAGCAGTTTTTCTCGATTTTAATCATCGTGCTGAAATATAAGATAATGTCTTACAAAGAATGTTATCAGTAGTATCGAAACTGCATTCTACTATTGTTTTCTTTTTCACGAAAAATAAATATTATTAAATATTCCTTTTAATTTGCACTGAGTACTAAACTAATCTCATTTACTATTTTAATTTTTGTCCTGTAACAAATTACTACGGATTAAATAAATACATATATATATGTATATATATATATATATATATATATATATATATATATATATATATATATATATATTAACCCATTCAATAAAAATAGAACAGAATTCTTTATTTTCGATAAAATTACTTTTTTTCTATCCATTCATTCCAATTATATTGAAAAAGTATTTCATTTATAAAAGAAGTCTAACTCTTGTTTGTCAAACTAATCAAAAATTTCTCTTTCTAATTAAGTCAAACATATAGTTTCACATAACTGTAATTTTATGACTAGAAATTATTACTAGCTGAAATACACATACACACACACACACACACATATATATATATATATATATATATATATAAATGTAGGATTTTTATGCAAGATATCAAAAGGTATATTTTTATTTTGATTGTTTTTAAGAAAAATATCTAGGTAAAAATCTCTGAATCTTGAATTTTTAAAAGTATTTATTGCAATTCCATGATTTTTTTAGTGTTTTTAATTTACAGTGCAATCATGAAAGTAAGATCATTTCATATGAATGAACAAATTTTATTTTTACAGTGTAAAGTTTAAGCAATTTAACTTGATAACATATCAATGTTGTAATAAATTGTAAAGTACTTCGAAGTAATTACATTAATGTGTTCTCGCACCACTGTGAATGTAATTTCAACAAATTATTAAAATGAAATTATTAAATCTACAGTTAAAAGTTTATTTACCTCCTTTTTATTCAATTCGATTTTTCAGTCAGGTCATCATTAAAAATATTACTTAGCACATAAATTTTTTTTTAAGTCGAACAGTATTATAAAAATAAATTTTGATACCTTCAATATTTACTCTTCTATTATACTTATGTTCAACATATTTTTTATAAATTTGTATTTATTTATAATACACAGAGTTAATTTAGAACCCATGTAATTTTATCAACTAGAAATCAACATAAGTTTTTATTTCTGTATTTAATAATTGATTATAACTAATATCAACAAAAAAATAAATACTATTTGTCTTCATTTTTTTAAACGAAACAAAAATGAACATTACTTACATTTTTTACAATTTTGCACTTGAGCGAACACACATAAGTTTACAAATACAATTTATATTTTTCTGGATAATAGTCGCAAGTGAACAATGTATATACATATATATATAAACATATATATATATATATATATACATATATATATATATATATATATGTATATATATATATATATATATATATATATATATGTGTGTATGTTATTTTACAACTGTATGTTTAAACATTACCATATTCATCATACATTATTTTACTAGTAGCCAGTCTTGCCAATATATCATCATGACAGTAATTGTTTGTATATTTCTAACACACTACAATAAATAAATAAGTAAAATTATACATATACATATATAACAAATATGTTGCTATATACCTAATAATAATTATATAAATATAATGAGTTTTAAACAATATGTATATTATTTCATTTGGTTGCATGTACAGGCTTATAATTAAGAAGAGGGCGAGAGCATTGAGACCGCGGGTTAGCGAGAAAAGTGAGCAGGGTGGCGGGGCCCCCTATACATACACTTGTATATATAAATATAATAATAATCCCCTGCAAACAAAAAGAAGGAATAAAATTAAATACGTATACACACATTTATTCATTACATTTCATAGAAAAGTTGGTTTTTGATAAATCGAATGTGTTGTATTAAAATATTTCAGTAATGGTAAATTTCAGAATGAAATTTTGAGCACACGTGTAATTTTTCATGCAAAACGTATTTGTTTCTGTATAACATTGTTATATAAAAACAAACATAAATCGGATTTAATAAATCAAAATCAAGAATACATAAACATATACATATATATATATATATATATATATATATATATATATATACATACACATGTATATATATAACATGTATATATATATACACATGTATAGATTAATATATCAAATCATTTTTCTTCCAAGCACATGTGACATGACATGAATCAATGTGACATATCAAATCACTTAATCATTGGAGAGATAATACATTAATACTGGCATATATTACGATTTAATTCATGGAAATATCAGCGTTTGATTGTATGAAAATCTATCTGAATATTTAGTTGTGCTTCAAATATAAATTGGAGAATACACTAAATATGATATGTGAATTCGAAAACAAATAAACTGCCGTATAATTTATTTTATATTTATATACGTTATTTATAACCAAAAACAAATTAAATATTTTACATATAAAAAGCGCTCATACTAAATATTTTTATTTTCGAGAATAAATATTTATATTATTTTCCATCTAAATAAAAAAAGGACATTCTAGTACTAAAAATGTGGTTGAGAGTTTTATAAAACTATTAATACTGTAATAAACTATGTTATAAAGATGTTATCTTGTATATTTTTATTCACATCAAAAATATTATAAACTATATATATATAACACAAGAAAGGATTGAAAATCTGACTGAATTTATAAATATAAAATAATGATAAACCAATAATACATAATACTATATAATATTATATTTCTTTATTACAATATTTAAGATATAAAAGTACTTAAACGTTATCACATTGATAATGGATTAATATTGTATGAAAACTTAATGTTACATTTCAATACCAAGTTCATTTTAATTCAAATTTTGATTCATAGAAAAAACATTTCTTATAACAATTTCTAACAAATTTAATAATATAATAAATTTATATTATATCAATTAAAATGAAAACTGAATACAATAAACTGGCAATGTATATATATATATATATATGTTTAATTTATTATAAAATATAGGAATAAAAATAAAATAATTGTAATATTTATTTTATTCTAATCAATACCATAAAAATGTATTTTTTAATAATATATTTTAATATTCTTAAAAAAATTGAGCAACTTTAGTATTCACATTTATTTGATCATTTTTTTAGGAGTATTAAAATATATTATCAAAAAATACATTTTTATGGTATTTATTAGAATAAAATAAATATTACAGTTATTTTATTTTAATTCCTATAAGCATATAGCAGCACATATTTTCTTTAGAAAATATGTGCTAATGATATAACAAGATCGTTAAATTACATATTGTCTTCAATAGCATGAACTGGTTTTAGTGATGAAATATTCCTTTTTCCGAACTTCATGAAATATTTTGTAGAAAGTAGAAAGCATTTAACTGTTTAGTAGATATGTGTTTTTGAAAATAACTTCAATCATTATTATATGTCTGAGTTACATTTTAGATCAAAAAATATATAATTCTTCGAATTTTAACAAAAACTAATTCGTAAAAAGTTAAATACGTTCAATATAAATAGTAATTCCTCATAGTAATCGCTTATGTTGCAAATATATTAGAACAATTATTTAAAGCGAATATTACAACAGAATTATAAATGTGCACCTACAATAACGTATCTTACTTCAAATTAATAAATAAATTTTACATTAATTATATAATCGGTGACTTCGAAAAAGTATCCACTAGAAAACGATATAATAGTTCATTAGTACAGATCATAATTTCTTAACATAAACACTTACACATTATTTCAATAATCTTATACAAATATTGATGTATATTATTATAATAAATGTTTACATAATTATTATACACTTCTATATTTGCCTCAATATTTAACCTTCGATTCATTGAAATGTTAAATCTATATATATATATATATATATATATATATATATATATATATATATACATATGGTGTGTGTGTGTGCATATATATATATATATATATATATATATATATATATATATATATATATCAGTGAGTGTATAACACATCGATTTCACAAAGTAGACATGCACCAATGTAAGTGACTATTAAGATTACGAAACGTGAAAACAGCAAATTGGTCTTTCATGAAAAATGTTAGAACGTGATATAAATATGACAACAGTGCACGTTATAAGACAGAAAGTATATGTTTCTTAGTAGAAAGATGTTGAGGTATAGCACTGAAAAAAATATGAAGATGTAACAGAAAGAAAACGTTATTTAAAGACGTTTTAAAAGAAGAACTAAGTCTTCAAAATGAAAGAAAATCTTCAATTATGTGTGATTTTTTTTCTGTGATTCAAATTATTGAACTTTTATTCTTCTTTCGTATTAATCATTTGTTTTAAATTGATATTTAGACTTTCTTTATTTTACTCAACGATTTATTATTTATTTACTACTTTATCTAATTTTGTAATAATTACTAAAAAAAATTTGTAATAATCACTAAGACCAAAACTTATTTATTCTATGTCTAATCTTTTAACGTTATTAATGCATATATATATATATATATATATATATATATATATATATATATGCATGTTTTTTTCTGAAAAATCTTTATTTATGTTTAGACTTTTGCTTTAATTTCAATATAAAATAGTGTTCAAATTTCAAAAGTCATGCTAGAAATTAATATATCTCTATATAAGTTTATAAACATTTCTGTAATGATATTTCTGTTCTACCCAAGAACAAAGTTCACATAGTTTCAAGGTTTAAAACATCATCGGTAAAATATTTTACATCAAAGAACTTCTTTAGAGACCTTCAAGATCACATGTTTCTATTTTTCAACAATAAACGTGCCGGTTTTTAGAATAAAAAAATATGAACGCTACTATAATCACTGGAAATAATATATTAATAAATAAAGTAAATCATATTAATTGATTGAATACAACATTGAATTACTAAAGGATTAATTGTATTTATTATACATATATATATATATATATATATATATATATATATATATATTATACATATATATATATATATATATATATATATACATATATATATATATATATATATTATACATATATATACATATACATATATATATATATATATATATATATACATACATACAATTATATATATATATACATATATATACACACATGAATGTGTATGTATGTGTGTATGTGTGCATATGTTTATATACATCGCATATGAACAAGATACTTATTGGTAACATTCCCAATAATTTACATTGGGGAGAATAATTAATAGACTGATAATACAGCAAATGGGTTAATTAATCCTACTTAAACTGCGACAGACAACAAAGGATTAAATAAACATGATTCCGTATTCATAATGAACGACATGGTGTATTATATTCTGTGGCGATACTTACTGGCAGATATGACCGATCATTGTGCAAAGATTTATTGAGGTTCTCTAGTAATTCTGCCACTTTATATTATTAATTGGAATGAATCAGTTTATGTAGTAAAGTACAGATCAATTTGGGAAACTCTTAGTTTACAATTTAGTTTTACAGAGATAGATTTATTAATCTTTCATTAAATTTTAAATATAATTAAGCTATGTAATTCAAATGGAGAACAACGATTCAAACGATTCTTTTACATACTTGAACAAAAAAATTCAACCTAATTTATTAGAAATTATAATTTTTCTAGCGTTCTCTTGTACTGTTTCTTCATTTTTTTATTAATGATTCAGATACTAAAAACACATTATTTGCCTAACATTGAATACAATTAAAATATACATATATGTAAATCTTGTTTTTGAATTTGTATTCCTAATGCATAACTATCTCCATTTCAATGCATTAATAAAAGTGTGTGTGTGTTGTACAATCGCAAACTATCTTTATAGCTATTTTTGTTATTTCTGCGTTTGCATATGTACACAAAACAATGTAATGGAAGAGATTACTTGCATGGAAAGGGTAGATTTTAAATTATGGTGATAATTTCCCAAACTAGAGCCATACCAATAAAAAAAGCTGTTTCACATTTAGATATTAATCGACGTGTATTTTATCCCCTACTAACGGATTTACTATTATAAATCAGATATATTCATAACTGTTATTTGTATGGACACATATGTACACACACACACACATATATATATATATATATATATATATATATATATATATATATATATATATACAGAAAAAATATAGATTATTCGTATTTTAACAGAAATTAAGGACATGATTATAGATTTTTAAAATTTAATGATTTTAGACGAAGAATCAACAAGAGTAAAAAACAATATATCAAAAATATAGATTAAAATTCAAAAAATATACAAAGTTTGGAAAATTATATTTGCTAATAAACTAGAAAAACGGCAATATTACAAAATGCGCCTAGAAAATATAAGAAAGAGAGGCAAATGTTTTTATTCCATAATAAATTATTATATATCATATATATATATATATATATATATATATATATATATATATATATATATATATATATATAAATATATATGTCAGACAAGTAATGCGACAAAATTCAAAAATCGAGTATATTTAAAAATTAAGGCACATCGCTGCGATCCCCTTCAAAGTAGTCCCTTCCCGCATCTATACACTTATTCCAGAGAGTTTTCCAGTTTTCGTAACAATTCTGGAACACTTCTTGTGGGACCTCTCCGAGTACCTCGTCACAGATTCTTGGATATCTTCAACGGAGTCAAAATGTCGACCTTTGACGAATTTTTTCATATGGGGGAATAGGAAAAAGTCGCAGGGTGACATGTCCGGTTAATAGGGCGGTTGTGGTAACGTTGCGATGCCTTTAGACGCCAAAAACTGAGAGACACTGAACGCACTATGACAGGGAGCATTGTCGTGATGCAGAACCCAAGTCTCGCGATCTCTGGACGCACTCTGAGCACCCTTTTTCGTAATTTTTCGAGCACATTGCGATAGAATACTTGATTTACGGTTTGTTCATGTGGTACGAACTCTTTGTGAACCACCCCTTTGCTGTCGAAGAAGCAAATCATCATGGTTTTCACTTTGGACTTGATCATTCTCGCCTTCTTTGGCCTTGCTGCTCCAGGGGACAGCCACTGTTGGCTTTGTCGTTTAGTTTCGGGGTCATATTGAAAGAACCAACTTTCATCACCAGTAATAACTCGATCGAGAAGAGTAGGATCACTTTCAACCTGCTCGAGACAATCTTGAGCGATGTTCATTCGGCGGGCTTTTTCCATTTTCGTGACATGCACTACTCGCGCGTTGTTACAAAACACTAAACAGCTGGCGAATAAATAATCGTACGAGGGTGGTCAAGGTCTCAATCGAGAGAGTAGGGATCTGCTATTACGGTGGCGGAGTTACAGGTTCGCAATGTTACCACAGGCCGAGAAAAAAAATCGATCGCATTACTTAATTGTCTGACCTCGTATGTATATATATATATATATATATATATATATATATAGCAGGAGTATGCAACTTCTTCGATAGTAAAAGCCAGATATAATATTCTGAATATTCAAGAACTTCACCCTCACTAGTCCCGAATTTGTTTTTATTGCGTCCAGGAAGTCTCTTAATTAACAAAATTGTTTACTTTCATATCTCTTAAGGATTGTTCATAACCGTAGATCCACCTTAAACAGCAGCTTGGTCACATAATATATATGGATGTTTGAAAAGATGATATGAATTATCCGTTTATATATAAATTATTCTAATATTGGTACATACTATACTACTATACAATATTAATATAAAACTTTAGGAAAAATGTCAATGAAACTTAATATTGTTTCAGAATCCGCACAGAGTAGCTTTAGGAGTAGCAGTTTGCCCACCATTGATATATAGACATACATACACACACACACATAAATACATATATACAGATACTGTTTATTACTTTTACTATAGTTTTTAGAGAAGAACAAAAAAATATATTCTTATAAACAAAAAAAATAAACATTCAAAATATTTTTAATCAGAGACGATCTTCAATTATTTGTTAAATAAATTACATACAATTTTTAATTAACCTGTGTAATTTTCTGTATTCTAATCCAATAAGGTAAAGAATTGAGTCATTGACTCAATTCTTCAACGACTGATTTAGACATTCATCATCTTGAAGTAGAATTTAAAATCGATTTTTAAATAGAGTTCAACCTCTAACTGAAGACTATGAAAGTCTAAATCATTCGAAAAAGAAACGATTTCATTGTAATCTTCAAATTCTGCACAGAAAAATGAAAAACAAACTGGAAAATAACACAATAAATACGATAATTTAAGGAGAAATCTTATCAAATTATTACTAATTGCATGTTATTGAAGTCAATATATATATATATATATATATATATATATATATATATATATATATTATATTAATATATGGTTGTTTACTTATATATTTAATATTTTTACCGACTATTTATATTTCCAGCTTACAAATTATCTTGAAAAATTTTAAATAAAAAAATATACTAAAATGGAAATTTTCTTTTACTGATGTAAAAATCAGCTTCTCTTATTAAAGACATAATTGAATTAAAGAATAATGTGAGTATTACTTGAAATAAAAGGGTGATTTTTTTACTGTAAAAGCTCGTTTATTGTGATATTTATTACATTAGAAGAATTAATTATATGCATTTTACATAATTTACGATTCCTTATAGTATTCATAAGCGAATGTATAAAGAAAATTCGAATTTATTATTTTTACATATGAATAAATTTCTGTACATATAAATATGTTTTTAAATCAATATATTATTTAATAAATAAGTTCAAATTTTATTAAACAACGAAATATATTTAATTTATATGTATTTCTTATACATACTGCATTTCGTTTATTCATCTGTAATTAGGGGACCAAGAAACAATGTAGTATTTTATGAAGAACGTATTGTAATTATTCACTGCAAGTATATTTGTTACTAAAAAAGAAACTAAACATTCATTGTTATTCAACATTCAAATTAACCTCTTTTATACATTGATCAATTAAAAATGTGTACATATATTTAACAGATAGATTCTGTATGAACTTACTGTTTAAAAATTCCAAATTAATTTGTTTTTCATTAATGAGTTGTTCTTGTTTCAGTTGTTCATGTATTCCAATAAATTACTCATACATAATTAAAGAAAATCGAATCAAATATCCAATTATTGGAAAATGTTTTCCATATATTGAATGTTTTTACTCTGACAAAAATACATTTATTAAAAGATATCATTTAGTATTGAGATTTTAATCAGTGGGTTAATAATGATCAAATGATACTGGTATTAAATGATTATAAAAACCATTAATGAATTTTACTTAAAAAACTTAAACAGTTATATCCTTCTATCTTTACTCATCAGCTATCGTATCACCTGACTAACATTTTTTCTCGTCGCCAACGATCAATATATACGTGATCAGGAAGTTTAAAACAGAAAGACTGAAAAA
>CM068313.1:35277495-35284995 GCA_034766995.1 Acanthacorydalis orientalis | reverse complement strand
ATTTTCTCATTAGATTTTTAAATTTAAACAATATTTAATATTGGTACTCAATAAATGGAAAATTTAATTCCATGAATATATGATTTTTGAGAATATATATATATATATATATATATATATACTTGGTATTTGCATTTTACAAATCTAATTAAGATTGTTATTGTTTAAAAATTCCAATAATATGATTAATGATAACTGAAACAATGAACAAAAACATCTTTAATTATTTATAAGACCGATATTTATCGATCTTCAATGAAGAATTTAAAAAATAATGTTTTATCATATATATATATATATATATATATATATATATATATATATATATATAAACACATATATACATAAGTTATTTAGTTCCAAAACAAGCTATCTACATAAATTTAAAAAAAACATTATTTAACAAATAAAAACAGAAATTAAGTATCGTAAAACTGTAGTGCCGCCAAATTGTTGGTATCAAATATTAATTTAATCTAAAATAATTCGTTTAATTACAAAGACTGCTATGTTTATATCAGTGTTCCTCGAATATCACCTCCGTGATTGCACTGAAAATTGTACATTATTTTTTATGTCGACATTATAGAATTACTATTTTCAATTGTCATGTATCTTTCTACAATTAGACATGTCTTTAACACGAATTGAAAAAAAGTAACGAATCTTGAAGTCATTATCAATCAATTGATATTTATGTTAATATATATTCCTAGTGTTGAGTTCGCATTCATTTATTTACAACTGAAAAGATTAATGTATCAAAATTAGCATTTCGAATTAAATTTCGCAAACATTTTTTTAGTAAAGTTAAGTCGACCTTTTATTCAGATTAAACATTAAGTAAATTATTAGAATCATTACGACCAACAAAAATTTATTTTTGTTAAAAAAAACGATGAAAATATTCGGTCAAATTAATTTCATTCAATTGAAAAACATTCTATTAAAAAAACTGTTTAAAGATAAATAGAAAGATATTCATGGCAAGTAATTTTACATAAAAGGAATAGAAAAAAAATTATGAAGTTAAATTTGGAAGGTGTCATCTAAATCATCAAATATCAGATGTCTATCTTTAGTTATCTCAATCTATTTATAAATTTACTATATTATTTATACTTAAATGAATATGTTATTTGCAGAATAAAATATTTTTTTTACTATATTTATTAATTCTGTTTCATAACTGTCTACATCCATAATAAAGCATGTTTAAAGAGCTGAACACAAAGATTATATATGTAAGAGACTAAAATCAGAACAACAATCTTGTTTTTAAAATATAAAAGTTAAAAATTACCCGTGAAATAAATAGAATATTATAGAATGAAGTACATCGGTTTTATTTTCTTCTAACAAGTTAAAGACAAAATAAAGGCAACCGTTTATGACACAAATATATATATATATGAAAAAACTTCTCAATTGAAAATAAAGAAACATAACAGAATTAACTTCCTTTAGTTATTATCTTTATCTAGTGGACTATCTGGTTTTGAATAATAATCTCATATATTCGAATAAGTAGTTTACCTATAATGGAAGAAAAGAGAAATTGATTTTTATTAATGTCCAAGAAATAATTTTCTAGTCAATTGTAGAATTTAAAATAAATATTAATCTCACAGCAAAATGGTAACTGTTAAAAAACATGTATTTTATTAATTTAATATGAACTTCATGGTTATATATATATGTGTGTGTATATATATATATATATATATATATATATATATATATATGTACATGTTGTATAAGTTGTTAATTAATATACAATGCATAAAAAATTAATAACGAATCATTTATAAATGTATTGTTATTTTGAAACACATAAATGTTATGTATTCATACATATATACATTATTATTTTGTTTAATAAACATCAGAAGTCACTTTTTATAAAACAACAGATAATCCATTTTTAAAGTATGAAAGATAATATAAAAGCAGTATTAAATACAGAAAATATGAATGTTATCTCCCAACAGTCAAGCAGTATATATATAAATAACGTATGCATACCTCACACAATCAGTTTATTAAGTGCTTTTGTGCGCAACTAATAAAGAAAAATTGAAAATGTTACCTCAAGAATTGTGTAATTTACCAATTAGTACGAATGCTAAACAGCTTCTCAACGAGATACTTACTGATAACAATTTTACAAGATATAAAATTCAGTGTGATTTAGGTTCAAAAACTGGGGATAATTATTTAGGTGAAATATATAAAATGTCAATCGAAGGTTCAACAAAGTCTGAAGAAAATAATTCACTGAATTTAATATTAAAATGTAGACTGAGAAACAAGGCATACGAAGGTTATGCACCATTCAACGCCCTGTACAAACGTGAAATATTTATGTACGATAAAGTGCTGCCAGTATTTGAGGAATTTGAAAAAAGCAGAGATATCACAAAAATATTTAAAAATTATCCTAAAATATTTAAAACATGTTCAGAAAATTATGAAGAAACGGTCGTGATGGACGATAAAAACAAAGAAGGCTTTGTGATGAAAAATCGAAAGATTCCTTTGAATTTCGAACACAGCAAGTTCATTTTAAAAGAAATGGGCCATTTTCATGCTATCTCGTATGCAATGAAAGATCAAAATCGGAAATTATTTGAAAGTTTAATAAAAGATCTGAACGAGATATTTTATAGTTGGTTTAGTAAAGAGGAAGTATCTAATAAATTAAATACGATGTTCGAATTAGCTGCTAAGTCTTTACATCCGACCAGTGACGCTATTGCATTGGAGAAATTGCACAAATTTCAAAAAATATCGTACGATCAGTTAATGAAACTTAACAAATCTGAATTCGCTGACGAATATGCGATTATAACTCACGGAGACTGTTGGACGAATAATATCCTTTTCAAATATAAAGTAAGTTGTGTTTAATAAAAGCATATCATGTTACTTATTTGAATTTGAGTATATTTATATTTACGCAGTGTTTTCTATATTATTAATATAGATATAATCTAATATTCTTCCTCGGATATAAATATTAATTATTCGTAAATTATTCTCTCTATACATTAATATTACATATACGGCAACAAAAAATTACACTTTCTGTTAAATATACTTAAAATATTAATATAATAATTCAAACATTATAAACGCACTGTTTAGAAATATTATTTCAAAGTTAAACAATAAACGCATTAAATTTTGTTTTACAATCATTTTTTATCTACATATTGTTTTGTGTTAAAATAAATAATAAAATATATGAATTTAGTATTAAAGAGTGATATCTCATTGTCAAATGACCTTTTAAACTGAATTTATGCCGGTAAATATTATTTATATGTTATGCGAGAATTCTCAAGCAATAAGAGATACATTTTTCTTCTCTCAACACTATATGTGTCCTGTGCGTATACATGCATGTGCATTATACATACATATATATTGTATTCAAAAGTGCACATATTATTTATTCTGTTTTTATTCTCTACTATATCAATTTTATTTTAATGTTCCCATTAACACATTAATAATTTTTAATTCATGTTTTTAGTCAAATAAAAGAACTGAATTATTTTAATGATTAATTATCAATAAATGCTTATCATCTAGTTTGTCCTTAACATCAATAAAATAAAAGAAAGAAAAATATGTTAAAAAGAAACAATTTAATACCAATTACTAATTTACTTGTTATGTAAATGTCACTTGTACTTCTAATCCAGTTCCTTTGATCATTTAAGGCCATAATTTAAAAATCATTATGTTTTATAATAATCATGCTGGATGAAAAAAAACAACTATTTGCCTTGATTACAATATAATATGTTTATTTATTTCATAACCTTTGTTTTCATCATTAATAAGTATTGTATACTTGCATGAAATGAACATGCATTATGCGAATATTACACAAATATATAAAAATATACATATATAATGATACCTAAATACATAAATACAATAATATATAATTATCATTTTTATATTCAGATTATAAAAGAATTCATTGCTTGATAAAAATTATACATTAATTTCATTAATAATAAAACATTATTTAAAGAGAATGTCAAAAGTAACATTAGGAATAATTGATACATTATTTGTATGGATACGTTTATCGTTTTTTATTGCCTATGTTAACATTTTCTTTATCACAATCAAATTTACTATTTACTAAATCAAATTATATCGTTTTCTACCTTTTTCTTTATACCTAAATTCTTGTTTTATATTTATATGTTTTTACTTTTTGTAAATATGATTCATGTTTTTTTATTATTTCGCAATTTACAATTCTATTTGTAGACATTAAGAGTTTTTTCTTATTCGAAAGTATACAAAATATGAGAGTATATACGGCGATTTCTTATTTTTTTTATAATTTTTCAAAATAAAGGCATACTAACCACAAATGAATTATTCTACATAGTATCAATCACTAAGTATGTGTATATATATATATATATATATACAAATATATATAAATATATATATAGAGAGAGATAGATAGATAGACAGACAGACAGAAACCATGCATATATTTAATAATTTACCTCATTATTATTATTAATACAGCTTTGTATAAAATGAATTAATTAGCAAGGTAATATTTTTTTTCTTACATCTTATTAGATATATAGTATTCATGCCGAACATTTAATGTACTTTATTATTAATTTTAAATAATTTCTTGCAATTTCTTATATTGATTTAAAAAATGTCATTAATAAAAAATATGAGATTATTCTCGTATACGGCTATATCTTAATTTTTTTTATATTTCGAAATAAAGGCATACTAATCACAAATTAATTATACTATGCAATATTAATTACTAAGTATATATATATATATATATATATATATATATATATATATATATATATATATGTATATGAACCATGCATATATTATGCATATATTTAATAATTTACATCTTTTTTATTATTATTAACACAGCTTTGTACAAAATGAATTAATTAGCAAGGTAATATTTTTTTTCTTACATTTTATTAGATATGTATTATTCATGTCGAACAGTACTAAGTGTGTATATATATATAAATATATATATATATATATATATATATATATATATAACAATATATATATATATGAACTATGCATATATTTAATAATTTACCTCATTATTATTATTAATACAGCTTTGTATATAATGAATTAATAAGCAGGGTCATATTTTTTTCTTACATCTTATTAGATATGTATTATACATGTCAAACATTACTAAGTATGTATATATGTATGTATGTATGTACATATATATATATATATATATATATATTTATATATATATATAATACATAGATAGATATTTATATATCTATGTACATATATATATATATACACACATATATATATATACATATATATATATATATATATATATATATATATATACATATATATATATATATAGATAGATAGAAAGATATAGATATGAGCCATGCATATACTTAATAACTTACCTCATTATTATTATTAATACATCTTTGTATAAAATGAATTAATTACAAGGGTAATATTTTTTTCCTACATCTTATTAGATAGTAATGTTCAACATGAATAATACATAAGTATATATATATATATATATATATATATATATATATATATATACATGTCATCATCATCTTCAGCATCTGTTAATCCACTGCTAGATAAAGGCTTCTTCCATGATTTTCCATTTTGTTCGATTCAGTGCCTCTCTTTTCCACAGATTTCCAAGGAAGTTTTTAATATCCTTATCCCATCTGTTCATTGGTCTCTTTCTGAGTCTTTTTATATTCCTTGGTTCCCAGTCAATAATTTCCCTTGTCCATCGGTTGTCCTCTCTTCTTGCGATATGTCCCGCCCTTTTCCATTTCAGACTCTACTCTTCTTATTATATCTGTGACTCCTGTTTGTTTTCGTATCCGTTCTATTCTCTTTCTATCTCTTCTCGTTATTCCCAACATGATATATATATATATATATATATATATATATATATATATATATATACACACATATACATATACACACACACACACATATATATATATATATATATATATGTATATATATATAAACCATGCAGATATTTAATAATTTACCTCATTATTATTATTAATACAGCTTTGTACAAAATGAATTAATTAGCAAAGTAATATTTTTTTTACATCTTATTAGATATGTATTATTCATGTCGAACATTTAATATATTTTATTATTAATTTTTAATAACTTCTTGCAATGCAATATTTATTTGAAAAATTTCATTAATACAAAATACGAGAGTATATACTGCTATTACATAATTTCTTTATAAGTTTTCTAAATAAAGGCTCACTAACCACAAATTCATTATTCTACGTAGTATTAATTACTAAGTGTATATATATATATATATATATATATATATATATATATATATATATATATATAAACCATGCATATATTTAATAATTACTTATTATTATTAATACAGCTTTGTATAAAATGAGTTAATTAGCAAGGTAATATTTTTTTCTTACATCTTATTAGATATGTATTGTGCATGTCGAAAATTTAATGTATTTTATTATTAATGTTTAATAACTTCTTGAAATTTCTAATATTTATTTGAAAAAATCATTCGTATGGTAATTCTATTTCTCTACACCGTTTATATACTTTTATGAATTATATTGTACTTATCTTTTCTTTATCAATATTTTTCTTCATTTCGATCATCTTCTGTGTTTTTTTCTGGAATATTTACAAATATTACAATATATTCGGCGAAACAAAGGTTGAGTCTTTTATCTTTCCTCTTTATACAATTATGTTTCGATAATATATGCTAATATATGCTAATAATTAGAATGCTTATAAATAACACTTTTAATGAAATTTCAATATTCTGGCTTATATTTTTTTTAGATTTAAAAACTTTTTTGATTATTTATTAGATAATTATATTATCTTTTTCTTCTAGTCTGGAACATTTTTATATACAATTATATTTATCACTAGTATTATATTAATTTTTTTATAAAATAATGTTCTTTTTTACTTTAGTACACTATAAGATTTTCTAAATATTGTTCAAAACTTGATCATTTCATTTCTTGTACTTTGGTTTCTACCTGAGATATTATTTTGTGTATGTAATTATATAGATAATCAAACTCTTTTATTTCAAGCACAGCCAGATCAAATACATTTCATCTTTATATCCGAGATGTGTAAATTTCACCTAAATATTACCTTGTTTCAAATGAATCACAATCCATTATTGTAAAGTATATTAGAAAATATTACATGTATTAAGCAACGATAAATGTAAATTTTAAATAGAACATACTTAGAAACAATCTAAACGAATTCATCGCTTTATTAGAAATTCAAACAGATTTTAGACTTTAATTAAATAATAATATAGATTATTTTGAATTTTTAAATGTTTAGAATAATTATTTTCTGTTTTTAAAAGTATGTTCATCTTCAATTAAGCAGACAATTGAATTC
>CM068313.1:35269995-35272495 GCA_034766995.1 Acanthacorydalis orientalis | reverse complement strand
ATGGAAAAGTAACCTTCGCCCGCCAAATATATCTGCGATAGTAAATAAGCCAGATAATATGTTATAAAACTTCAAATATATTTAATATTCTTTCAGTTATCTCAGTACTGTGTCGCTAAAATCATTGAAAATTAAAAAGATATTTGCATATATAAATAAATTACTATACTTACTCTTAATTAACATATAAAACAATTACTATTAAAAATGAGTGGTAGTGTAGATTTATCAGTTTTTGGTGAAAGTAATGTCAAAAATTCTATTCAAGAAATAATAGATGAAAACAATTTAAAAAATATTAATATTGAAGTGTTGGCAGGGTCTAAAAAAGGAGACAATTACTTAGGACACATACACAGAATAATTATTAAAGAAGAGCATGAAGATGAGGATAAAAGTAAACGTTTACAATTAATTGTAAAATCTGCAACATCGAATCAAACAATCAGAAACTTTTTTCCAATACGTAAGCTTTATGAACGAGAACTATTTGTTTACAATTCAATTTTACCGTCGTTTAAACATTTTCAAAACTCTCTTAAAGTTCAAAACGTATTTAAAAATTATCCGCGCGTTTTAAAATCATGTTTAAACGATAACGATGAATATTTTATCATGGAAGATCAGAAACATCTTGGATATGTAATGAGAGATCGTAAGCGAACTTTTGATTTTAAACATTGTTCAATAGTATTACAACATTTAGGAAGGTACCATGCAATTTCTTTCGCTTTAAAAAAATTGCAGCCTGGAGTATTTGATAACATTAAAAATGAGACCGAGAACATTTTTGTAAAACATGGAAATCTAGAAATGTTACAACAGCAATACGAATCAATGGCAGAAAAAGCATCGGAATCGTTAGATCCAGTAGAAGACTCTACTATTTTAGAAGTGTTTAGAACATACCAAAGAGGATTATTTCAAGATATGTTAACATTTTCGAAACAAAGTACTTTCGATAAATACGGTATCATCATACATGGAGACTGTTGGGGAAATAATATTCTCTTTTCTTATGAGGTGAGAGAAATAAATATCAATTCATTTAATTGAAAGTAAATATAATTTTTCATGATTAAAATTAATTAATACTTATCTGAAAAAATACACATCGGACTAATTTATTTTTCTGATTTTATATCTTATAAAATTCTATTAATCCAATTAGTTTTATTTTGTTTATAAAAGATATTAAGAGAAACCACATCATACGAAAATATTTCGAATAAAATTGATTAAACGATAAGCCACTTAACAACATATGTTCCAAAGAAAAATCAATAACCATGTTTACGACGAATAAAAAAATATACTGACAAATTAAATACACAGTAATGAATCGAATTTAAAAAATAACAGAACTTTATTGGAAAAAAGTAAAAACTTACTAGTAAATTTAGTTTGTACAACTGAATTATTTTTAGGATATCTGTCATGGTAAAAATGTAATCAAATAACTTCTTGTTTAATAAAAAAAATAAGTACAAATAGAAAATTATAGAAATTAAATACTGGGTACAGAATTTTCGAACGTTCATGCCTACAATATTCTAAATTCTTACATGTTGAAACTACTGTCCTCGTCAGTGAAATCATTAATTATTGATAAAAAATAATTCCTTGATCATATTTGAAATTTATATTACCCGAATCTTTATTCTGAACAATTTTATTTATAATTATTATCGTTATAAACATATTATATAACTTCATGAATATCTGTAAAGAAGAAAAGCATTTCATGAAATTTATCTTTTACTCAAAATGAACTAACAAGTCTTAGAATAAACTTCAAACAAACTAAAAGTATTACAACTCCTAACGAACACATCAATATTATCATAATTACTAATCATTTTTAAAATAAGTAGTAATCTGCAATGACAAACGATATTTTCAACAAACTAGAAAATGCAATTGCTTCACAATATACTATTTAAAAATAAAGCAGTATTGAAGACGAAACATTGGATTCCTTCGAATAAATCAAAATCAATTGTAATTTTTAAAAACAGTTAATCTGTATAAACATTTAAATTTTATCTCTTAAGAAAGTAACACGATATTTCATGTGATCTAATATAATTATATTATTTTTTTGATATTAATATCATTATTATCTTTTTACAGGATGCTCAAGACACCACAAAACCAACAAATGTAATATTTCTTGATTGGCAACTATCTTATTATGCGTCTCCAGCAATTGACATATCTTATTTTTTTTGTAACTGTACCGATTCAGATCTTCTAGATAAACATTACGACGAATTAATAAAACTATACCACACTAGTCTTGAAAAAAGTTTACAAGATATGGGTTGTAACTGTGATGAATTATTTCCTTTTAACGCACTTGAGAATGAGTTGAGGAAGTATTTCAAGCATGGTTTATATATGGCATGTTCTAATTTATATTATTTTGTGGGTGATCCAGACGAATTACCTGATATGGAGGCCTTGACTGAAGAAACTATAAAAGAACCAAATCCAGATG
>CM068313.1:35187495-35262495 GCA_034766995.1 Acanthacorydalis orientalis | reverse complement strand
TAAAAACAAGATTTGTACATACAACCTAAATTTAATAATTTGTTATTTATCATTCAACCGAGGACATTTGTACTTAAGATGATCCACAATAAAAATAAAACATAATGAAAAGATAACAAGAAATTAAATTCAACGAAATGCATTGTTCTAAGTTTGATAGTGTCACTTCGAGTTAGCATAAGAGAAAATGATTTCATCGTTTAATCACAAATTGCCATTTTTTTGTATCAGTACATTTTTTTACTTTAATTAGAATAATATAAGTAATAAAAAAATAATATATAACTCTAAATGTTGTTATAACAAGTTTAATAATTTTTTACTTCTGAATTTATTTATTTTTATAAACTTAATACATTCTAAAAAAATTAAATTAATTATTCAATTTTTTTATTTGTAAATATTTGAAAACTAATCACAAATAATATTTTTTATAAAAATAAATACAGCTAGGAGCACACTTTCATCATTTTCTATATATTCCGATATTTTCAATAAGTTTATCACTTTTTAGTTTATTTAATTCGTACTATCGAGTCCTTACTATATATATATATATATATATATATATATATATATATATATATATATATATATATATATATTATATACATACACCTGACCCTCGATTTAGTCAGTACTTTTTATACGCGGTAAATAACGCTCCGTTTACGCGGTCAGAAGAATTTTAATTAACTTACTATATATCAATGAGACCCATATTCTTACTTAACTGTACTAATTACAAAATTCTGACCTTTTTTGGTTTGTAGTGGCAAGTTACTGCGTATTACTTTATGATCACATTAGTCTTATATCGAACGTTCGAACCGAAACATCACTATCACTCAATGATAACATATAGTAAGCAAGTAAACACAAGTAACAATATTATATTTTTTTTAGTATTTTTCTTCGTACTGACGGGCTCTATTTACGCTGTTTTCTTCCGCGTAAAAAAGTGCATAGAATAAATAATCCGCGAAAATCTAAGGACGGGTATATATATATATGGCAATGAATCATTCTATCGTTATAATTAAACGTATAAAAAACGTTTATTAATTTATATTAATGTATGTTATATTAACATAGATTAATAATATTACTTTATGAAAAGGAAATACAAATTATCTCTTTTAATAATAAACATTCTTAGCACAATAAAAATACACCATTATAAATTCATTTATTTAAAAATTACAACTTGAATTACCTTTTAAAATCAGACTTTTTCTTTATAATGTAAATAGAAATATATTCAATATGCGCTGTTTCTTAAAAACAATCTTACGTCTTCTTACTTTTGTGTATTATAAGATCTTGGCTTCGTTGAAATGTTAACAAGGCGATTGTTCTTTTCGTTAAAGGTATATTTTGTGAAATCGGATTCAAACGTATATTCGCCAACCTCGCGATATGAATATCATTCAACCATAACTGCGTTATCTAACAGTATAAACAGAAAAAATATTTTTTTTCTAAAATATCAATCGCTAAGTTAACAGTTGAGAAAGCTATCAATACTGGAAATACAATATATTATTAAAATATGATTTTGTACATTTCTTTTTGAATCTACATACTTATATTAGTTTATATTTTCCTTCTTTCAGAATTGTTAAACCCTTATTAATGATAATTTAACAACTTCAATCTTACATTACATTAAAACAGGTCATTAATGTAGTCAGATGTATGAATATCGCAAGCAATTGATTTGTAACTAGAACTTCACAATGAATCTCATATAATTCGACAAAAACGTCTTCTCAAATCATGTTGAAAAATTGATTTCATAAACCAGAGATATTTTCTAAAATAACTACTAACAAAATTATTTATACAAATAAATATGTCAACTATTATTCATAATTCCACATTTAAACTGTACAATAATATTAATAATTAATGATTTTGAATTTTCTATTCTCTAATTATCAAACTGCAAATTTACACTGAACTGATTTACGGAAACTAAAGACTGTTAACAGTACCTATAAATTTAAACTATCTAAAAATCTAAAAGCATGTGTGGTTAGAAAAACTTTATGGTGTGCAACTTGAAATAAATTTTTAACTTTACCATTTAAATGGTTATTTAGTCTAGTTTTTATGTATTTTTCCCTATAAAAAATATTTAGATATCCGGATTATACAATTATTAAAAAAAATACATTAAGAAGTACATTTCATTGCTATAAAAATTTATATAATTATATTTTAAAATTATTTACAAATCAGATACAAATGACGAATAATTTTATGTAAAAAATAAGAGATCTTTTTATGAAATATGAATACTAATATGTACTGTAATTAAAATAATATCAATAAAGAAAATAATTTCATTCAACTATTACTCTACCATAAGTTAATTCTACCGTTAGTAAATAAATATATCTATCCTAGTAAGTCACAACCTTATATGAACCGTATAAGGAACATATAAATTCACCTTACACAAACAATATATGGTTTGTATAAGGTAAGGGTGAGGGTCACTATCATCCATATATGGCCATTAAAACTATAAAATGTAACCTTCTTGACCATATAAAGATCATATAGTCACTTTATATGCTTTATAAGATTAATATAAGGTATATATAACGTACCCATTCAAGGATCCTGATCTTTACATGAATATCTAAAACCTTATACGGAAGATATAAGATTCAGGATTACTAGGGTGCCAGGCAAGTATAAAACTACAATTCCATTACATAAAAATTAATTATAAGAAGAATAATATACTAATTATTAATAACTTCTTTAAATATAACTTATTTCAGTTGGTTTTTTTAAAAAAAATAATAGAATAGTAACTTTTCATGAAAAAATCAAAGTTATAATAAGAGTTAATGCAAACGAAAATAGTTTACACGATAAAATATGAAATAAAGTTACCTATCTTTTCATGAAAACATACTAAATTATGATATTTTTTAAAAAATAGTTGTTTATAATTTTTCCGTATTTTATATAATATACAATTTGTTATTTGTATAACATTGAATAGAAATTAAATACACTGTAATACATGTGTGTGTCTTCCATCATGTATGTGTGTGTGTGTATGTATATATATATATATATATATATATATATATTTGTATATATATATATATATTATATATATATATATATATATATATATATATATATATTTGTATATATATATATACATGTGGGTGTGTGTGTATATACACATACATTTATTTGAACTTAATAAAGAACACGAATATAACGAGTTCACAACTCTAGTAAAAAGATGTTGATTGATTTTAAATGACCTGTATTTCCATATAAATTAACACTTTTACAATGAGTTCCTTCTACGGATATAGTAAATAAGTTTGTTTCTTTTTAAGAATTTTAGTCTATCAGTTAGTGGTTACCTATTTTTTAGAACAAACAGGAGATAATTGCCGTATGCATCTTCTACTAAAATAATGTCTCTATATTTGTCTAAAATATTATTATTTTAATAAAAAATTTATAAAATATATTATCTATAAAATAAAATTATGAATATATTTATATTATTTGGAGTATGTAGGCGTGAATTGTATAAGTTTAAATTTATTTGTTATTTAATGTATGTATTAGTTTAATATGTCACGAACATACTATTGGAATTTATATGGAATAAGAGAACATCGTTGTCAAATTTACCTGTCTCTAGTATAACGAGTAATGGTTATAATAAAAAAAATTAATTAATTCCTTTATAATTGATTTGGACTATATATATATACACATTATATATATATATATTAATATATTTCTCATATTATTCCATAGAATTATGAATCGCTGTTTATTTCATTTATGAAGTAAAATAAATGTAAGAAAAAATTTCAATAAGAAACTGTTCAACGATTTGAGAATTAAAAATGAGTTCATATAAAAATTCCAGAGTAATTTCTCATATCATAAAAACAGAGATCATTAAATAATTAAAAATATTTGTTTCCAGGAAGCTTTCAACAAGCGACGTCCCACAGCTCTTTGTTTCGTTGATTGGCAAGAATCCCGTTATATCACGCCAATATGCGACATCTCGATGTTTATTTACAACTGTCTTGGAAGGGATGTCCTTTTTGACAATTTCGACGAGCTCATAAATATTTATTACGAAAGTCTCAGTAATTTTCTCAAAGCTCTAGGGAGCGACGCCGAGAAAATTTTTCCATTTAAAGAATTGGAAAACCAAATACATAAATATTTTAAGTATGGTGTTGCGACAGCTTGTTACCAAGTCAATTTGATAACTGCAGATTCTAAAGATATACCTGACCTCGAGAAAGCTACCGAAGAAGCAGGTTCAGCGTTGAGTATTATAAATGTAGAAACTAATAATCAAGATATCTACTACGAGAGAATGAACGCTATTATTAAACATGCAGCAGCAAGAGGATTCATTTAACAAAGAATCGGTTTATATTTCAAGTGAATACTATTTTAGAAATATTTAATCGGGATGGAATATGAAAATAAAAGTATGAAATTAATATATATATATATATATATATATATATATATATATATCAAATGTACTAGTTTTAAATTCAATTCTCTGAAAAATACTTCAGTTAGCACAAGATGTAATATTGAATGACGTATATAAATTAATTATATACTTTAGAAATTCTTCATTATATTTTTTATTATAAGCATATTTCATCAGATTAGATTTAATTAAGAATTGTATACACTAGATGAATTAAAATTATTTAGTAAATATATAAAATCATTTTATCTTATGGAAATTGTAATAACATAAATATATCTTTTAACAAAATTGAATATTTAAAATATTTATTTTTTTGTATTTACACAATAAACACGATATTTTATGAAAAATAATAAATACACAATTCTTAGTAATAAATACACATTATTTTAATAATTAACCTTTTGCAGTCTATTATCCATATATTCTGGATATCGCGCGTCGATTGGTCACGTCCATTGTCCAGTCCCTCTGGACAGATCTCATTGCCATGCTGAAGATAAACCATTTTAAGCATGGCAATGAATTACATACACCAACCAACAAATATACCACTGACCAGAGTGATTGGACAGTGAGTCTATTCAATCGAAACGATGCCCAGAACGTGTAACCAATGGACCGCAAAGGGTCAAGAAAAAATAAATAGTATTCGTATCGTATAATTAAATTTAATAATAAAATATTGAAGTATTATGCGTAAGTTTGTTATTAATAAATTTCGTTCGATTAAAAAATAAATATTATAGTTCTGAAATTTTCTAGTTTTTTTGTTTATTTATACATATATATATATATATATACATATATATATATACATATGTACATATATATACATACATGTATACATATAGATATATATATATATATATATATATACATATACATATACATATACATATATATATACATATATATATATATATATTTCTAATATAGATCATACGTGCATAAGATAATTTCTAATTGATAAGAATATCTATCTACCTTTTAATTGATAAGAATATAATAATTGAAATGTTTTATTCATTTAAAATCGTACTGTGGATATAGAAATTGTATTATTTCTAAACATACTATGACTATTACAATTTCATTCTGAACAAGCATTTTTATAGCTTTATTTCTTGTAGAATTACATATATAAAATAATGTTACTGAAAATTAATTGTAAACATAGACTTCTTTGCCATGTTGTACTACTGATAAACAATAACATGTTATATTATTTATTTGTACTGTTCGGAAGAAAAACAATAGAATTTGATATAATATGTAATACAGTATAAATATATTCTGTAGATAAATTTCAAAGAATTAATAACTAAAATAAGTATTCATCAAATAACAATTATTTTATTCAAACAGTCGCAAATGATGGCTGTTAGTAAAAAAAACAATTTTTTCTGTAATTTTTATTAATAATTGCTGTTAGAAAAAAACAATATTTTCTGTAATTTTTATTAATATTCTACATTTATTTTCATTTCTTGCAAACAACTTATTGTTTAAAATCAAGTAACAAATTGTACTTAACGTAGAACTAAAATATAAAAAAGATGTTTCCACTAAGAGAGACTGTAAGACAACTTGATATATTTAATAATATCCCACATTTGTACATGATCTCCTGATCTACATAAACTCTTGTTAATTATCCCGGAATTTTCAATTTTATAAAACAATGTGTTTTATATGCATCTATCTATATATATATATATATATATATATATATATATATATATATGTATCATACTTATTTGCATACCTGTGTAAATGAATAATAAAAAATGTGCGTGCGTGAGGTCACACACGGTTGAAGTGAGATTTGAATGTGGTGTAATGCATTCATTGTCGAACAGTTTATTGTCAATCGTCGATATACTTTTCCGGTGGACACTACATTTTTAAGTTAGTCCCATTGTAGCATAACACACACAATGTTAATAGGCTACAGATATTATCTCCACATAACTCTACCTACATTTAGCACGTTCTGCATCATCATAATTTAAAAATGAAACTCCATTTTCGTTACAAAATTTTGTTTCACAGCGTTTCGAGTCTTACTATTGTCACGGTCCCCACTCCTATGCATTTAACTTCCGTCACACAATTTTGTTTCACAACGATTCGATTCGTGCCAACTGTACCCAAAGAAGTTTAACTTGAAAAATATTAAATGTCTTTAGCAGATTGATGTAATTTTATTTATTTTGACACTTTATATTAATAATAAAAGAGAAATATACACTACCATTTTTAGAGGTGTTAAGAAAATAATAAATATGGAATTTAGTAATCAAATATACACACATTAATATAAGATAATTAAAATAATCCATCGTTGTTTATTATATTTCATTAAGTTTTCACTTTTAACTTATTCCTACTAAAATATATATTATAGATGCATTTAACGAAAAATAGCCCTTAAATCAAATAAAACTAATTGCAAGTAATTCAATACACATTATTGAATCTGTTTAATAAACATCAATTTAATATGCATACACAATTATCTTTATTTTTTCAATAAATGCAGTCATTTAAGAAATAAATATATTTAACATGGATAAACGAAAGATTCCATGTAACAACACAATTTAAAATTAAACACGAGCAAAACTTACAATTTTTAAACACATTAAATACCAGTAAAATGTAATGATCATAATGAATTAGTACAGAGTGGACTTGTGATTAGAATTTCAGCAATTGGTTTTATTAAATATATATATATATATATATTATTTTAGGCAATTCATTTTTCGTAAACTAAATTTTATGTTTTACAGAAATATTAAATTATTATCTATAATCTCTCTTTTGTATACTTGCAATTCAGTTGATGTCTTGTCATGGTAGTTTTGGTCTTGAATACATACAGTAGTTATCTGCTGTTAAGTTCATCTCTTGAGGTAACAGGTTCATATACTTTAAGAGTGCACATATACTTTAACAAGATATTTAAATATCGCTAAGGCCGAAAATAATTGTAAAAAATAACTACTTAAGTGACTAAATGAGAACAAAACCACTAACAAATCTTCATAAAAATCTCACAAATGTTTTCAAATAATAACAGTAGATCTTTATGGAACCAAAGCGAATCCTACATATCTCAACACTAGCTTCAACAAAGTAAATATATATATATATATATATATATATATATATATATGTACATATATATACACTTCCCTAATATATGTTAATAAGATTCATATTGAACTTAATAATTTTATTTTCATATATCATTTTTTTAAATAAATAATATTTAATTTTCACAACCATATTTTCACTTCTACAAACAACAAAGAAAAGATTCGGATCAAAATTTTCAATAAATGATTATAGATCAAATTAATTATGTTTTCATTCTTTAAAAAATATACAAAAATATGTTATCATTAAACATTTCTATAATTTACTGTTAACCAATTTAATTATTGGTTATTTTATCTCGTTGTATGTTATTTCATCTTCATGGCGTTAAGGTATTGTACACAAAAAATTTTAAATCGGTGAAATATCATTTAATTAAAAAAAACACATTTCAATTATTATTTTTCTCTTACATATTATATACATACTCAGATATATAAAAGAGTGTTGTGTTTAAAAATTCTAAATTTTATTCAAATAGATCAATTATAAAAAAAAACAACAACAAGAAATTTAATCTAATTGTTTTGTATTTTTTATCCCAAAAAAATCATCAATAATGATTTACTGAACATTTGTGACGTGAAAATATTATATGGTGAAAAGAGATTTGATTTATGAAAACAAATTTAATTACAGTGTGAGAACTTTATTATTATCATTGGTTTAGGTTTCAATAACAATAATTTTGTTTTATTTATATTTTTACATAAATGTGCAGAAAAATTAATGACATCGAAATCATTTTCATATAAATCTGTGTTATGTTCGATTAATTTTTTTTCCTATACCCGACTCACAAATCTGAGCACGGGTATTTAAAAGTAACGAACATGTTCACTTTGCTTTGAATAAAAATATTTACTCTTCATATAACACAAAGTAAACCACCTTGCGTATTATTCAATTAATAGAATACCTAACAGTTCAGTGAACTACTTAGCACTGTTACATACATGTATTAATATCTGACGGATGGCGTACACAGATAACCCACAAACATTATAATAAACACATCACTTCACACTTTTACCCTAAAGCGGATACATTAATTTTATACTACAAATCTAATGGATGTCTTTAAAATAGATATTTTAAATTCATCCAATACAACACGTAACAAGATTACTTTGTTTAAAAAAGATAAATCACTCAAGTTTTAAAATTCTTATCTTGTTTTTTATTGAACGTGCAAAACATTAAAATTATGAAATTTTAATAACCTTTCAAGCAAGTAGTCAAAAATAATGACGAAATGCAGACTATAGATCGAGAATTAATTATCTAAAACAGTGGTGACAAACATCCCGCCCGTAGAACTTTAAAATGCGGCCCGCGACCGAAACTTAAAGTTGATTTTATTAAAATGAAAAAATATAAAATTTTAAAAAATTGCAAACTATAGAAGTATATTGCAATGAATACAGTTTTATGGTCAATACCGATTTAGTTCATTTTCTAGTTGCAAAAGTTTCAAGAATTGTATTACGGTTGTGATTTTAGCAAATATGCTACAAATATTCAAGAATTATTATTTGAATTTGAAAACCGATTTGAAGGATTCAAAGCAAGTGGAAATGATTTTTTACTGTTTGATGCTCCATTTTCTTTTAACACTGAAGAAGCAAAAATTAACATCCAAAAGATGATTGAAATCCAGTGCAATATGGTACTAAAAGAAAAGTATAATGAGTTGGTATTCTAGATTTTTATTTGTAGTTGCCAAAACAATTTATTGAAATGCATGTATGTTTGTAGCAAGAATTGGCAATGTTTGATAGTACATACCTACGTGAACAATTATTTTCCCTTTTAAAGACTAATAAGACTTCACACAGGTCAAAATTGGCAAATGAACATTTAACATCTATAGAAAAATTACATCATCATAAAAAAGTACACCCAATATTGATAAAATAGTTTTTGCCAAAAGATGCCAAGTTTCTAGTAAAAACTATTAATTTTATTAATTTAAAAAGTTTTATTAATTTAAAAATTAATTTTTTATTAATTTAAACACTATTATTATTAGTTTCTAATAAAAATATTATTTTCTTTTAATTTTTCTAATTTAAAATTTTGTTGTAACATTTGATAATGATATCTAAAATTAATATTTTTTTAAAAAAATTTTATAAATTCATTAAAGAAAAAATTAATGTAAATTTTAAACGAGTTATTTTCAAATAAATATAAAAGACATTTTTCGCTCGATAAATTTTTTTTCGGTGACTTTTGTCTGCGCCCCGCAGACTAACCTTGAATTGAATTTGGTAGCCGGTATCCATATATCAGTTTGATACCACTGATTTACAATATTGTAAGTTGAAGTAATTATAAACACATACTTATGAAAATAGTTGAAATAAACTTTTTGAAATGACTTTGAACTCTCCAATATAGTTGACATGCAATTTCATGTCCAAAGCAGACAAATTATTAATTTATAGTAGGTAAGAACTTATCTTCAAAGAAGATGTTATATTAAGCTTATAGTCTTACCTAATATTGAACATTTATGTTTAATATGTATTATGTCTACAAGAAACATTTCAATAAAACTATTCTATGTTTTATATATATATATATATATATATATATATATATATATATATAACAATTGTTATATATATAACAAATTCTTCATATATATAACATTTCTTTATATATATAACAAATGTTATATATATAAAGAATTTTATATATTAAACTTTTATTTTTAAATATTAACATCGGTCATTCTTCGAAATTTTATAAAATTATTTTCTAGTATATTTATCTGGTAAAGTAATCGTTATTATACACGATTTATTTCAAAGTATTATTTGCTGATAGTTAATTATTTACTGCTAACTTGTAACTCATCTAATAGCGAAATAAAAACGAGATTTTACATTTTCTAGAAAAAGATAAAGCATATCTTTCAATTATTTATAATCAAACACTTGAATCTTAATACTTAAGTAATTAAATTGAAAAAGAAAAATTAAGTTAATTATTTAGATAACAACATAATTTATTGCGTTTCTATAATTTCCCTTTTATTTAACCTTAAATTAATAGCCTTCTTTATATAATCCATTCAATACTAATAATAAAATTTTTAATCAACTGAAAAACTGCATGTACGAATATTTCAAAATGGTAGAATTTGATTATATTCACAGTACATTAAATATTTCATTGTTGTTTTATTTGCTTATGTATGTAATTTATTTTTTAATGGCCAAATTACCATTATTCATAACTGGTTATTTTTGGACTATTGATTATTTATCAATTTATTGATTAAATGTTTAAATTTTACAAAGTAGTATAAATATTCAGATTCTGTCACTTAACAATTAAACAGAGTAATCAAATCATTAAAAAGTCCTTGAATAGTTATGTACAGAAAAAAAATTAATTTGCTTTTTTACAAACGAATTTATTGCTGTCAAGGCCATAATTCAACTGTGAAATATGTAAGAACATTAGCGTCACACATATTTTGAAAGACAATTATTTTTCTAAATTGTTTGGTATCTTTTATAAAAATTCCTAACATATATATATATATATATATATATAATAAATTACTTGCAATTTCAGAGAACGTTGTTAGAGTGACATTATAATTGTACAAATTGGTTTGTAATAATAAACTATTTTAGAGCTTAACCAAAATTTTAACTCGTATAACATTATGAGCTTTAGATTCTTGAGTAAAAAGTGTTCTAACTAATTTATGAACACTTATATGACTAAATACTCATTTTATTTAAATAATTTAAAACTGACCGCGTGTTTACACATAAATATTAATAATGTATTTAGAAATGAATTCATTAATTATTAATTGAATAGCAATAATTATAATCCACTTTAGAAATATGTAAAAAGTTTGAAAACCAAAAAACAAATTATGTTTGTTTACATTTCTTATTAACATGACAATCGTTCAAATAAACTTGTGAAATGTAATGTTTAACATATATTTATATTGACAATAAATACAGAACGCTTTCCAAAATTTACTTGTTATTAGCATTATCTGATAAAAATTCATCATAATTTCTTGTTATTTATTTAAGTTGTTTTTTCATCTAATTAAAACACAGATTTTTTACAATTTAACATGATTCTACAATGTACAACAAATATTATGAAACCTTTGCTGCTTAATATTGTTTTGAATGCATATTTCTGTACAAATTTTGGAAATTTGTCAAAATAACTTTCAAAAATAAATTATTCATTCGCAGTATGAACCATAAAAAAATTCAATTAATGATTATTGACCATTTTTCATTAGTAATTATGCATTTCGATGCCGTTTAAATCATCTAAGATTACAAAAAATCCTACAAAATAATCTCTTAGAAAAATAACATAACACGAATTTTACCTAGTCTTGTCAATTGCTATTATGGTTAAACAATACTTCAGTTATCTTCAAGTAGATTGTAATGACTTAATTCCAAACTTAATTCCATTTTCATGGAATTAAGTTTTAATTATAGAACCATACGTATTAAAACCTACATGAAGTAAACAAATATATATGTTTATGTGTGTTTGTGGAACAAGTCATAAATTCTTTATACTCCAAAACTATTATCTGAATTCATTTTGTACTAATATAACATAAATGACGTTACTTCTTCAAATGATCGTAACATTTTTTTTGTAAAATAAATTTTATTTGTTTATTCGGAATAACATTTCCAAGCCTTAAATCAATGATGTTTCAGACATTTTATTCTGTTTTTATTATTTACATAATGAATGCCAGCATACCCAAAAAAAGTCATTAACCCTATGGTTGCATCCCGCATAATATTATGAGTACGAAATAAAACGTAGCAAGTTTTTTTATATTATAATCGTAAATCGCTAGGTTACTATCTGTAAACATTATATCAAATATTATTTCAAAAGTGATTTGGCATTAGAATACTTGTTTTTATAATTATTTATAAGAATAATAAAACAGGCCTCCTACTAAACAGTCATTTCATATTAATACTTATGCGTATTGAAAGAGTTAATGAAATTTATGGAATATTCCATTGGAAATTTCAATCAGTATTTTCTTCCACGTTAATTTAAAAAAGTGTATTGTCTATACATACTTGAATGAACAGCCTTATTTTTAATAGAAGTGATTATATATTAATTACATCATTTTGATTACATTTCCAGTTTTTTTTTTCTTAATTATTTATGATACGCCACTGTCAATAAGTAATTATGTCGCTCTGTTCATTCGATAAAGCATGTTGTGATTAGATTTGTTTTCAAGAAAAATTATACTTTCTCCAAAAATAATTATATAATAGCAATTAAAAAAGAAACACAAGGTTATCATTTCAAATTTAATTAACACTTATAAACATACAACATTTAAGTTTCATTTAACCAAAATATTGTATTGGACCTAACATAACTACAAAGTACAATATGTGTTTCATTCATTTACAGTACATATATATATATATATATATATATATATGTACATATATACTTACATATATATATATATATATATATATATATATATATATAAACAAATGCATGTATATATGTACATATATACATACATATATATATATATATATATATATATATATATATATATATATACATATATATGTACATATATACATGCATATATATGTACATATATACAAACATATATATATATATATATATATATATATATATATATATATATATATATATATAAGCAAATGATTGAATTCATGATCATTACTATCATTAAATGACCTATATTCAGACCTCGCGTGCAATTGTATCAATTGAGGGAAAGAGCAGAAATAAAAACACAATGAAAAGATCATTCAACATCAATTATCAACGACCTTCACAACCTCATCAAATGTAATTGTCATGCAGCTACGAAGAACGAGACAGTAATAATAATTTACGTTGACATTAAACATGTGTGCATACGTACTCTAGTTCAACTTACACTAACATTACATTTAATATAGTTTGTATATTTGCCTCAGTGTTTGTGTATCAATGAATTTGTTTACATTTTTACCTTCCCTCTTATCTGTTGATATATGTTGTTATAATCAGTTAGAAAGTTTAGTACAATTTGAAACAAGTTAGTGTGAAATTATTGAAAATATCGTCTAAAACGTCAAAAACATAAAAATGAGTGAAATAATTGAAACGAATAATTATGAGCTTTTACCAGGCGGCACTGAAAGAGAGAGTATTTTGAATTTGATTAAAAATGAAAGCATGATGAAATGTAAAGTGACCGTTTCGGCTGGCTCGCAGAAAGGTGATAATTACATCGGAATAATACATATAATAACTGTGGACGGACAGGATCAAAATTCGGGTAAACACAGATCCTTTACGGTTATTTTAAAATCAGCATCACGACTTGAAACATTTCGTGAACTCTTTAAAGCAGATAAAATGTTCGCACGTGAAATTTTCATGTACACCTCGGCATTGCCTACATTTCATAAATTACAAATGTCATACAACGTGCATGATATGTTCAAAAGTTACCCGAAAATATATGATTCTTGTGTGAAATTTTGCGATGAATATCTCATTTTAGAAGATATGAAGGCTAAAGGATTCATAATGAGAGATCGCAAGCAACCGTTAGATTTCAATCATTGTAAGTTTGTTTTAAAAGAATTGGGAAAATTTCACTCATTTACGTTTGCTTTGAAAAAACATCAACCGGATCTTTACAAACAGTATTCAGAAAATTTATTACATTTTATGTATGATACTGAAGACTTGGATGGATTCAATAAACATCAAGAGAAAATGGCAAGGAAAGCGTTAGAGAGCTTAGATCCTATAAAAGATATTAAGGAAATAGAAGTTTTTGAAGCGTTTATTCAACGGATGGACAATATTCTTATATCAGTTGTTAGAGGAAATTGCATTGATCAATATAGTGTTCTAATACATGGTGACTGTTGGAGTAATAATATTCTCTACAGATATATGGTAAGTGTATATTATATATTTTACATTTATAATCAAAATATAAGATTTAGATTTTTTTATTATTAGAACGTCTTATATATATTGAACAAATATACTAAATTTCAAACTGAACTTCTTATCTTGAAGAATATTTTTTGCAAATAATAAAATATTCGAGTAAAATTGATTTTAATAACTTAAACATACGTTTAGAAAGTCTTTTTTATAATATTTGGTACTTAGATAAAATACAAATTAAAATACACTAAACTTACTTTAACGAATGAATTTTTCCACTCATTTCACAAACATTCTTTCTATTAAAAAAATCAATAATTTATTATCATTACTGACTTTGTCTATATGAATTCCAATGGAGATTCCATCATCCTTAAAGTACAGAAAAATCTTATAAACTATCCTATAATATCCTATTAAGTTACAAAAACATTGAAAAATCGAAGGTGGCTGTATTTAAAAAGATTTATCTCTAGGACATCCAATAAAGTTAATTTTGATCTGAAGATGACAATAAATTATACAGTAAAAACATAACTAAAAACTTGAAATATTTGAATGCCGAATAAATTATATAATAATCAATGCATTTATTTACTTATCGAAATCAGAATTTTTGTTAATACCCAATCCAGACAAAAAATGTGCATTTATTAATTAATTCCATTAATAATAATTTTAGAATTAATTCTTCCGTTCAAAAAGTGCAAATTAATTATTAAAACATTTTTATAATTCTCATATGTAATTTAGAAAAAGAAGCAAGTAAATTTCTCTTATATATATATATATATATATATATATATATATATATATATATATATATATATTGTAATTTAACGTATTCCCGGATTATTTTGTTCCAAGCTGAGGAGTTGATCTATTCTTTATAATAGTGTATTATATTTTAAACTGTTGGTATTTTGAATATTCGATTACAATAAGTTTTATATCGATGGGATAATTATAGTTCAAGTATTAAATATGGTTTCTTTTAAAGAGGTGTGTTTTTGTGTATGTTTTTCTTCTTTTCTGTAAAATTGTCAACTACTATAAAACTGTTGTATTTCTTATTATAATTAATACGTTTTCAGTCATTACCACCTCTCTGTCTCTCTCTTTCTCCTTATATATATATATATAGAGAGAGAGAGAGAAACAATAAAATTAAAATTAGCATGTCAAAGTATACACTCTCTTAATGATATAATTTAGTGTTTTCAGTTATTTCTATCAATTATTCTATTTGCTTAATATTTAAAAATTAATTCTATTCTATTACCTGCACTTAAATTACATTTTTTTCTAAATTATGTTTGTAAAAAATGGTGGAGCTAATATTTACATTATAATATTTTATGTATAAATATTGTTAAAAACATTGTAATATATCTTTTAAAATAATAAAAAAAGACCTTCATTCACTGATACACAAGAACAAATATTTTCCTAAATAAATATCTCATTTGAAATGTTATCTTCAATGAATATACCATGAATTTATGGCTATGAAACTAGGTGTATGAAAACATCAACATCTAGTGAAGTATGAAATATGAATATTCTCACTGAATATTTATGTATGTAATTGTATTTTTCTCGGCTACAGTTATTGAATACTATTTACTCGTTATAAGAATAATTTACAAGTAAGAATTCAGCACTTCTAGTTTATAAAAGATTATTAACTAAAATATAAATTCATTTAAAATAAAATGTACTTGATATGTACGTTCATTAAAAATATAGCTACTGAACTGATAAAGAAATCAGTGTTTAATTACCTTTGATCTTAATGAATTTATGTAATCAATAATTTTATACATAAAAAGATATACTAAAATATTTCACTCGAACATAAGAATTTTCCTGAAATTAATGAAGTATTTATTTTTCCAAAATTGAATTATAATTAATTTTTTGATAAATATATTTTAATTTATAGAGTATATTTTTAATACAGACTGCTAAATTCTAATTTTACATTTTGAAGTTGTTTCATATTATTCATCTCGAATTCATATCATTCATCATTTGGTAGACCATCTCTAAATTCTAATCGCAATAATATAAAATAAAAAATATTTGATCTGAACATAGAAAAAAAAATTTGGAATTAATTAACTATTTGTGACACCATTTAAAAAATTAAACAATACAGTAAAATAATAAGTTAAGAATTAAATAAACTTATTATTAACCCAATACTCATCGATTGAAAATTTGTATGTATGTGGTCGTGTGAAACTTAAAAACAAATTGAATTTTTGTGGTAGTAAATATAAACAATATCGAATAGAAAATGAAAAGGATAATTCATACAAATTGGAACACGTGCAAAATGTTTTGCGTTCATTGATGAATAGCAAGAACTTAGACCTTCTAAAAGAAGGTCAGCCAACTTAAATAAGCGTAATTTATTTCATCTCATTACTTCGATATATCATACAACAAACAAGTATTTTAAATATAACTTAGGTTGTGAAAAAAAAATAAATATTTTAATCGATCATCTGTGTACTCACTCTTGTAGTTTTTGTACATGTGTTAAATAGTGAAAATTGGAAAGTTAATAAAATATCTAGGAAAATGTAGTCTGTGATTTAGAATATTACTCTTTAAAGGAAAATGATCTAATTAATATTAAATATTATTCTGAAGAACATAAAAATTTGTTAAAAATGTGCATGTCATTTTTTATTATCTGAAACTTACTATCAAACCAAAGTTGTGAAATATTTACTTTGAAAAGAGCAAAGATCTTGTGAAGAAAGAAAAGACTAACTCTAAAATTATGCACCTGTAAACTAATTTCCTTTTGGAATCAACAATTATTTGTAAATAAATTAAGAATATATTATAATACATTACAAGAATACAGATGGCAATAATAGACTTATGTAATCAGTGTAATAATATAAACAAAAAAAATTATAAAGTTACTTTTCGCCTTATTCAACCACAACCAAGTTAATGATAACGACAATATTATTTGATCTATTTTAATTAAAAATACACTTAAATAGAGAATTTTATTTTGGAAACAATTTTGAAAAGTGAACACAAAATGCTCATTTTAATGAAACTATTTTTTGGAACGAGAGCTGTTAAACAAGAATAATATTCGATGAAAATAAAAAACAAAATTGATAATAAAATTATCTTGTGTGTTGTATAAACGGTTAATAAATATAAACAGTTTTTAAATTTTAAACATTTTCTTAAATTTATAATGATCAATTTACTATAAAATGTTCAACTCTGTTCAAAAACATGCACGAATAATAATTTCTTCAAAATACAAATAATTTTATAAAAAATAATTAATCATTTTGTTTCAATAATATCCTTTCGCATTAATGGTATCATAAATTTATTTCGAAAAATAAGTCTAAACCGCAAAAACATGTGTCATTGGTAAGAAGTAACACAATTCTCATCTAATCATTATATAGAAAATAATAAACAACATTTCTTTTATCTCTCTTTGAAACTGAATATTTTAAATAGAAAGAATATTTTGATAAACAATTTTATTTAATTTAACGTCCATATTTGTCTTATATATTAATTAGGGATTAATAATAACACTTTCAATAAATAATTACAAATTTCTAATTTTTCTGTCATTTAACATTGATTCGGTATTATATATATATATATATATATATATATATATATATATATATTTATATATATATATATATATATATTTAAAAATATGATATAAATATATATATATATATATATAATTCAATAAAAAAAAATATAATTTTCTAGAACAAAGATATGTTTTTTTTGAAAATAATACATACAGTTTATTTTTAATTACATTCAAATAAATAACAATCTGATTACTTTAAAATATTTTATAAAATAATTCTTGTCGCTCTAGAAATAAGTACTAAAAGTATAAAAAAACAATGGCAAATATAAAAACATATGTAATAAAAACCGGTAATTACAGCTTTTATACGATAAAAATATTATTAACATAAAATGTACCAATAAAAATGTACAAAATAAATTTAAAATAAATGTAAATACGTAACAGACATACTTAACGTATTAAGTTCTTTTATCATCTAAAGAGAATTGATATTTTAAAAGATAAGCAAATATTCCTTCAATTTTTTTTGTTCCTTCATCTTCTTTACCTAAGTTATAAAAATGTGTGATAATTATTTTATCTTGTATATTTACAAAGATGTAGTCAAATAATATACATTTATGTTTTATGTACATATATATATATATATATATATATATATATATATATATATATATATACACATGACGTCGACTTATTTATTTGATATGTTTATTGCTTCATTCGGTTACATGTGCATGCTTATAATTTACAAGTGGGCGAACGCAACAAGGCCGGGGGTTGACGAGCGAAGCGAATAGGAGACAGAGCCCCCTAATATATATATATATATATATATATATATATATAATTAAAAAAAAATGACAGAAATTTTACAGCAATGGAAAATTACTTATAATTATAAAAAAGAAAAACACTCATTTCTTACTTAATTTTTAATATAATAAATGCCGTGATATTTCACTTCTTGACTTTTGAAAATATTTTTCCATTATGTATAATTGCTGAATAATGAGAGAAAATTACCATTATAACCTTGTCTGTTGATCTTATATAGATGGCTTCAAATAAAGCATGCAATACAAATGTTGCATTATAAATAATTATTATGTTTTAGTATGCATTCAATGTGACTATTTATACAAAGAACAACATATTTTATGTATGTACATATATATATATATACATATATATATATATATATATATATATATATATATATATATATATATATATATATTAGCATATGTACATATCAGGTAATCTAGTTTGCTTGCAATAGTTAGGTCTTACAGAAATGAATTCAATACTAATCAGTTACAATGTTACAATCATTTAACCAGTTTTTAAATAATACTTTACTGAAAATTAAAACCAAATAGTTTCTTTTACTAACGACAATCAATTCAACCTGCCCTAAGACCTCTGTTTGAAACTTCTAAATGGATGTATTTATTTTTAAGTTATTGAATGGAACGATGTTTTTCTTACTCATTGATACTGCAATTAACTTATCTAAAGTACATTATTCGAACAGATGCTAGTCTTTATTAATTCATTCAAACGAATAATGTTATTGAAAAAATCGAACTTCATACTACTTGAATCAAAATTATTATATAATTGCTTGAAATAATATAGTCTTTTCGATTCAATGAAAAAATAAATTATACAGAAATTAATTCAAACTGCTATTAGTGATGTTTAAAAGACTTCTTTGAAATACGCATGAAGATATGACCTTTCAATTCATCACATTTAATAATATTATTTTTATGATATTTCTTAAATATTAAATAAACTTGAATGTAATCCATTAAAAGATTTATTTAAAGTAATAAGTCAATGCAGATGTAACTATAATTTCATATCCTTAAAATTAATTATATCTATTTTTATAAATATTATAACTTTCTTTTGTACATAAGTATTTATGTATGAATATACGAGTATATATATATACACTAGGGGGCTTCGCCCCTTGATTTCTATGCTTCCCAGTCCTCGGGATCGCTACGCTCGCCCACTTGTTAATTATAAACATGTCATATAACAGGATGAAAGAATAAACAATTTTTAGAACACATTTATGTCACTGTAATAATTCTCTCAGATATATTGCAAAGTGTTGCTATATATATATATACACACATATTATATATATATATATATTATATATATATATATATATATATATATATATATATTATATATATATATATATGTATATATGCATATATATGTTAATGTTTATATAATCATTATCACAGAAAGATTGCAACGTGTTATTTTATATATAAAATAAAAATATTTGGGTACCATAGAAACCAAGACGTCATAATGAAAGAAGTCGACGTCATCGAATTTTTTGTGAATAATTTTGATTATATATATATATATATTTATATATATGCAATTTCCTATGTGTATATGCTTATTCATGTGACATATCATTCATAGTTAAAATTTAAAACAATTGTTTTTTACTTTAATAGTCGGTGTATATTGTTGTCGGTCAATAGCATTCTACAATTACCAAATATATTGCAATAGTAATATATGATTATTTACATAAATGTATATATATATACAAATATATTGTGTGTAAAAATTAATTCAGCGGCTTTTTTATAAAAAAAAATGAATGTATACAGAAAAATGGAATATATTTCAGTCATCAAAATACCCTGTATTGTGCCTTCTAGAAATAATTTTGAAAAGTAGAGTATACATTTCATTTCATCAGTATAAAAAAAATGATAAAGTACTTATTTAAAACTTTAAAGTTAAAATATGCTACCTAATATGCTGCTTTTCGAACGCAATCATGTTCTTACTACTTTGTGAGGTATGCCAACTATTTAACCAAGATATATAATGTTTTAAACGTTAAAGTTGGCACTTCAAAATTGTAGACCGACCAGAAAATATTTTAATTTAAAACAGAGTATGATTGATACAATTTAAAGGCATAGAATCTAATTGATTATACCATTTATTATTTTTCATTTTTTATACTATTTACTATTAAGTTTCCAATAAAAATTAAGAGTCAATTTTAATTCGTTTACTTTATTATATTCCAATCATCATATATTATATTATGCATCATTTAATTTGGTGTACACTTTTATAATACAATATATTATATATATATATATATATATATATATATATTAAACCTTATAAATATAAAAATGTCAATTTTTTGATCAAAATTCTCGACACAAACGTATTCATTTTATGTGAAAACAAAACGATTTTTTTAAATAGTGTAAGTATATTATCTTTTGTAAATATAAATACTAGGACTACTCATACCATAGTGAATTCAATTGGAAAATAAAACCTAACACTTAAATTTAGTATGAAAACATATTTTATCACAAAATGGTCTCGTAATAAATAGTATTGACGTGTAAATTATATTTTATAGTCGTTTATTTTTTTCTTAATAACAAAGTAAAGCAGGCACGTTCATCTTCATAATTAAAAAGTCACGTAGTGATTATTTATTATTTTTCGATAAATATTTTTTTTAAGTATTTCAACATAAAAGATAATCATTTGAAAAGAATATTGTTAACTAACATGTGTACGAGTACTACTAAATAGATATAACAAGATTAAGACTATTGTTCATAAAATAATCAATCATTAAAATTACTTTTGTCTTCTATGTTTATTAAAAAATCTTATTAGTTTGATTACTTTCTTATCAGTTTAATTATTTTCTCAAATTAGTTGAATCATTAAAAATATGTTTAATATTGGTTCAGTTCTGCATGCAGTTGCATAACTACAAGATGGAGTTTTATTAATGATAATAGTAAATGCCCAAATTTAATAACAAATTATTATTGAAGAAAAAATAGTTAAATTTAAAAATTATTTATTTATTTCAAAAAATGCTTAAATATGCTCATAGAGCTCAAATCAAGCCTGAAATCGGCGAATTGACAAATCTTAACTTCATCCAAAAACAATATATTGTATTACTTATTACAATTTTCATATAAATTTACACTCAAAATTATCAGCTTAAATACCTGTGGAGTTAAAAATTCAAAAAATTTAAATTTATAGATCTTACAAGCCATGCGATGTATCTTTCATATGCAAACCATTTATCAAGATAATAAAGTTAGTCCTATAATCCACTTGTCTCCCATAATGGAAAGATGAATTATCATGCTGGTGCAGGTGCTATTATCGAATATAAAATTAAATATCTCTTATCATTTGGATATTTAAATGATCATTTATTTGATATTAAATTTGTGTATATACTAGAAGGTCAATAACATGTTCATTTTTTTGAAAGTGAGTAAATAAATATAATAGGACCAATGTTCATATGGCATGTTTTTTCTAGAAATGATTTTCCAAACAATCGTTCAGTTTTTTTACACGCTATATATATATATATATATATATATATATATATATATATATATATATATATATATATTATATATATTTATATTATATATATATATATATTTATATTATATATATATATTTATATTATATATATATATTTATATTATATATATATATTTATATTATATATATATATATATATATATATATTTATATTATATATATATATATATATTTATATTATATATATATATTTATATTATATATATATTTATATTATATATATATATATATATATATATATATATATATTTATATTATATATATATATATATATATATAATAGTTATAATAATTTTAGAAACATAGGTTCATAAAATAATATGATGTACCAATTTTGATCAATAAAATATTTTTCATAACATTATTAAATGAATTTATGTGTGTTTTTTTGAATAAAATAAATTTATTTTATTAAAACCGGGATATTGTGCCAAGATTACTCGCTACGCTCGCTCTCCCCTAACAAATAACAGAAATTAACAAATTATACGCACAAATAATGTGCATAAAATGTAAATTGTAAAATTTTTATTGGAAAACTTTGTAAAAATTAGCAACAAAATACAATGTTAAAATGTGTAACAATTTTTTTTTACTCTATAGCTTCAGTGAAAACAATATCTTGAATAAATTCCTTATCAGTTTTCCATTTATTGTTTTCCAAAGTATTTTAGTTATTATAACAAGTAATATTTAATTTTTTTAAATTTATATAATTCGTGAATTCATTGGATGGCAACCGTATGATAAAATAACTAGAAAAAAGAATTACATAACAACTGAATTTCTCACATTAAGCAACTGTATTTCAAATTTTAATTTTGGTTTAATAAAAGTTCATGTTTACCACAACATATGAAATATATCTGTATTCTACACTCATTATATCATAATAATTTATTTTAATATAATTTAATTTTTCAGGATAAAAACAATTCCAACATTCCGACTAATGTGTGCTTCTTAGATTGGCAAATATCTTTCTTCACGTCGCCCGCAATAGATTTGTCTTATTTTATCTATAACTGCATGTCACCTGAATCGTTACTAAATAATTTCGACGAAGTGATCCGTATATATTACAACAGTTTATCGGATACATTAAAACAAATGAACTGTGATTCAGAAGAAATGTTTCCATTCAACGAGCTACAGAATCAAATGAAGAAGTATTTCAACTTCGGCCTGGTATTATCATGCACACTCATTCACTTATTCACGAGCGACAAAGACGAGATTCCCGATTTTAGTGAAATGGTAGATCTCAGTCCGCAGGAGCTAGAGAAATGGAATTTCAAATCAAAAAATATTGATATCTACAATACAAGAATGAGCGCCGTTATTAAACATGCTGTGAAGCATGGTTTTATTTAATGTACGCTTCATATTACAATATAAAAAATAGTAATATGCTTTCGGATATTAACTATTGATAGAACTATAATATTATAAAATATGTTGAAAAAATCTCTATAATTTCAATTCAATTAAAATAATATAATAGAAATAACATTTTATTGCATGATTTTTCAAGTGTTTATATATATATATATATATATATATATAAACACATATATTTTTATATATACACATACATAACTAGATAAATAAGTAGATAATTTTTACATAGTTATATATATATAAAACGGAGAAAACTACAAACATTATCAAATAGATATTTTAATTTTTAACTAAATAATTATTAAATAGTAATATAATGATGAATGACATTTTCATTTAAAGATATTTAAAATGATATATATATTTCAGTATTTAATCACTATAATAAATTAATAAGAACCAAATACATTTACATATCATAAAGTAATTTAATAAAAATACGATCTTTTTATATTTAACTGATATTAACAATTAATACTTTCTTTTTTCTAAAATAATTACTACAAAGTACAATTTCATATGTAAATAATGTTATCTTTATTAATTTCGTTGATGTATTTCTTTACAATTTTTAACACTTTGTGTTTAACAGTCAGTGTTTCGTCGTTCTATCAAATTCAAAACTACTGATATTTAAATGCATTATTCGAATTAAATATATATTAGAATCAATGGTGCTGACTTATCTCTCCTATGTAATATATTTTTGGAATTTATTCTTGATATTCAATAATTTTATATTTATTAAGAAAAATATTAACTTTTAACTACTTTTAAATAGAATTTATTAAAAAATAGGAAATAAGAATTGTATTCAATTGGAGTATCGGTGTTATTACCTATAAAAATAATTTATAAACACCTATCCTAAACTTCATTATTGTCTTATTATTATCAATAATAAATATTTTTAAAGAATTAGATGTCATGCTACTTTTATATATAATCGAAGTTTACCAATTACTTTTTAAAAAACACAACTTTTTAGTGGTAATAATTATACTCTATATTTTTCAATATATACGAGAAATATTATTTAAAAATGAATATAGTAAAATAATTCTAACTTCCTAGTACAATTTCATTAACTAATTTAATAAACAATGAAAATCAAATCTATTGATTTCAGTCGACGAAAAGTTAATTTAATATTTTAATTCTGAAAATTTTAATAATTCTACTTATAAATAACTTTCTGAAATTTCATAATAGCATATTTTTAGAAAAAAGAACCTAAATTAATAACTATTATGTTATAAAAAAATGATATGTTTTTTTTAAATAAAAACGTTTAAAACTTTTTACAATTAAATTTTATAACAAATTATTTCTATTTTTACTAGTAACTTTTTTAATATTATTAGAAAATTTACCTTCTATATACAATTATTTTTGCAAGTAGTATCTCCTACCATTTTTAAATCTATACACTATTTTAATATTAATACACTCAATTTGAAAACTTTATAAATATATTCATATAAATTTAAATAAATACGATCTTAAATTCAAAAACAAATTAAATATATAACATTCATAAAAATCAGTGTCCAGTTTCAAATAAAAAGAACAATGAATTATAAAATCTATTCTTGTACAAATTAATTTTTTGACATCAAATCTCAATAATATTTAGATTACTGAAATATATAACAAAAAAATTTTAAATAAATTAATTTTTTTAAATATATTAGTATTAATGGAATTTTTTTAAAAATTATGAGAAACAAATTAAGAGTCAATTATCCTATTATCCTTTATACATGCCAATGATATAGTTATATATATATATATATATATATATATATATATATATCATTCTAATTTTCAGCCGTATTAACTTCCAATCAATAATATATATTTTCCATTTATTATTCTCTATTTTTGTAATAAAACCAGTTCATTTTCAAACTCTCTAACTCCTATTATTATAACTTATTTTTATATCGATTCTACTTTCTTGTGATTTTTCTCATTATTCTAACATACATTTTCTTCACTTGTTTACAATTTCTAAAATCTATGAATTATTTTCATTTAAGACACACACACACACATATATATATATATATATATATATTAACTTTCGAAATAAGTACAAATAGAATAAAATAATCTAAGAATTCTACCTTTCAAGAAAATTATTTGTTTTAAATATGGAGATACTACATCGAAATAAGTATTATCTAATTTTTATTTTCCTGGCAACTTTCTCAATAAGTAATTAATTCCTAGTAATGAGTTATCAATAAATATATGTGCATTCTTAGATTCCTGATATTTTTATAATGTTTTACACTTGTGTTGCTCATAGTGAGACCTATTTCATTGACCGGCTTTGTCTATAGGGGTTTTCAACCTTTTCTAAATGTTTACAAACATATCATTCACAAAAACATACATACATGTATATATATATATATATATTAAAATATCTATTTAAAATAATTTACTGTGAACTTTGAAGTGTTTGTTTATATGATTTGTAATTTTAGAATTTCAATAATAACGGTGCATAACTTGTAAATATTGTATTTCTTTTTCAAAAGATTATCAGTCATTCCATAAACATTCTCAAACAATAAATACATGCACAATATCTATGAAGATGCACTATAAATAAATTTACATTTAATATCTTTCCAAAAGTAATTATCTATTGTGTCAATGTCGCAATTAGTATTTATTATAATTATTTATTATTACAAAATAATAAGGATGTAATATGCGTAATTATTATTAAATTTGTATATATATACACATATATATATATAAATTTAAAAATCAAACTTTTCTGTGTTATTTACGAATTTAAATGAAACAAATTGGAGGTATTATTATATTTTGTAAATATATTTTATATTACAATTGTTCGTAGTAAATAATATTATAATATGTAATTGTATACAAGTGTTAATTGGAATAAATTTTTTTAAAAAGATATTGTACATTTTGTCAAACAAAGTAATTTAGATTTTCCTTGAATAAAATATATTCCTTAATAAGTGTTCAGATCTTTATATATTTTAATCTAATTTAATTTTAAATTACGGTATTCAGATAATAAAAATCAATATCTATTTTTATAACTAATCTAAATAGAATTCTATTTTCATGTACTATAAATGTTCCATGATTGCACATTATGTTGTAATATGATATAAAGGTTTTACAAGAGGGACGCAATATTTAAGACGTTATTTTGTACACATGTCAAACTGATAGCTATGTTTTTACATTTGCTAAGTTTTGATGTTGTCATTTTTATTTATGGCTTCGTATATGGCAAAACAACGCATTGAAATAATATAATTGTATTATGAAAATTGCTATTCTATAAAAATATATTTCGTAAATTACCCAATAATTATTTTAAACATATTCATCCATCTGAATCAACAATTCTTCGGTTAGTGAGTAAATTTGAAGAGAATTGATCGGTTAAAAATGAAGAAACACCAACACATGTTCGTTGTGCTTATTATAAAGAAAACATTGACTTGGTTGATGAGAGTGGATTGAAAGTGCCAGGAATGTCCAGGAAGAAAAATCCATGAGGTTTACCGTAATTAAGCCTTTCACAGACAACCACATGGCGTATTTTACATAAGGATTTATTACTGAAGTCTTATAAGGTTCAATTAACACAAGAATTGAAGCTAATAGATCACTCACTGCGTCAGAGATTTGTTAATTGGATACTAGAACAACAACACGACTTTTCTAAAAAAAAGTTATCTTTAGCAATGAGGCTCATTTCGAAGAAAATCCGAGAGTGGTTGTTGAGAAGCCACTATATACAGTAAGAGTGACTGTTGCGCACATTGATGCAATAGTCAATGGTCATTATTTTTTCGAGAATCAGGCCGATAAAGTGATTGCTGTGAATAAAGAAAGATACCGAAACGTGATAACCAATTTTGTTCACGGAAACTGTTGGGCAAATAATAAACATTTTAAATATGGGATAAATTAAATCTCTCTTTATTCATATGTTGTTTCTTATTGAATATTCAATATTGACATTAAATACATTTTACAATATTATGAAATTTCCTTAAAAAATATATGTGCATGTAAATGTATGTGTGATTATGTATATATATATATATAGTTTTTTCTATTATAATATTCTAAATGCATTCTTTTCTGTTCCGTATTTAATAATAAAAATATTGCTTTAAATACTAATCTATTCAGACTTAAAATACACATATAATTTATCAGTCAGTTGATATATATATATAGAGAGAGAGAGAGAGAATAATTCAAATTAGGTTTCTACACGAAAGTATTAAAAACCCAAAAATTAAAAAAACTTGTTATCCCCCATTTAGTATTTTAGTTCAATTGTATTTTAGTACTGAAATGAACTAAAATACTAAATAAAAAAATAACATAATTTTTACCCTTTGCGCCTTTTCTTAATACTTCCATGAAGAATCTTAAATTAAATCATCCTATATATATATATAAATTAAAATAGTTTTTTTTGTTTTTCCGAGGTCGTTATCTAAAAATTAATGTCAACAATAGCAAGGTTGTTCTATGAACATCGCATTATAAAACGACAGCATTAAATTTAAATTAACAAATCAACATAAGAAATCTTTAAAAAAAAAACAGCCATCAACTCTGATTAAAGGAACGCATTCTTAAAATCAGCAATGACGTTAGATAATGTAATATTTACTAACAAATAAATGACACGAAATTATATATTGATGAATTCCTGCCAGACAAATTTTAGTCCATAATCAGAAGTGATAGCAATAACACGTATCTCTTTCAATTGTATTGAACAAATATAACGCAGAATGGTTAATTGCGAGGAAATTAATTTTGATTTGTTACCTGGTGGAAGCGAGAGAAAAATAATTAAAAATATAATTAAAAATAATCAACTAATTAATTGTACGGTGACGGTGAGTGCTGGTTCAGAAAAAGGTGATAATTACATGGGTATTATTAATAAAATAATCATCGATGGCAAGCATGAGAAAACTGACAAAAATATCAAATTAAATTTCATTTTAAAATCGTCTCCGAAGAGTGAACAATTCAGACAACTTTTCACAACGGACAAACTCTTTGGTCGTGAAATATTTGTATATAAAGACATTTTAACTACTTTTAAACAATTCCAGTTGAGTAAAGGTGTTAAAAATATATTTGAAAGTTATCCAAAACTTATCGATAGTTCCACAGAACCCTTCGACGAATTTCTTTTAATGGAAGATGCTAAAGCAAAAGGATTTGTCATGAAAGATAGAAAAATTACACTAGACTTAAACCATTGTAAACTTGTAATAAGTGAATTAGGAAAATATCATTCAATATCTTATGCACTTAGAAAATATCAGCCAGAAGTTTTCAAGAAATGCGCTCTAGAACATGTCATGAAAGACTTACCAAACGCGGTAGATTTCATCAAACATCAAGAAACCATGGTTATGAGGGCTTTGGACTCTCTAGACCCTGTAAAAGATGTCGAAAGTATTGATAAGTTAAAGAAGTTTATTGATAAAATCGAAGAAGCTTCCTCGCCAATAATTAAGGAAAACTTTTTCGATAAACACGGCGTAATTGTTCACGGAGACTGTTGGGCTAATAATATACTTTTTAAATATGGGGTAAGTTAAATCTTTCTCTTTATTCATATGTTGTTTCGAAAATAAATTCAATATTAATATTAAATACATTTTATAATATTATAAAATTTCGTTAAGAAATATGTATATGTATATAAATGTATGTGTTTATATATATATATACACATACATACATATACATATATATATATACACATACATACATATATATATATATATATATAAATATTCTTAACATAATTTTTTCTTCTCTTGAATAAAATGAACGATTATTTGAATATTAAAACATATACACTTTTTTTTAAAAAAAAGATAACATGCTTTGTAAATAAATATCAATAAAAACTTCTGAACAACATTTTTAAACATTTTCATACGTCTATATTATAATTTGTGATATTTTCTTTGTTTCAAATGTTTCTATGTACATGATAAAACAAATTGAAAACACTTAATTCTTTATCTAATCAAAGTAACAATCCTTTTAAAACAAAAAAAAAAAACGCACATGATGTAAAGCAAAAATAAACGTAGTAAACGTTCAAATAAAACAAATATGTGTACGTTCATTTAATAAATATTATTTTCAAGGCTAAAATTCATTTAGATACTCTATCATTTAATCTATTCTCTTGAAATAAATATGTACTTTGAAACATTGCAGATATATACAGCATAAATACATACATACATACATACATATACATACATACATATATATATATATATATATATATATATATATATATATATATAAACATATATTAGATTAAAATAATTCAATTATTCCTATTTATCAAATATTTGTACTGAAATATTTTTTACAGAATCCAGAAACTCCAAATGTACCTTCTGAAGTGTGTTTCTTGGATTGGCAAGTATCATGCATTACATCACCAGTGACAGATTTATCTTATTTTATATATAACTGCATGTCAGGAGAAGCGTTAGAAAATCAATTTGATGAAATTATTCAAGTATACTACGACAGTCTCTCCCATTCTTTAGAAGAAATGGGTTGTAATGCAGAAGAATTATTTCCATTCTCTGTATTACAAGAACATATACAAAAATATTTTTCATTTGGATTTTGTATGGCGTGTACATTAATTCCATTGTTCACTAGTGAACAAAACGAAGTTCCTGATCTAACAGAAATGAAGGATTTTAGCGAAGAGGAAATGTCGAAATGGAATGTACAATCGAAAAATACGGACCTCTACAAAACTAGAATAAATGCAGTTATACAACATGCAGTCAAAAGAGGTTATTTATAAGGGAAAAATATATTTATAGTTAGATATAGTTATATTAAATATATATATATATATACATAGTTATTGTTTCTGTAAAATGTTCTGAACGAAATATATATTTTGTTTAACTATTTTCTTGTTCTGAAGAACACATTTTCAAAATTCTATTTTAAAATCTGCTTGTATGCCTAAAATTAACTTTTTGTGAAAATACGATATAAATATTTTTGTTTATTACCTTCGAATACAATCAGAATTCCTCTGAAATTAGTTTCAGAACATGCATATTATATAAACATATATATATATATATATATATACATATACATATACATATACATATACATATATATATATATATATATATATATATAAGAGGGTCGTTTGATAAGTATGGTAGAAAAGTAAGTTAAACACCGTTTTTTTTTGGAAAAAACGATTTTATTTCTCAACATAGTCTCCATTGAGGACTATACACTTAGTCCAGCGAGTATGTAAAATACGAATTGACGGCTGCAATAACATCCTCATTCGATGAGAATTTCTTCCCATCGAGTCAAATTTTCAAGTTTGGGAAGAGGAAGTAGTCGCATGGAGTCAAGTCCGGAGAATAAAGTGGATGAGGAATCAATTCGTAGCCTAATTCATGCAATTTAACTATTACGACGGTCGATTGTGGGACGAATTGTTATGCTAGTGAAAAAGCATTCTTTTGTGCGACAATTTTGGCGGTATTTTGTTTCAGCTCTTCTTTTAAACGGTTCAATAATGTTGCATAATAGACTCCTGTTGTTGTTTTTCCTGTCGTTAAGTAGTCGATCAGGATGATTCATGTGGAATCTCAAAAAACAGTAGCAATCACCTTCTCAAGCGACAAAACGGTCTTCACCTACTTCGGCGCACTGTCACCAGTCGTTGTCCACTGCTTTAACTTCTGGTTCAACTCAGGTGTACAGTGATGGATCCAAGTTTCATCCACGGTGACGAATTGATGCCAAAAGACCTGCTCGTGTTTTTCCATTTTTGCGGCAACTGCTACAATGCTCGCTTCAAACATCTGTAGAACGCAAACGAGTCGCTTCTAGTTGAAATTTTCCCATTGCTAGTTTGAAAAATGGTAATTGATAGCAGTGATTTTACCAAATTAATGGTGGTGCCACATCATAGAAATTTACCAAACTTATCAAACGATCCACATATATATATATATATATATATATATATATATATATATATATATTAATATATATATATAAAAAGTTAGAGTTGTTTCAAAAAAGTTAAAAGGATTATTTAGACTATTTTATTCGGCAAATTATAAGAGATATCAAATAAATAATATAGCCAAAAATTACCAAATAAAATAATAGAAAAACAATCAGATAGTATTAAGTTACCTCAAAAATCTTCTCAATGTAAATATCTCTTAATACACATTATATATATATATATATATATAATAAATCGTAATTTCAAGATGAAATTTTACATTTAAATATATGAAATTATTAATAAATTTAGTATTTTTTCAATTTTTTATATTCTTTCTACCAAAGTTTTTAATTCATACTACTAATTTATCAGATTAATATGTCTGCTAAATAATATTTTTTCATATATTTTTTCATTTTACCATAACCTGCCATATCTCAGAACATTGATTAATGATAATTGAACATTGATTAACATTATTATATGTGTATTATTTACCTCCAACCTCATGTTATGTTAATTACCTCTTAAATTAGTGATATATTATAAAATTAATTAAGAAAACATTAATAAAAATATAATTTTTACATACATACATATATATATATATATATATATATATATATATATATATATACATATATATATATATATATATATATATATATATATATATATATATATATATATATATACCAATAAAATTAGAGAACATAACTTGACCATCATGTCAAAAAATGTTTTAACACAAATAATAAATATACGTATGTAAATAATATGCCTTTAATATTAATTTATGCAATTTTAATTTTAAACTATATGATGTATCACTTTACACTCAAGAAAATATTAATTATAATTAGTTTAATATTTATTTATTTTTATTATTTATATATATACATATACATATATATGTATATATATTATTTAAATAAATCAGATGTAGGTGGAATGTATAATAAATAGACTACAACAAATGGACTACAATAAGAAGAAATTCATTATATAATTTTATTATCTCTATATGTGATATTTAAATCAAATTATTAATTTTCATAGAAAATAGTTGTACTTAAAAGTAGGAAAATATATAGCAAAAATAAAAAAGTTTTATGAAGGAATGAAAAATATATTCCATATTTAAATAAGTTTATGTAATAATATATTAAATTTATTTAGTCAATAACTTTTAATTCACTTTTTTTGTCTTACATAACTTTCTGGTTCATAAAAAATGAAGACACTATATTTTTCGATCCAATATGTTTTTGATAAAATTTCAATTTTCGATTAAATTTTAATTAGTTCTACTGAAATTGTCATGAATGTAATTATGTTAAGATTTCTATACATGAACGGACATTAACAGTAAATTCAACTAGAAGTAATATTTTTATCCCATTTTCTTTATTTTTAATGAAAAGATTTCAATTATAATTTAATCATTCGCATATTCAAATATTACGATTTAACTGATTTGCTGTTTTATTTTAAAACTGGGTAAAAGATTTTCAACGTTTATAAAATACCAAGAAAACGTACGGTAAAGTTTCTTCTAAAATGTCAACCATTAGTATTCATTCCACATCAGTTAAACTTTATTATAAATAGAATTCAAAGATAAAGTAAATTGAATGGATTTTCAGTTTTATTTCACATGAAAAGATGATCTAAAAACAGATATCAGAACATGGAAACCGTATATATATATATATATATATATATATATACATATATCTGTGCAAGAAATGTTAATTCTTCAAAATTTAATTTTTTATATAAAAACATAATTATTTGATAATTTTTAAATAATATTACAATTTAGCTGTCGTTAAAAAATCTCAAATAAAATATATTCTGTTTTCAAAAACATTGTATTTTTTTATTGTTATTTTGATTCTTATTATTTTTCGCTGTTTTATTATAAATATATGTGATTATAATTCAAAAAATATTAATCCGTACGAAAATACTGTTATGCTTTTCATGTAATAATTTTAATAATACTTGTTTATATTTAAAAAAGTTATACACGTTAAATCATAAAATAATTTTTTTTGTTTTCACAAATGAGTTGTTTTTTCATCCTAGAAACCGCATAAAAAAGGTACTGATCAAAAATTTTCAACAAATGATTATTGATCATTCTTGATTGTTGCTTATGCACATTTTAATGGCGACGCCATCATCGTCAGAAGGTTATATATACACTATATTTGAGTTAGGAATTAAAAATAAATAATTAAAATTTGCTAAATAGGTACGTAAAAACAAAGTTTATTCAGCTTTAAAATTGTTGTTATATTTAAATAGAAATTCACACAGAACTATTTATATTATTATATATTAAAGGATCGAAGAAATATTTCAAAAGTGAGATTATATTTATTTGCTCTCAACACTTTCACAGTGATTCGGGTGGCAGTAACCGATCTAGAACGTATTAATTGTATAAACATTATTGTTTATACAATTATGCATTAATTGTGTTAATATTATTATTGCTAAAGTGTCAGTATTTGCATATCTAACGGAATCTGTCTGCTCATTGTATCACCGAATATCGGTGTATGAAGTAATGTATCTGTGGACCAATAATCATCTTTCTCAGACTCTCACAAAACCCATTAGAATGAGGCCGATTTTTTTGTTATTTCTACATTACTAATGTCAGTTCAACCTTTCCTTTTATTTGTTATGCTATTGTCACTGCTGTTGTATTGATGATAATATCTATTTGACTCTGCAACATGTGTATCTATGAACTCGTCTCAAATAATGAATTGTTACCATGATCTTATATTGTTCAAATCTAGAGATGTCTGTATTCTTGACTGCCCTCGAAAAGTATGCACTTTTGGAATAAAATCACTTTCTAACCATTCACTGTCATCATCAAAGTTATTATCATTGCTCTCGTCATTATAATCCCGCCGAAAACCACTAGCAGCCAAAGACACGCATACGTGACTTCCGCCGTGAAATGTTAAGACGAAAGAACAAAAATATCTTCTATGCAAAAAGATATACTGATGAATCAGTATATCTGAATATACTGATTCATCAGTATATACATGAATCAGTCTCCATGGCTTCATGTGAATTTGAAAGTGAATATACTGATTGAACATCAAATATTCAAAAAACTTTAAATAACAAACGAGTATATGAATTCAATGACGCAACTATAATATGCAGCAATAATTTTGTCAACATTCAAGCAAATAACCTTCACCGCAACTGGCTAATAAAACTTGCAGTAACAACAGAGATAGAAAATGGTATTTTTCAGTTGTGATTGCGTTATTAATGACACAGTTGTCTCACGGAGAAATTACAATCAGTAATCGTGTTTTAGTTGGTATCACTTGAATTCAGTATAAACTAAATTTCGTGCATTATTTGAAAACGTCGAAAACTTTATCATCACTCAAATAGATAAAAATAGATAATAAGTGTATTTTTATATATTAACAAATCAGTTTTAAGTACGTAGATGTGTTCATAAATACAGAAAAGTTTGTATGTAAAAGATTGTTATAAAATTATTCTTAAATTCATCAATTAAAAATACAGAAAAATGAGTGAAATTCTTGAAATAATCAATCAAGATCTTTTACCGGGTGGTAGTGAAAAGCAAATTTTAGAAATGCTTATCAAAAAAAATAACCTAACTAATTGTAAAATATATGTGGAAACGGCTACTCAAAAAGGTGACAACTATGTTGGAATTATTATGAAAGTTACGATCGTTGGTAAGAATGAAACTACTGGTGAAGAAAAATTAAATTTTATCTTCAAAATGTCAATAAGAAATGAAGCGTTGCATAAGCGTTTTCCCTACAATAAACTTTTCGATCGAGAAATATTCATGTACCAAACAATGTTACCACTATTTAGAGAATTGCAAATTTCAAATAATGCTAAGAGTATTTTTAATAATTATCCAACATTTCACAATGCATCGTCAATATTTATGGACGAATATATAGTAATGGAAGATATGAAAGCCAAAGGATTCATAATGAAAGATCGAAAGATCCCACTAGATTATAATCATTGTAAAATTGTTTTCAGTCAGTTAGGTAAATACCATTCCGTTTCTTACGCTATGAAAAAATATAAACCAGATTTATTCAAAGGATATACAGACAAATTAACGAACTTCATGGTTGAAATTCTTAATGAAGATTTCACGAATTGTTATGACAAAATGATTCGTAAATCCATTAATTCATTAGATCCTGTAAATGATTCTAAGGAATACCAAGCGTATCAAAAATTCATCGATGAACATGCTGTTAGATTTATGGAAAAAATATGGAAATCAATAGCTGCAGACGAATATGCTGTAATTATTCACGGAGATTGTTGGAGTAATAATATTTTATATAAATATGATGTAAGTAAGACTATATAAATATTTATAGGAAACACTCTTAACTCATCCATATATTTTCTATAATACATGGAAATTGTCAAACTCTAATCCTAATGTATCATTAACATTCGGAAAAGTTATAAAATCAAAAAATATGATTATACAGAATGTGTGATTTACAATTCACAATTGCTATAAAAAAACAAATCATGCATTTAGTGATTCTAAAGTTCTCTTATCTACATTTTCTACAGTTCTCGCCCTAATAATATATATATATATATATATATATGTTGCTTATATTTATGGTTATTGCTTAATTCAAATTTTAAAAGTCGAAAATATATTTTTTTCTAAAGAAAACATTGAAGAATCATTTCAGATATCGATATCGTATCATAACAAAAACACTTTAAAATTTCTCATGAATTTTACAGGATCTTGATCAACCAAACAAACCGACAGATGTCTGTTTCTTAGACTGGCAAATTTCGCATTATAATTCGCCTATAATCGACATATGTTACTTCATATACACTTGCACTGATGAAACAGTATTAATGAATCATTTCGACGATTTAATCCAAATATATTATGATAATCTCTCTAGATCATTAAGAGAAATGGATTGTGATCCTGAAGAAATGTTCCCTTTTAGAATATTAGAAGAACATTGTAGAAAATATTTCAAGTATGGAGTTGCAATTGCTTCGAACCTACTACATCTGTTCACTAGTGAAGTAGATGAAATACCTGATTTCAGTGAAACAACTGAATTTACTAAAGAAGAACTTGACAAATGGGTCTATGAATCGAAAAATATCAGCTTATATTATAGCAGAATGAGAGGCATTATAAGACATGCTGTCAGTAAAGGATTTATTTAAATAAATCTTATTATCAAATAAATACCGTGATAATGAAGGCAGGTCCAGTTCTTAAATAATTTAAAACGAACAAAATAACAAATATCTGTACTAGATAAATAAAAAGGGAAACACATGTACTTAAAAATAATTTTATTTATATATCTCTCAAACACATTTGTAACTACGTGGGTCGTTTGATAATTATGGTAAAAAAGCAAGTTAAACACAGTTTTTTGGAAAAAATCGATTTTATTTCTCAACATAGTCTCCATTGAAGGCTATACACTTGGTCCAGCGAGTCTGCAAAATACACAATGACGGCGGTGATGATATCCTCATTCGACGAAAATTTATTCCCACCGAGCCAAATTTTTAAGTTTGGCAAGAGTAAGAAGTCGCACGGGGCCAAGTCCGGTAAATAGGGTGGATGAGGAATAAATTCGAAGCCTAATTCGTGCAATTTTGCAATTATCACGGCTGATTTGTGGGGACGGCGCGTTTTCCTGGCGAGAAAGCACTTTTTTGTCCGCCAATCTTGGCAGTTTTTGGTTCAGCTCTTCTTTCAAACAGTCCAATGATGTTGCATAATGGGCTCCTGTTATCGTTTTTCCCCTCGTTAAGTAGTCGATCAGGATGATTCCTTGGCAATCTCAAAATACGGTCCGACAAAACGGTTTTCGTCTCCTTTTTCGCACTTTCACCAATCGTTGTCCACTACTTTGACTGCTACTTCAACTCAGGTGTATAGTGATGGATCATGTTTCATCCACGATGATGAATCGACACAAAAAGGCGTACTCGTTTTTTCCACTTTTGCGGCAACTCTTACAATGCACGCTTCACTGTGTAACGTGAACAACTAGTCTTTTCTGGCTGAAATTTCGCCTATGCAATTTTTAAAAGTGACAATTTTGATAGACATGACGTTACCAAATGAATGATGGTGCCACATCATAGAAATTTACCAAACTTATCAAACGACCCACTTATATATATATATATATATATATATATATATATATATAATAAAAACACCAAAATAACAACAGTAGTTACTTACAAAAACCAGAAGACATATAAAAATTAGGTTTGTTAAATAAATTTATACATTTTATACATTTGTAAATAATCGCTACTTAATTATAATTTTATACTATTAAAATATGTGATGTTAAATGACTCACAAGGATGTACTAAAACTTTATGTAGTGTTAAAAAAAACACTAATAAACTTGTAAGAAATATTGCACTTAATAAATGAAAAAGTAATTAATATATAATCGTTAAATGAATATTTTTCCTTACATTTTAACTAAATACTAAGATGTTCTCTCTAAGTAATCGTTAGCATAGATTCTATCAAATTTGTAAAAAAATAACATTACCCAAACTTAAAATAACCACGTACCCTTTTCGACAAGTTGCTCTCAATTTAAATCAAAATAGTTTTCATAAAGAAAATAAATTTGTTTTTGCTTTATTAAAATATAATAAAATGTACACCTTTATATATATATATATATATTATAATCTAAATTATCCACAAAAAAAATCGATAACGTCGACTTATTTATTGATAGCGTCGAGATTTCTATGATACTCAAATATGTTTATCTCATAAAATAATACGTTACAATCTGTCTGCAATAATAATTATATAAATATACTAACATATATATATATATATATATATATATATATAACAACACGTTGCAATATATATGCGAAAATAATTATATAGACATAAATAAGTTTTAAAAAATACGTTTACTGGCTCATTCGATTACATGACATTCTTATAACTGACAAGTGGGCGAGCGCAGAGAACAGGGGACGAATCTCTCTAGTTTATATATATATATATATATATATATATATATATATATATATATATATATATAAGTAATAATATAGTATTTAACCACATAAAACTAAAAAATTGCAAAAAATAATCTGCAACCATATTTATATAGATATACAATAGACATACATACAAATATATATATATACATATATATATATACATATATATATATATATATATATATATATATATATATATATATATATATATAGAGAGAGAGAGAGAGAGAGAGAGAGGGAGAGAGATTACGTTACTATTATATCTTATAATAATTATATAGACAAATATGTTTATTATTTCATTCGGTTGCATGTAGAGGCTTGTAATTGTAAAGTGGACGAGCGCAGCGAACCCGAGGATTGGTAAACGAAGCCCCCTAGAGATATATACTATCAAAAGAAATATTTCTACATCTTTTGAATATATCAAAATATAATTGGTACGAAATTCATTGAACTAGACATGAAACGAAATACGGTATAATAAACAATTTTATAGTATATCCCCAAGGGCACGTCTACCACATTTTGAGAAACACTAGTTTATATTTTACATATTTTAATAAATGTGTCTTATTTAATGAAAAATTGATAATATGTTTTTGAACAATTTTACACATATATAATTATTGTAAAAAAACTAAATGATATACCATTAATGATTACTAAATTTAAGAAATGTTTATATTTAGAATTCGACTTTTAAATTACTTCTAAGTTGTTATGAAATTTAGAAAGTTACTTTATAATTAAGAATTCACTTATGCAAAAAAAAAGGTTTATGAATGAAATATCTTTTTAATTCGCAAACTGTATTCTGTTTATGTCCGTATATTTTTATTATCCCAATCGTTTATATTATTGAATATGAACAGTTTTTTTATATGTTGTCATGTTCCTCGGACGTTGGTTGCCAGAACGGTTCTCTTTTGTGCCCGATGGTAAATTTAGATGACTGATTTGCAGCCACTGTCACCATGATATATTTATACTTAAAAGTATCCCTTTTATTTATTTGAATTTAAACCTACTGGGCTTTAATTCGCAAATCAAAGTTAACAAGATTAATTTAAATTAAATATTAATTTATTAACTTTTTCGGTACAATGATTTATAATAAACAATAAAAGATAATTACGCGAATTCAACAAATAGGCTAATACTCGCCGTGAAAGATCTTCGGTGATTGTTCTTAACAAAATGCTGTCGATAACTGTCCAAGCATCCCTTTTTAATATATATATATATATATATATATATATATATATATATATATATATATATTTCTATATATATATATATATATATATTTATATATATATATATATATATATATATATCAACTTGTATTTATTTAGGATAAAAATATTTGCATTCATCATGTGATAAGTAATTACTTATCTTAAACTAATTTGAGATGAATAAACTATTTGAAGTGAATAATTATTTGTTCAGTAATGGATCTAGTTTGTGTAAACAGATATGACTCAAGGGTTTATATGACTGTGTACAACAGTGTATACATATTTATGAATGAGAAAACTGATTTGGTGCTTTATTTCAATAACACAACATAATTAAAGCCATTTGTTATCGGAAAATCTTAAAAACTAAGATCTTTTTAGAATTTCGTCGTTTCCGTTCACTATAAAACAAACAAAAACATATGGATGACGGCCAAGCTATTTGAGGAATAGTTTCATACATGTTTTATAAATGAAATAAGCTGATTTTATCGACTAAAATTATGTTAACTTTACATTCATTTATTGATTTCAGGTTACATAATTCTTAAAACAAATAAATTTGCCACCAAGAGTCATTCTTTTATTAGTCAGTGCGACATGCCACCACAAAGATTCGAAAAGTGATAATGAGAACATTATTGTAATGCTCATGCCTCCTAATTGTACATCCTTGATCCAACCCATGAATCAAAATGTAATAAATTTGATGAAATTTTATTACAAAAAAAGTTTTTTATGGCAATACTAAGCACAATGCAGGACATAATGAAAGCCCTTAAAGCTGTAACGTTACAAGAATCTATTTGCTTCCTCTTAGATGCTTGGAATAAAATACCGCAAACTACCATAAGGAAATGTTGTAAAATCATTATTCATCATTATAGACAACGAATGTGAGGAAGAAGACCGTATACCTTTATCTGAATTAAGGGCTACTTTAATAGAAGAAGAAGTACACATTCTACTAGAAATACTACTTCAAAATATACAATCCATTGAACTAGCAGATGTCACGTCATGGATTCAAGAAGGAAATTTACTCGTATCAGGTATGGATAATCAATTTTGTATTAATGATTAAGATAGTACTAATGCAATAGAGCATCCTGTGTCTATCAATACGATCTTGTGTTGGGCCACACATCATGAATTTTAAATCCAGTATTTAATGTGATTGCTTTAATTAAAAGAAAAAGCTGTCGAAAAATGTTTACAAATTTATAAAAAACGAAGCACAATAAAAGATTATTTTAAGTAGTGACAATAATTTTTCAATAAAAGGTCAAATTTTAAATAATTTTAATAATTAATTATTAATAATAATAATAATTAATAATAATTTTTCAATTAAAGGTCAAATATCAAATTTTTTGGTAATATTTTTCATTAAAATTCCTATATAATGAACTCCTCGATATAATAAACAATGCTTGTTTTGATTATATATAATTTATAGTATTAATAAAATTACTTTATATATAATTACATATAAAGTAATTTTATATATAATTTATATTATGAATAAAATTACTGTATATATAATTACATATAAAGTAATTTTATATATAATTTATATTATGAATAAAATTACTGTATATATAATTACATATAAAGTAATTTTATATATAATTTATATTATTAATAAAGTTACTATGAGTATACTGAAACTTCTAAAAGTAGTTCTAGTAGAATAAATAATTTTTTTTATTATAAGTTACTCTTCATAGTTGTAGGGGTGGGTAGCTACAACGCGATAGTTCCTCTTCTCTCAACGTCTCTCCCTGGCTTCTTAGAATTTAATCATTTGTAAACCACATATCAATTTCTAGTGATAAAATAAAAAGCCCATGATACAATATTACACAATATTAAATCGTCTTTATATGTAAATAAGGTGATGAATAATATATTTATTTCATAATATTAAATAAGTAAATTATTTTTTTTACTATCAGAAGTGATTTCAAGATAGGTCACGCGTAAATAAATAAATAGAAATATCATCACCAGTAGCAATATAAAATAAATTATTTTATATAATTAGTTATTTAATATTCAACAAAACGAACTATTTAAAAAAAATTTCACGAATGATTTACAATATTTCTTTATACTATTTAAGTTTTATGTTATTACTAATAATATAATAACTATTAATTTACATACATTAATTGCATTACATATTTTCCATCCATAGTAATTATATTTTTATTTATAATTACAGTTTCGATTACTAATAACACGACATGTACATAGGAATAAACAAATAAAAAAAAAACGCTATTTTATACATATAATTTCAATTCGACGTAAAATCCAAACACATGCAAACATAATATTCTGTCACAAAACATTAGTTTGTTATAAATTTAAAACAAAATCACGATTTATATTCCAATCAATATAACATTTTGTAAGTATTTTAAATATACATATATACATGTATATATATATATATATATATATATATATATATATATGAATGGATGATTAACATGTTAAACTACTGTGACCTTCCTATACTCAGTAAAAATATAGTCACTTTCATCAATAGGTACACAAAGGGGACTTTAAATGGCACTCAATTTCAAATTACTTGCAAATCGTGTCTATTTTAGTAACAGCAGTAACACCATAAATAATTTTCAGTACATTTTTTATATCAATGATAAATAAGCTTGTTGAAATTACTTACAAATATTCTATTAATAATTAACTTTCAACAAATAATGAATATGTAATCATTATTATCGATTTATTATTATTAATCGTTTCATTTTCTGAAACATGGGGTAATCAAATGAAAATTAAAATATTATTAAAATGTATTCAAACATAAACACGAATAGAATTTAAAAATAAATTCAAATATTAGTAAAAACTAGTCTAATTATCGATTTCAATCGATAATCTTTGTAGCACTTTTAATATCAATCTTAATATTTCTTAAAATCGTATAGATTCAAACAAAATACATACTCTTGAATTACTAAAAAGAGACAATTTGTTTATATAAAACTTATAATGGTCTATCTAAAGAAAACACTTCAAATCAAGCAGATTATTTTGCAACATTTTTAAGTAATAAAAAAATAGATTTAATAGAATACATAAATAATATCATTTATTTTATATAGTAAGACATTTACAGAATTAAAATTTGTTAGAAATGAGGTTCTTTTATCTACTTTTTTCAAGAAAATAATAAAATGGGCACTTTCAAACAATTTTAAAAATATTAATTTATTGTATAATCCCTCAATGAATCTGTTTACTTAGATAATTTTAAAGTCAACACATTTTTTTCATAAAGCTTCGGTTTAGGAAACCGTTTCGGTGCTTCTCCTCAGTCTAGTCACCGTGATCAACATTTCCAATTGTCGTTAAGAATCCACTTTTCATCACATGTGACAATGCGTTCAAGAAAGGGATCATTTTTGTTACACAAAAGAAGTGAAGAGCAGACTTCGTATCGACGAATTGCTTGATGTTCGTTTAGTTCATACGGCACCCATTTATCGACCTTTTTTGTTCTTCCAATTAGGCTCAAATAATGAATAACTGTCGAATGATCAACGTTGAGTTCTTCTGCCACCTCTCGAGTTGTTTTACATGAATCCGCTTCAGTAATGGTTCTTAAATCATTATTGTCTATAGTCAAAGGACGTCTATGAACCTCTTCATCATGAAGACTTTCGTTTCCATTACGAAATTTTGAGAACTAGTGTCGAACTATACGTTCACTAATTGACTCTTCGCCAAAAACAAATTTGATATTGCGAGCAGTTTTTGTTGCTTTACGTCCTAATTTAAAGTCATGCAACAAAAACCCGCGAATTTATTTTTTTCAGCGACTAATTTAAGTGGATATCCAACAATACTAAAGAATGAAAACAATAGACATAAGCTGAAATCAGAAGTACTTATTTCATTTTTTACAGTGATGTATCACATGAATATAAGAAAAGATAACGGTAAATAGAAAAATCGACGCCAAACTTAAAATGATAAAAGCCGTAATTATTTTTGCACCAACCTAATACATAGCATACTTCGAAATTAATAAATGGAAGTTTTTATTCGTAAGAAAGTAATTACAATGTGTCGTTCTATTGAGTGATCGCGACCAAGGGAAGTGTCAAAGGCATAAAAATAGCATGTCATGACCATGAACTTATTCGATGTATAAGTGAGTGATGACGGCTTATCCAGAATAATATCCCAAATTTTGTGGGATGTATTAATGATAAAAGAGTATCTCGAACAAGCTCATCTTGAAGGATATCTATATATAATATTCATGTGTCCGCGGGCCACATAAAAAATTTTCGCGGGCGTAGTTTGGGTACCCCTGCATTAAGGCATCACTAATAATACATATTGTCTTTAACAATACATCAACTTTATGCCTCAATAACAACATTATTTATAGTATCTTCAAGTTAATTACGCCTCTATAGCTTATTTCTATTTCACTTCACAATATATATATATATATATATATATATATATATATAAATATGTATATATATATGTATATATCTATATATATGTGTATACATATATGTATATATATATATATATGTATATGTATATATATGTATATATATATGTATATGTATATATATATATATATATACATATTTGTACATATACATATATGTATATATATATATGTATATATGTGTATATGTATATATATATATATGTATATGTACATATATGTATATGTACATATATGTATATATATATATATATATATATATATATATATTATTGAACATAGTACGTATACATATTGAAAACAAACTACTCCAACATTATATTACGATGTGTTACGCAACAACCGCGTCATGATTTCAATTTATCAATTAAACTTCTTTAACATGCAACATTTACATGTGATCATTTTACCACAACGATCAAGTAATGATAAAAATTAAATAAAAGTACAAGTACATCAACGGCATTAGTATACGATAATACCGACTGAAGATAACACCATGGAAGTGACACGATAACGAGAAGTCAAATATATACATCATTCTGATACACGAGACTGTATTAAATATTCCTAAAACGATCTTTGGATTTCATAAGAAGAAATTAAATTATATCTGAAACATAATTTAAGTGCACGAATACGAAAATGTGTCAAATAGAAGACGAGATTAATAAAACTGGACTGCCACTAGGAACTAAAGCATCAACTATTCAAAAAATTATTAGTAAAAATAACTTAAAGGACATAACAGTACAAGTGTCGGCTGGTTCTGAAAAAGGGGACAATTACGTTGGAATAATCCATTCGGTTAAAGTGACTGGAAAAGATTGTATCACAAATGAAGTGAAAACTTTAAATTTAATTCTAAAGTCGGCGGTATGGACCGGAGTACTTGGGAAATTAATTTCAGTGCATAATGTTTTTGAAAGGGAAATTCTCATGTATAAGGAAATTCTTCCTGAATACGACAGACTACAGCAGAGTTTCGCAATTCATAACAGATTTAATAAATACGCTAAGATATACGACTCGTGTCTAATAGAACAAGACGAATTCCTTATAATGGATAACAAAAAAATACTCGGCTTCGTTTTGACGGATCGAAAAAAAACTCTGGATTTCTATCATTGTGAATTAATAATGAAAAATCTCGGAATTTACCATTCTTTATCGTTTGCTATGAAACAACACAAACCAGAAGTGTTCGAAGCATTTAAAAAAAAAGCAACTAATTTGTTAGAGGATTATATCAGTAGTGACGACTTCCTTGATCAGTGTAAATTATTCACGGAGAAAGTTACAACAATTGTAGATTCAGTTCAGGATAAATCAATTGCAGAAAAATTCTATGGCTTTTCAAAAGAGAATGGGATTTTCAATACATTAAAACGTTTTAATGACCCGGAGTACTTCGATGATTATTCTGTTATCATTCACGGCGATTGCTGGAGTAGCAATATTCTATTCAAATATGGGGTGAGTTAAAATAAATCATATTTATTATGCAATATCATATCAAAATATCATCTTAAAACATTTTTATTTAACGTATATATCAATTAACAAACACCGGTTCATTAAAAAAAATACATGCGATTTTTATTAATCTGTTACCGAATTTATAATTTTATCATTTTTGAGAAAGAATCCATTTGAATATAATTTCGAACATAGATATATTTAAAAAATCCTCCATTTCATTTCAAGATAGTTGTTAAGTATTCTTTAAAATTTCTTCTTTTCTTATTAAACATTTATTCCGTATTTATATATATATATATATATATATATATATATATATATATATAATTCCATCTACTAATTAAAATCGATTACTGAATTCAATTCCATTAATATCTTTTTTTAAGGACCGTAACAATCCAACACTTCCAACAGATGTATGCTTTTTGGATTGGCAAGTATCACGATTCACAAGTCCAGTCGTTGAGTTATCATACTTTTTTTACAACTGCACCGATGAAGAAATATTAGATCAACATTTCGATCAGCTTATACAAATCTATTATAACAGTTTATCTGAATCGTTAAGAGAAATGAATTGCGTTCCAGAAATATTGTTCCCATTTGAAAAACTGCAAGAACATTTGCAGAAATACTTTCGTTTCGGAGTTGGACTATGCATTCAACTAATAAACTTTTTTATATCTGAACAGGAGGAATTACCAGATTTTAGACTTATGAATAAACTAGAATTAGACATTAATTCGATTAACCAACATATATACAACAAACGAGTGGAAGCAATATTAAAACATGCTGTTAAAAATGGATTTATGTAATATATATATATATATATATATATATATATATATATATATATATATATATACATAATATTAAAATATTCACTATTTAATATAAATAAGTAGTTTCAGTGAAAATTTCTAAAAATACTTTTCGCATCTAAAACAGTACATGATAATTGTATACACAATAACACTGAACAATTTACAATAATTTTAAATTATTCGATGCAGATCTCAAAATGTAAAACAAATTAAATACTTGAAAAAAAATAACAAAATTTTATTGTGTTTTATTTCTTTAAGAATATAAAAATTATGCAATATGTCGCATAAAAACTACTTGGATAAATTGTTTCAAATCTTAATTTAAAATTAAAATGTGTTTATATGCTAATAATCAATGTTTTTTCATCGAAACACTATCAAACTAATTATTAGTCTCTTCTTCATTTCTTGTGAAAAAATGATATCTTAAAAATTAATTCTGTTCAATTTTATAAAACTGAACAAAAAAGACAATAGTAGAAATAACGGGTATACTGTATTTTTTTAAAACCAATATGTATATAAATATATACATATATAAATTAGCATTAAAAAATTTTTCAGTATTTTTTATTTACATACATTAAATTCCAAAATACCTCTACATCTTTTCACCTACATTTTAAATCGTTTCATTTTCTCCTATTTATTTTTATTATGAACCCTAAAGTCATTTTAGCGGCGAGAGTATTAAAACTATATTACATATAAGTAACATATATATATATATATATATATATATATATATATGTATGTATGTATACAGAATGTACCTGTATATTAGATAAGAAGCAAATGTCACACTTAAAATCACATTTTCACATTATATATTATCTATATATTAACTAGTTACTTTTTGTATACAATCACATATCTGTTAATATTATAATATTAATTAAAGTCGATTATACAGTCTTCCAATAAGGACACATTTTTTTTAATTTGAAATAAAACAGAATTTTTGCAGAAATTTCAAGTTTCTTTATCGTAAATAATAGTTATACCATTTATGAATGAAAAATAATATCATCTAAGTAACCGCCGCGTGCTCTCTTACAAGTAACCACTTATGTTAAAATTTTCAATAACGTCCCTACACAACTTGGGATCTATCTCGCCAATTACTCTTCAAATTTTATCTTTTAGGACGGATATTGTTTTAGGATTATTGGTTTATACTTATCATTTAACGTGACCCTAAAGAAAGTAGTCCAACGATTATATTTCAGGATCTCGGTGGCCAATTAATGTTTCCATTTCTGAAAATAACGTGACCAGGAAATTTCGTACTCCATAAATCAATTGTTTCACAAGCTGTGTGGATTGTTGCATCGTCTTACTGGAATCAAATGTTTTCCAGATCAATATCATCAAATTCTGTCCACAAAAAATTAGTTATCATGTTTCAGTATATTTCTTTATTTACAATAATCGCTTTATCATCCTGATTTTCAAAAAAGTACCGACTAATGACTCCACCGGACCAAAGTGAACACCAAAAAATCATTCTTTCTGTATGCAGTGGTTTTTCACCGACCACCCTTGGATTTTTTCACTCCAGATTCAGAAGTTTTGGTTATTAACGTAATCAGAAAGTTCGAAATTAATAGCATAAGATTACTTTTCAGAAAAATAGTTTTGTGGTTCCAATATCCAATTAACAAATCTCCGATGTGAATGATCTGTTAGTTTCAATTCTTGTATCAATTGAACATTATAAGCGTTCAATAATAAATCCTTATGTAAAATACCCCATGAGGTTATCTGTGAAAGGTCTACTACGGTAAACCTCGTGGACTTTCCTTCCTGGACATTCCTGGCTCTTTTAATGCACTCTCATCAACCAAGTCAATGTTTTCTTTATAATAAGTACAACGAACATGTGTTGGTGTTTCTTCATCTTTAATCGATCCATTCTCTTCAAATTTACTCACTAATCGAAGAATCGTTGATGTTGTTGAATTGTTAGATGGATGAATATGTTTATGATGAATGTGGTCATCTGTGAAAGGTTCAAATTGTTGTGAACGTCGTGGAATTTACATTCCTGGCTCTACTGATACTCTTTCATGAACCAAGTCAATGTTTTCTTCAGAATGAGCACTACAAACACATGTTGATGTTTCTTTATCTTTAACCGATCTATTCTCTTCAAATTTATTCACTGATCGAACAAATTGTTGATTCAGATGGACGAATATGTCTAGAATAAATATTGGGTAATTTACGAAATGTATATTTTCATAGAACTACCATTTTCATAACACAATTGTATTATTTCAATGTGTTGTTTTGTTGTATATGAAGCATAACTAAAAATTACAATGTCAAAACTTAACTAAGGTCGCAAAAATACATCTGTCAGTTTTACATCTGTGAAGTATAAGTTCTTAAGGAATTGTGTCCCTATTGGAAAACCTTATAGAATACATAATTAAATCCGCATTATTTTATAAATTTAAGATCTGTATAAAAAAAAATCAGAAAATTGAAACAGAGTTAATTTTGATATACAACTAACATTAATGAAAGAAAATCAAAGAACTTAATTTTTAACTCATTTATAAAAAAATATTTCAAACCTAATAGGTATATATTCGAATTTTGATACAAAAAATACTATTTAGTAAGAAGTATAAACGAAATTCAAGCTTATCGCCATAGAAATGTGTATTTTATTTATATATATATATATATATATATATATATATATATATATATATATTTAATATAAAAACTTAACTTATAATATGTTGGAAAACATACTTTAAGCGAAAAAGTAAATATTCGTCATTATATAATATTTGCTTAAAACTTTATTTGAAGTATGAAATGCAATTTATGTGTTTTAAGATGATATATCAAAATTAATTTCAAATAACATATTTAACAAACGTTACAGCCTTGAGTTATACGTATACAAGTGTGTGCATATATATATATATATATATATATATATATATATATATATATATATATATATATATATATATATATATATATATATATATATATACACTCATTTCAAATTTATATAGCAATGTTTATTTTCAAAGAACTGTTAAATATTTATTCAAAAATATAACATTAAAAAATTTGAAACTCTACATTTGCTATTATTTACAGATTAACACTTTTTTGTCTCATAAATGAAAATTTAATCTTATGTCTGAACAAATAGACAATTGCGTAATAATATGTTTTTTACTTTGTTTTAAATTAATTTACCTTCTGGGAAAAAAACAAGCTACTCATAATTCAAAATAATTTTATTTTAGTGTAAATTAAAACGAATGAACGATAGTATGGTAATATTATTTCTTGTTATTGATATGATATTTATTCTTCTACAAATTTATATTTTTAAATAATGTTGTTTAATAATCTTATCATTGTTTTTTTATAAAATTATATCTTAAAATTATTTTTTTTAAAATTATGTTTTATTATCTTTTACTACTGATCTCAGTACTTGTACTGTCATTATATTGTGAAATAGATATTATATTTGAAATATATCGAAACATATCTGAAGATCGCCCATGTGCCAGGACAAGTATAAAGACGATAAAAAAAATGTACTAGTACAAATAAAAACAGTGATATCACAAATAATGAATATAAAAAATTAAATATAACCAAATATAATTTTACTACGTATTTAGTTTAATTTTATCGAATGTTAGAAGAAATTTATATCAATCAATTTAAGATACATAATTTTAAATGCAAATATGGTAATTTCATTCAATAATCATAATAATATAATTTCATCTGAAATAAGATATTTCTTTAATTTTAATTTACTTTAATCAATTTCAAATTTGACAGTGTAATAAATATATACTTAAAACATATTAGTTTTAAATTTCAAATAGTGAAACAAATTCGATACTTAAATCACAACATTAAAAATGTTTTTCATTGTCTCCCTAAAGTTTTAAGCTTTTTCAATCTAGTATATGAACGCAATTTTCAGTATAAAAAATAATTTAACCTTTTATATATTTTATGTCCTGTGTATTTTTATATAGTTTTTAAGGTCTTAATTATCTTAAGTTCCTTTCAATGTTTTTTTCATAAACATTAATTCATTTATAACGAATCATAAATTCGCTATAAAATATATTTATCATCTCAAAATTTAATTGTTTTTAATTAAAAATAATTAAGTTAAAAATCCAGAAAATAGAATAAAAAATTATATTTCACAAATGAATTCTTTTTTCGCCCTACAATCCACAAATTGATCAAAAATATTCAATAAATTATTATTGATTATTTTTGATTGTAATTTATGTATATTTCAATGAAAAATATCATTCTTAGTATGCAAAGATATAGAAATGTTTTTGTGAAAAAACTTTTTTATAAAAACTAATATTTTTTTTTAAAAAAATGTGCTTATTTTCACTCAAATTTAATTTGTACTATTGTACATCCTATTTTAAAATACATACATTCATTATTAACGACATGCATAATTATGAAATATTCCCGATTCTTACATTATACTTGATATACATAAGTTTACAAGAAAATAAGAGGAATTAATTTTTTAATTCCTATATTTAGAGTGATATTTATATCACTCTAAAAGTATTATAAAACAAAAAAAACATTCATTATAAACACTGTGTTTACTTCTTTATTTATTACCATATATAGATATACCTTAAAATGAAAATGAAAACTGAATAAATACAAAACAAAATACTTCATTTTATAAAATCCAGTAAAGCTCGTAAGTTGCTATTAAGAGACAAATAAATTGAAAAAATATATATAATCAAAAAAATTACACTTATCAAGTTGATAAAAACAAAATGACAAAAAATGTTTCTAAGTAAAATATTTTTTTAATTGCTGAATTTATTTCTAAATGTAGTACTAATAATAAAAACACAAATCATGGAAACAAGTAAATATAATAAAATCAAGATTATAAATGTATCATCATAAATATTAAATATTCTCGTACGAAATATTCTTAACAGGGAAAACAAAATTCATTTCTTATTAAAAATATATTATAATTACTATTTTAAAATTTTTTTAGTCTGTAGGAAAATAATTGCGATTTATAACCTTCGAAATCATATAAAAATCGCAAATATTTTTCCATCGACTTAATAGAAAGAAAGAAAAAACGTATTAATCTAATTTTATACATTTATGTAATTATATTTAAATAACTTAATAAGTAGTTGTTTTCTCAAACATACGTAAATCAGTATATCATTGTCTACAGTATAATGAGAAAAGAAAATATTAATTATAAATATCGTTCTTTATTTTATGCAAGTCACTGTTATTAAAAATAAAATCACCTATAATTATTTTCAAATTATAATTCTGTACTACTTTCATATATATTATTATTTTAAAAAAATACTCAAATTAATTTAAGATTGTTTATATTTAACATCGTTTTTTTACTGAAAATAACCTTATGTGTACCAAAATCAATAAATTTTACTTTTCTAAAAAAAAGATTAGTCCTATGAAAAATTTCTCAAAATAACATTTGATTTCAAAATCAATTTGCATTGCAATTCTAAACTACAATTCCTTATTGTCATTGATCTACATATAAGTAACCTTCAGCTCAATTGGTTAATAAAACTTGCAATGACAACACAGAAAAATAAAGTAATATTAAATGATTATTACACTTCACAACTAAACTACAAACGCAATTACTCTCTAGTGCTCTGTTTATTAACACATGATTCTTATATGAAAATGTACAACAGAGAACTACTTAATAACTAGTTTTCTATTATGGATTAAAAAGTTAAAAATATTTAGTTCATTAATAAAAAAATCATAAACAAATATACATTTTTAAAATATTACTCAGTTAGAAAAAATATTCAATGTCTATTTATTGAACAATTTTAAAGAAAAATAAATTCATTTTATTATAAAAAATTAGTAATATAAAATAATAAAACAATAATGATTTTCAAGATTTATGAAGTTAAAATATTTTTTTTTTATTTTCTCTAAACAAAGTTCGATCAATATGATTACTAATTATATTTCTTATTGTTCAATTTTTTATTACTGTATAAAATCAATCGATTAATTACGTAAAGAAATCAATTATGTATTTGATTGAAAACTATTTAAAGAAGTAATAACTTGATACTTGAACAACTGCACAAGGCTAATTACTATAGTGTGACGTTGCACAGTGTTTTCAAAAATATTTCAAAATTTCTAAAATGAGTGAAAATATTACTTTTGAAAAATTGCCTGAAGGAAAAGAAAATATTTTTTTAATGAAAATTATAGAACAGCATGGTATAAAGAATCCAAAAATTACAATTTCACCTGCTTGTTCAAAAGGTGACAACTATTTAGGAATCATTTATAAGATAAATGTTCGAGAAGAAGACGAAAATCATGAAATATTAAAAAATATAAATTTAATATGCAAGTGTTCAGCACGATCCGGAGCATACAAATCATTAATGTCTTATCCAAATTTATTCGGACGTGAAATATATGTCTACCAGCAAATTCTACCTGCTTTCGAAAAACTTCAAACAAGATTAAGAATTAAGAACCCATTTAAATCATATGCAAAGATGTACTCAGGACAATCAGTTGAAATGGATGAATTTATATTCATGAACGATATGAAATCATTAGGATATACGATGAGAAATCGTAAACAACTTCTTGATTATGTTCACTGTGAATTAATTCTTCAGAAATTAGGCCAGTTTCATGCTTTATCATTTGCATTAAGTCAACACTGTCCGAAAGAGTATAAAGAAATTAAAGACAATTCTGCTAATGTTTTTTTCAAAATGGATAATATTAATGTGTTACGAGCTTATTTTGAAAATATGGTAGAAAAAGCAGTATGTACTTTGAATTCAAATGAGGATGCTGATGTTATTCGAAAATTTTTAAAATTCAGAAACACATTTTTTGAATCACTTCTAAAGTTTACTGACTTCAAAACATATGGAAAATATGGTGTTATTTTACACGGAGATTGTTGGATCAACAACATATTGTTCAAGTATGACGTAAGTAGAAAATTATTTATTATAACTGTTACTCAAGTGTGTGTGTGTATATTTATATATATATATATAAATATGTATATATATATATATATATTTCAACAATTATTATATATAAAGTTTAATATTTGACAGGAAGGAGACACCCACCCAACAGACCTATGTTTCTTAGACTGGCAACTAGCACATTATGGTTCTCCAATAATCGACTTATCATATTTTATTTATAACTGCACAAGTACAGAATTAAGAGAAACACATTTCGTTAATTTTATCGATATATATTACAGTAGTTTAAAAAACTTTCTCTCTCAATTAGGATGTAACATCGAACAATTATATCCTTCGAATATTCTACAAGAGCATATAAAAAAATACTTCATTTATGGTTTATCACTAGCATGTGCAACAATGCATGTATTTTTAAGAGAAGAAGATGAAGTACCTGATTTTGAATCGCAAGAAGTAGTAAATGAAAAGGATGTAGTTTTATTGAAATATAATTTAAAAAATTTCGATATATATAAAGAAAGGGTCAGCGGAATGATTAAACATGCTGCAAAGAAAGGGTTTATATAAAAAATTGGGATTTTTGGTTTCAATATTACTTCATATATTATTTATGAATTCAAATTAAAAATTCAGAATCTTAGGGAACTAGACAAGTGTTAGAGATTATTACATTTTATTTAAAAAATATATTAATTATTTTATTTGCCTTATTAACATTTTCAAGTATAAAAATAAATAAGAAAAAAATATAAACCTACATATCAATGCGTTGGAATAAAATTATTCAACATCATTTTACGAGTAATATATATATATATATATATATATATATATATATATATATATCATGATCATCATCATCACATCATCTAAACCGCTTATGTAAACTGAGAGTGAAACGCGAAAATCGCATTCAATTACAAATTCTGCGCTGAAATTCTATATATTTTATTAACGTCTAAAGCATTGGTACACAATTTCTTCGATAATAAGAGCCACATATAATACTTTTTATACATTTTGAAATTTTCATGGGCTACAGAAAATATTATTTTAAAATTGGATTTATAAATAATAAAATATACAACTGTATAGTAATCCTTTTCACCAAAGCAGAATATGTTTAATATCTCCTCGTTGAAGACTTTGATTGAGTCTTCATTTTTGCAGTTAATAATTTAAAATCTTGCTATAGATTATTACTATAAAAAATTAGGAAAAATGGCAATGAAACCCAATATTATGTCGGGAGGCCACACAGAGGAGTTTTGAGAGCCGCAGTTTTCCCACCGTTGGTCTAAATAATACAAAATAATCCTTTCTTAAAAAATATTTTTAGCTATTTACAAGTCAACGACTGCCAACATGAATAAAACGAACAAATAACAACTGTTTTACTTAAAATGAAACGATTTTTAACATTTCTAAATGAAACGACTTATTAATACGAAAATAAAAGTACAGTTACATAAAGTCTTCAAAATATTAGTTTGGTAGAAAAATAATTTCGGTTTTTGTTTTCCAAATTCTAATCTTATTTTTTTTCAGCGAAAGCGTTACTTCATTATGTTCATGTTAATATCATTTTAAAGTTCATTTTTCAGTCTATATTTTGGTAACTTCGACTTTGGTTTTATAATTAATTTTGCTTCAAATTGGACTATTGAATTAAAAATAGAAAAGAAACAAATAAGAGCAATTTTTATATAAGTTCAAAATGGGTAGTAAAGCAACAAAAACTGGTCATAAACTAAACGATGCTTTTTTGTGTGTATTGTTAAGGAACGTACGGTGCAATGGTGGTTCCAAAAATTGCGTGTTGGGAACAAGAGCCTTGCAGATGAAGGTCGGAGGCGTTCTTCTTCAGTTCATAAATACCAACTGATTGCGTTAGTTGAATCAGAACCACGGACAAAAATTCGAGAGCTTGCACAAAAATTAGGCGTTAGTCATTAAACAGTTTTGAACCGTTTAAAACAGCTAAGAAAATCAAAAAAGAGAAAAATGTATATGAATTTGAAGATTATAAACCGCAATTATTTTTCTACCAACGTAATATTAAATTAAGTTTAATAAACATATATTTAGTTGACTATTTGTTTAATTTAATTCCATGCGAAAAGATAATTAATTTGTATTCTGAATATAAATAAAATAAATTTGATAATCGTAAAAATATTAGTATTATTTCCACAACAAAACCTTCATTACTGTTAAATAATATTATTATGATATTTTTCTACTTATAAATAATAAATTATTGCATTCGTAACAATACATTAATAAAGTGAAGATTATTTTACAAGACCTTCATCACTTTAATTGTATTGATACATCTCGTTTTCCACTATCTTAAAATAAACAAAGAGCATGTTCTTTCATTGTCTGTTTATATCAACTACATACGTTTTGACTTTATTGCTGTTGACGTGAAAATCCTATATTTTATTACATCATAAAAATAACATCAAATACAATCTTCTTAAAATTTATCTTGTGGAAAAAATATCGTTTCGTTGAAAAGTGACTTAATAGTATTGACACTTACCGTTAATAGACATACGTGAAATACTTTTATTCGATCTTCTTACAAACTTAATTGAAATGCCTACAATTACAAGCACATGTTCAAAATTAATAAAACGTTAAACCGTTAATTAGTTGATTTAAATTATAATTAAAGAATTAACAATGTTATGAAACAAAATTGTTATGATGAATATGAAATTTTCCTATGCATAACAATTAATCGAAAAATTTGTTTATCTTAATTTACCTTACTATTTTATAGTTATTTTTAATTAAAGAATGATTACATAATTAACGTATGAATGCATAATTACGATTATAAATGTACTTGAAAATACATAGATACGTTTTTTATTCAAAATAAATAACAAGTATTGATAATTAAAAATAAATTCGTACAGAAAATTGACAGTATATATTTTATAATATTTAAATGAAGTCTTAACACTTTACAAAACTATTTGATAAAAAAAATTAAATACAGTATATACATATCTTTTCATAATAAGCATTTCTCCACCTAATGATATATTTTTCTGGTAAAAAAATATATCAAGTTTAAACTTTCCATCAATACGAAAATGATGAAAACAACTTATATTTTTATATAAAGAAATATGTAGAAATTTATACTTATGTTTTTTTGGTAGTCTCTTATGAAGAAAACATTTAACGGGGATCAAATTTCATTTGGACAAAAATGTTGTATAAGAGTTTTAACTCTAAAATCCAGCGATATAGCGTCGTCCATGTTTTTGAAATAAATGAATGAAAATAGGTAAATAAAACTGATTATCATGCATAGTATACAAAGTTTACATTTAACTCTCATTTTAAAATTGTAACAAACATTGAAGATTTTCATTACGAACGAAACTTTAAAATCTGCACAAAATATGTTTTAAAAATAATATACTATTATTTTAAGTAAAAAAATTATTAGTTAAAAATAAAATTGTCACAAAAGTGTTCTTTTTTTGCCTTACAAACAACAAAAAAATTCTGATCCAAAATGTTTAATTATTATTAATCATTTTTTATTAATCTTATGTATAGAAAAAATTAACACTTAAAATTGAATCTTCTCTCCTCTCTCTCTCTCTCTATATATATATATATATATATATATATATATATATATAATTACTGGTTAGTCGAGCTATTAACATTAATGCTTAGCAATTATCATTCAATTAATAAAATTTACTTTTCTTTTATTTTTAATAAACAAAAACCGTTAATTTAATGTATACACTAGAGTTGTTATATCTTTGTAGTAAACGCATAAATTTTATACACTAATAATTAAATGTAGCAACAACTAAGTGAGAATATCTATTTGTTAAATTATTTTTCAGATTCAACGCCAATTTTTATTTTGAATAATTTTACAAATAATTAAAAAAAATCTAAAAATCTCTTTTTTTATAAATGTACGTTCAAAAACTAACAGTTTGAATGTCTTAAAATCACGCCAAATATAAAAATTAATGTAACCAAAAATGAAAATTTTAAAATCATTCGCAAACTTCGCATTGAATTTATATGATTAACATTTAATTACATAAATATATTCAAAATGTGTGCATACGGTAGTAAAAAAGTTATTACCGACTCGCTCAATCAAAAGTTTTATAGCTCTAACAAAATCCTCGAAGCCATAAAATACGTTCGATTATATTCTTACAAACGATTGTCCGTTTTATGTTTTAAAACCTTTTTATGCTATAATAATGAGCAGAAATATGTATAAAAAAGGTCAATTAATTCTCAACAATTCTCGATTATATACTATACCTACACTATATTTATAAGTTATTTTTTTCGCAGTTTCGTACTGTAATGATATAGAAATATCATTTTCACAATATTGTGTGCTATTAATATTACATTAGAGCCCTATATAGATTTTATGATAAAATGAAAACCAGGAAGTTATTAGCAGATATTTTGATGAAGAAAAATAAATATTTGTTCAGTACTTCCGTATATAATAACATAAAAATGAATACTGAATTATCTACGAGATATAAATTATACTATATATTCTATTGATTCTGCCTTGATTATTATAATTAGATCTAACCTTAACCATGATGACAATGTATATCCTTTCGATTTTTACACATTCAAATATCCATACATTTAAACTCTTTGGTAGTGTACCTTGCATACATAGTCACACTAAATATGATATATATATATATATATATATATATATATATCTGTGTAAATTTGTACCGGAGTACAGGTGGTGGAAAAAATATAATTTTTTCCCTTTGTAATTTAAATCATCTTCAATTCAAGACATTTCAAAAAATATCAATTGCTATTTATCCTATAAGCAAACAGACAATTGTGTCACCCGTAATCATAAACACTGTACTTATTAATTAAATAATAAAGAAACTAATTTTAAATTTAAAAACATAGCTACGTGAATTTATAAAGTAATGAAGATAAATAAAATGTTTGAACTCCTGGTCTCCAAACTGCAAGGAACTTATAAAAGTTATTAAATCTTAAAAGTGATAGGAGAATATATAATTATCTATTACAGCTTATTGAAACCTTTTAATACAATTCCTACTTAAAGTTTATACATAATATCCTTTAGATACAATATCTACACTTAAAACATTTATTAAATATAGAAAAATCATTCAAATTACTGTACTTTACTTCTAAATATATATATATATATATATATATATATGAAATTATTTAAAAAATCTAATCTTCTAAACTTAGGATTAAAATTTCATGTAGATATTTTTCATAAATATGTGATTAAAGTTTTAAGTGTGTGCGGAGATATATATAATATATAGTGTGAATATTTATATGTACATATCAATAAAAGAGAAGAGAGAAAGAGAAGAAAAGAGAGAAAAGCAGTAACCAAATAAAATATTTTTTTCATATTGTATTGAATCAATTTTTCATTATAAATGAGAAAAACCATGACTTAAATATAACTAATTTATTTATAAATTAGTCTAAAATTCAATAAACATTTAATTTCGGTACAACTGATTTATGGTTTTGATTAGTGCGGCATGTGTTGTAGCATGCATAGAGTATTATTAGATTCCAATAGATATTTTATTCTCTAGTACCCCATGTCATTAATTTAACAGTGGTTCGTTGATATGGTAACTTTTTACAAACATGACCTATTTATTGTCAATACATGAAGACACCTGATATTTATTACTTTTTGTATCGTACAAATAATAACAGTGCTTTATATGTTTGGTTTTTCTTTGTGTAAAAAACATAAAATAAAATCTGAAAAAAATCGCAATTGAAACGAATGTGTTTTTATGATAGTTATATTTAATTCATAAGAAAAAGTATGAATCTTTTGTAGCATTTTAAAAGTACAATATCATTTATTAAAAACAATAATTATTTATTGCGATTATAAATAATTTAAAATTAATCGTTAAAAATAAAATTCTAATATATAATAAAAAGTAATTTTGATTAGAAATTCATTCACGAGCTTGATTTACTGAGTTTTGAACCATAGTTTTCTACAAATTATACGCTTAAATTGCAAAAAAAACTTTTCAGTGTAAAAGACCGTATTTTTTAAAAAAATGTATGTGTTCTTTTTAATTCATTTTGTTTTAATACTTATACTATTCTCAATAAACAATTGTCAAGAAACAAAGGTAAGTTTTATAAAAAAAGCTATTTTTAGATGATATTTTTTTAATTCAGCTTTTACAATTCTTGAAACATTTTTTTAATCAGATCTAATTACAATAAATACTTTATACTCACAAAGTACAAAGTTTAAAAATTATAAAATAATAATTTAATTGGTTCTTTTTATCAAAAATAATAAAACATTTTTATATTCTTTTTTATAATGCATATATATATATATATATATATATATATATATATGTATATATATATATAAATATATATATGTATATATATATATATATATATATAAAATACAGATATTTTAATTTTTGGGTACTACGAATGTACAAAAACCAATCAAATTGACTGTTAAAAATGAAGAAAATATGGTATCAATTAAAAACGCAAATTCTGAATACTTCTCCAAGTCACACAAACTCAATGATAACGGGGACCTATTGTACATTTTCGGATAAATCTTTTTAAGCAAAAATTGTAAACATCATTCAATTCTAAAATAGATTATAATAGAAATTATCGTTGACAATTAACCTTCTAAAAATAATTTACTTTATTCGAAAAACAATCAACATTAACTTTGGCATAGTGACCTTGAATATTTTAATTTCAATGGAATTAGCAACACATCAATCTTTCTTAACTCGTTTATTTTCAAGTCAGCAAATCAATAAAAATTCATATTTTTTCTCACATATCCAATTTTTGTTATTTTACCACAACTGAGTATATAAACAAAATTATTTTATTAAATAAAATATATTTTATCACAAAAAGAGATATTTAAGGAATATATTTTCTGTGAATTTTTCCATTTTGATATTATGTAACCACAAAAAAGAAAATGAGAATAAATAAAATGAAAAATGGTAAATATACAATATTTTATTACAATATACTCTTCATTCATATTTGAATGATTAGATGAAGACACGCTATTATTTAACCCTTTGCGTTCCACTGTCCAGACGTTCTCGACATCGCGTTTAGATTGAACAAGTCCACTGTCGAGTTCCTCTGGACAGTGATGTATTTCTTGGTTAGTGTATGTATTCCATTTCCATGCTTAATAGTTCGTCTTCAGCATGGCAATAAAATCTGTCCAGAGAGACTGGACAGTGGACCTGTTCAATCGAAACGCAATGTCCAGAACGTCTGGACACTTGACCGCAAAGAATTAATACTGACAGTTTATGTACATTGGTGTACACTGTACAGAACTTAAAATCTGTGTTTTTTTATTAACATTCAATAAAATTTTGTGGGAAAATTCATAATTTTTTACTCCTTTAGTATAATTTTTAAACGTTTTTATAATACAACATTTATTTTATCAAATATCAAAACTCAGAAATATAGTCAATTTTTCAAAATAATTAATAAATAAATATCAAAAATTGTTTCAGACAAGACAAGACAAAAATAATATTTAACATGTTTAGTCAATATTCTTTTAATTTTATTAAAAAAGATCATTTCAAGAAAGAAAATAACCCTATCTAATACAATGCCGTTTCTGGATAAAATTTAGCTAAACTCTCTGACAAATTAATTTTTCACCATGAAAAAATGTCTAATCAAAAATGTTCAATAATTGATTATTGATCATTTTTTAATGTTTCTTATACGTATTTCGATACTCATGTCGTTATCTGCATAGCAATAACGTAAAAATAAAAAACAAAACTAATCAATAATCCGTTATTAAACATTTTAATCCAAAAAAATATTCATAGTTTATAAAAAATAAAAAAATCATTTCTCATCGTTATGCAAAATATTTCCCTAAAAATTTATAAAAAAATTTGATGATTAAAATTTGAAAATATTTAAATTATATTTTAAAGTAAATATATGATATAATGTGACAAATGGCATAGATTAGAAAATAAATCTATGTTTTAGATCCGCATAGTTGTACCTGATATGATTTGTAATAATGAAAATTCCGGTTCGAGCATCGATAACAGTTTAACCAAAATCAGGTGAGATTCTAATGATGTTTACATCTCTATAAATAAGATATAAAAATATAGATATGTTATAGTTTCATTCTTGGTTCGTAATTATTCGATGATTTATTTAGTTTTAATAAATTTAGATATAGATTAATAAGTTACTTTAAAAATATACAAACAACTTGAATACAAGAAAATACAATAATTACAGGTTAATAGGAGCAGTAGACCTAAATGTAAAGTACACGTGGGATATAGGATTTCAGACATTGGGTCCACCGCGACAACACAGACAACACTTCAATCTACGCGTATGGGAATGTATTCGCAAATTACAAAAAATGTTGCAGAGTAAATCGCAAGATATTTCTAGAGAAGGTGTTATAACAATAGATAACAGTTTGGTAAGCATACATTTAATTATTTAAATAATTGATTTGATTAATTAAATAAAGCATATGAATAAGTACTTATTTCCTATTTTATTTCATTTCACTGGCTTACTTAATTCTCTTGAATGCAAACAAGCAATATGAAATAAATAATAAAATAAAGTAAAATCATAACGTATAATTTGGAAACTAATTAAATCTTTTTAATTCAATACCTATTTACTTAAATTATTTATATATACCTTCCATGTCGTACACAAAACTACAAATTGAGATAATTTATGTCTATTTAAAAAATGCAAAAATAATAATATGGTATACAACACGAAACATTAAATTTTTTAACGAGTCACTATTAAAATTAACTTATTTATTTTAGCTAATACCGGGTGTACAGTACATTTTCAATATGACATCACATTTTATATCTGAATCTTCTCAGAAACCCGACGAAACGAAAAAATTTGTCATAGATTATATAGATTCTGCTTATAATCGAAATGCACTTGGAGCTAACAATGTACCTACAATGTCTGTTTTGCTACTTGGACCAAATTCAATTTATGCAGATAACGAATACATAGCTGTCGCAGAAGTTACTATATGTTCGAATATATCTGATTATTTTGTAAGTTGTCTTATACATATTACATTTATGTTTTTATTCTTATTAGACTGTGCCTTTTATTATACAAAATGTATCATTTTTACTCATAATCGAATTAGTATAATTAAACAAATCTGTGTAGTTATTAGTGATACAAAAATAAAATTATAATGAAACAATTTGTATAGACAAAAACGACCGTTAATTCAAGCAGAAGAAGAAAATACGACATAAATAAATTAAGTATGAGTAAATTAACATATTTATAACAAATATATTTCATTTTTATTCACTATTAAATAATAACTTGTGCATAAATCATACAGGCAAAAATATAATTAAAATACTAATAAATATTAATCAAAAAACTCGTGTATAAAAATTAGTATAATATCATATTAATTTATTTTTTCGCATATAAATCATTCAATCATATTTAAAAAATAAAAGTTTTAAAGAAAAAGATAATTATAATTCTAGAATGTATTATATTTATAAAAAAAATAGTTGTGACAATCTGAAAAATTCACCATATAAATATTTTTTTATTTAAATTTTATGATATTATTATTTATTACAAAATAATTTTGTAGAAAATGTAATAAATCATTTCTTTTAAAATATAATTTCACTAAACAACAACAGGTTTAATATATTAACCCCTTTTACTGAAATTACAATCCCAGCTCGTCATGAGATTTCTATGCCAAATTAGACAATGACGAGCTGCATTCGTCAAGAATATTTAATTGTTTACCAGAGCAATATTGCCTGCAAATAAATTGCAGTAGAAGGGATTAATAAGACATTCGTTTATATTTTAGCTGGAATGGATTGTGAATGATTCAGCTAATAAAATTTTACCAATTGAAACAACCAGAAGTGCAATCCTCAATATTCCACCGTATACATTTACAGCACCTGATTCGTACAGTATTAATTGTTATGCCAAGAATTCATCAAACCATACATTAGCACATGTAAGCTACAAGCAAATACGTAAAAATATGTTTGATTAATATTTTTCAGATTATCCTTAAATACACAATAGCAAAGAAGAAAAACAGTGAACTTGAGACAGTAAATAGAGTAATTGAATTTCTCATATCAACAAAAACTATGGAATGTATTGTTCAGAGATGATAATATTATTTACATATATATATATATATATATAAAACTTAAATTTATATATATATATATATATATATTATTTTTTTTTAATAAATAAAAATATTCTTTACAAGAATTCCAAATTTAACACGTATAATTTAATTAAATTTATATTAATATATAACAAAATTTCACAAGGGAAGAATACGACAAAAAGGCTTATAATAAATAAATAATATCATGTTTGCTTTTTAATTTAACAAAAATCTATGAACCTTAATTAAACAAATACTTATATCACTCAGACGGCAATATGGTTAAATATTCTACAACGGGGTCCACAAGTTCAAATGGGGCCATCTTATTTAATCATTGGAAAAAATACACCATTTCAATTATCGGTGGATTCCGCAGAATATGATAATAATTCATCTTCTGAAACAACTGTAAGTACAATGTAATACTATAACGATATTTTTATTTATTAAAAATATTAATTTCAGTTTCAATGGGCGTGTACTAAGGACAATGCATCATGTCAATCATTCGAAAATAAAAATACAACGAAATTGTTATTTCCTAAAGGACTTGAACAAATGGGAAAGTAAGCATCATATACAATAATAAATCAATATTTCAACCACTTAACGACCCAATAAAATGATAAAAGTGTAGTCCACACACGCAATAATACGGAAATGGCCATTAGGTGGTTAAATGAAGTTAAGAATAGCATCAAGAGAATTTATTCCAAAAATACGTACATACGCGATTTTTTCTATTAATCTTCTATCTCAATATATATTTAGTAAAACTTTTGATTAAAAATTTTAATTGCAATATGATTTTTAAATAATAATAATTAATATTCAAATGCATTAACTATTATTTTTATATTATAATATATATATATATATATATATATATATATATATATACTCGTATATATATATATATATATATATATATATATATATATATAAATATAAAGAATCATTAATTTAACATGAAAATGATTTTATATGATTTAAATATGAAATCAAATCATATACCAACATTTGATTTAAGATCATTCTTCCATACATTTCCATATACTTGAACAGATAAAATTCTATAATACTCTATTTTAAACATATACCTAATTTATTTACACTTAACCTATGCAATCGTAATTTTAATAATTAACGACTTCATTCTATATTAAATTCTACAGGTATAATATCTCTGTTAACTCTATGAACAACATGAAATCATCATCAACATTTACAACTGTTGAAGTACTAAATATTGAAAATACACCAGTTATAAGTATAGAAGGATCTGTATTAATGAAGCAAGTAGATCCGTCGAAACAGTTCGAAATACATGCACACATCGATGCTTTAAGACCTGGATGTACTTTAAAATGGGTTTCCGCAAATGAAAATCAATGCCAACAAATCGATTTGAACTCATTAGTAAGTATATTTTTTTCATATTAGTTGCCCTAAATTGCAAAACTTCTTAATAGAAAATAAAATCAGAAGATTCGAATTTAGTTGAATCTCTTCAAAAAATATGGATTTTAAGAATTATATATACAAACAAAATTCTGCTGAAAACGAATGAATACATTTAAGTAAAATTCAATCATGTTATCATACGATATTCTAAATTCTACTTATTATTAAAGTCAACTGAAACACTTGACAAATAAATCAAGAAATGCCAAGCCTCAAATCTACGACTTCCAAATCTTCAAACATCTTGAAAAAATATCTCTTAATAATTTATTTTCTAATAAAATTTTATTTAGTTTTTTAATCTGGTTTGTTTAAGCCTGGAAATCCTGCAAGATCTATGAATATAAATTCTAGAGATGAACACTTTTTACGAGAATTAACTGAAATTGGTAACGAGACAACAGATAAATCATTCAATTTACTTATACCGGCTCCTGGTGGTAAATTTTTATATTTCGATTTCTTTATTAAAGATATTATTCTACATGACATTATTTCTAGGTAACTGGGCTGGATTGAAACCAAATACATGCTATAAGTTTAGACTGATTGTTCATTGTAATTTTGAAACTAAAACAATACCTGGTGCAGATTCCAGCACATCTACAGAAACTCCTACTTCGTCAAAAACTGAATCATTTACAGAAAGTACGGTCAAAAGAAGCGTTACTAGTGATATGCTCTCGACTTTAAATTTAAATACAGAAGTGTCTACTACGCAAAATGATATTACCACAGAAAAATCTCAAACGTATAAAATGACAAGTAGTATTTTAATGTCAAATAACACTACAGCCAATATGAATAATGTAACAAGTAATACGATAGAATTTGATACAACTACGCAATCTGATACAGTCTATAGTGAAAATGTTGCTAGTACAACAATTCCTAACAAAATTACAAGCACGAGCACTGTAACTACATCGTTTATACCAGAATCTACAAAGGGTGCATCGAATAATAATCAAGAAACAACAACTCTTTTAAATAATCGGTCAGAAACTGAATATTCTACAAAAATATCATCAATATCTGTAAATAACTCACCTTTGATTACTTCTTCTAACAACGAGTCCACCCCGAGGATGCTAACCACACGTGACATTTCTTCTGTAATTAAAAATCAATTTGAAACAGAAATTGGGAAAACCACAAGTGTGCACAAAGAATATACAAATCCTACACCAACAAATATCAATTATGATTTGACACCCGAAAGTACATCATTAAAAACGCCACAAGATACATATCCTCTGGATAAAAAATACATGAATACTTCTGTAACAGAAACGTACACTTCTTCGTCTACGTATTCAGATAATAAATTTTCAACAGTAACGTCGAAAAATAATACAATTCCTATTATCAGAGTTACTTCCTCTACCGTATTAAATTCTTCAATAAATAACGAAGTTACTACAGATAATCCTGTCTCGGTAACAGCTTTAAATGTTTTAAATAATATTGGTAATGAATTGTCTAGTAAGAAAATAGAAATCACTCCAAACACCATGACGGATAATAGTTTAAAATCAGAAAGTATTTCGTTTATGGCATCTACCGTTGATTTTAAAAAATCGACAACAGAAACTATAAAGCAAAGTACAAACCCAGTGATCATCACCGATGTTTCACCAATAACGAATTCGTCTTTCTACATTACTAACACATTTGTTAACACTGGGACAGAAAATTCAAAAAAATCAACTATTTCAAATTTTTCACCGACCACTGAAGTCACAACTATTCGCAACGTAATGACTTTAATGGAATTTAATACAACTGATGTAAATATTGCATCTACAAGTATTTCAGCAAGCAATAAACATACATTTTCAACATCGCAACTCAATGATAATTTTACAACGGAAACCACAATTAATAATAAAATTTCAAGCGAGGCGGCTAGTTTACCGCAAGAACTGTTTACAATCACTTCGGTTAACCCTTCAATTAACGACAATAATACATTAAGAAGTAACGATACAGGAAAACGTGAAGAGATCGTCACTGCGCCTTCTACTAATGATTATAAAACAACGCTTGATATAAAATACAGTACAAGTCTGGATCAAATAAATAACCGAAACTTTACATCCACAAGTTCTGCTGAAAATACTGTTACTACCAGTATTTCCAAAGATAATTTTACAAAAACATCTGATTATGATCTGCTTTCAACGAGCACTATGGTTTTAGATAAAGGAGTTTCTTCTACCTTATTACAATATCCTTCAAGTTCAAGTAGCAATGATAATATAAGCTATACTTTATCAGTTGGTCCTTCTGTAAACAATAGTATGTTTACTGGTACAACGACAGAAAAGCAAGAAACGATTACACCCGTGCCTCTTAACAATGAGTATAGAACAGTAACAAATACTGAAGAGATTACAACTCCAATTAACACAAATAATAAAATCCCTACATCCGCCAGTACGATAACGAGTACTGAAAAGACTTCTACAATAACTGATTTCAAAAATAATTTTACAGACACTACAAAATATGATATCTCAACTACTACTGTTTTGTCTGAAAATGATTCTTCTACTAAATTACAATATTCTTCAACTTATCCATTGAATTCAAGTAACAACAATGTAGGCTACACTTTATCAGTTAGCCCTTCAATTAATCATAACAGTGGTTTTAATACCAGCAACACAGGAAAACATGAAGAAATGTCAACTGTGCCTTTTATTAATGATTTAAAAACAACGCCTGATACGACAGAGATCACAACTCAAATTAACATAAATAATAAAAACTTGACATCGACAAGTACGATAAATAGTGTTTTAAATACAACTGTAACTTCTATGTTTAAAAATAATTTCACGGAAACTACCTTTTTTGATTTAACTTCAACTACTAATAATTTAGTTAAAGAATTTTCTTCTACTACGTTACAGAATCCCTCAAGTAGCACTAATAACGATATTAACTACAATACTAATACAAAGATACCTGTAACATTTACCAATACAGAAAACGAATACATTACTCAAAATAGTGCATTAAATACTATAAGAGTGGAAAGTAGACTAGATGACAGAAATAAAGAAACAATAACACCTGAAACTCTTATGCACAGTGTTACAAATGTATTTTCTACTTCTAATTATAAAAATTACACATCGGTTCCAGAAATGTATTCTACAAATGTTAATCTGGCTTCGGAGCTTGTTTCTAGTAAAATAATAACTTCTTCGATTCCGAACACTAACAATATCAATATATCAGACAAATCTACAAGAGGATTTACAGTTGATATGTCTTCAACAGGCAAAACGACAGACACGACTAATTTTGTAAGTAGTGCAATGTCATCAATTAAACCTCTTATATCAACTGAAAATAGAGTTAATACTAGTGATTCTTCTAATAAATATACAACATTTCCAACATCTACAATCACTACAATGCGGGAAGAGCAAACTACCTTTGTCACAAATATTAATAACATAACGAATATTTTTCCAAGTTCAACTCCTCAATTTGAACGGAACTCAATTTCAACAAAAGTATTTACCGCAAGTATACCTGTCACAACAAACGTTGAAGAGAAAAATCCAAGTAGTATTTTTTCTTCTTCAGTAATAACAAATAGTGAAAATAATAAGATAACAACTAGTTCCCCTTTACTTGAAAATAAAACCACTGTGAATTCAATAACGATTCCTATTGTATCCACCCCTATAACAACAACACTTCCGAATCAAGACAATTATAACGTAGTTACATCTAAAACGACACTAATTGAAACTATATCTTCTCAAACGACGAGTAGAGAAAATACAATGCCTGGAGTTATATTCCCCGATACAATGCATTTATATAATCAGAATAAAATGTTTGCAGTTGAAACTAATTCAATTAATTCTGAAACTCGAACAAGTCACAATAAAAATATTGCAACTAATGAAATTGATTCAGGAGATGAAACAATTCAGAGGATGTTACCGACTATAGAAAACTCTATAACTCTTGGAGTTATATTTCCAGATTCTCAAGTATACAACAGACCAAAACGAAATTCTAAAGTTGAATCAAAATCGAATTTATCATCGGTAAAAAGTGAAAATTTACCTGACAATTCAAAAATTAACCAAGAAATATATACATTTAATATTTCTAGTGAGATATTAAATGAAAACGTGAACAAAAACCACTCGAATAACATTACTCCCTATCTGATTTTATACAAAAAAAATATGAATCAATCTATCAATAATAACGATTACTTCAAGGAATATAAAAATAATAATTCTAATATGTGGCAGAGCTCTACAAAAAGTACAAGCGCATTTACTTTAACCCATTTAAATAAAAATCGTTTATTAGACAATAATAGCAAACATACAAGTTCGGAGAATTCAAAAGTAAAAAGTAGCAAATTATCAAAACATGAAGTAAGTTTTAATCAAAATCAAAAATATATTTCGCCTACAGATTATGAAATATCTTCATTAGAAACAAATATGATAAGCGATGATTTTGAAAAAAATAAATCCACTTCTGTTTATTCAACAAGCGCTTATAACATTAACAAAATCGAACTCCAAGACGCCAAAAACGTTGTTTTAAATGATAAAACGAAACACATCGAAAGTTTCGAAACTGATAACAGTGAAACGAATTTCGATACTGAAGATGTTGAAGTATTCAATAGTTCAGCCATTGGTTTAAAAATGGAATATCAAGTAATGAATATTACAAACAATCCAACTAATTTTGTAGTTTATGCTGATGTTATTATTGTAACAAATGGACCACCAAAATTGAACGAATTAAAGGTCAATATTTTCTTAATTTTTTTAGTATTACATAATTCCATATTTTTTATAAATATAAAAACGTATATCAATTATTATACATTTTGTAACGTGTATATAAGACTAATTTACTTATTTATATATATATATATATATATATATAAATAGAAGAGTAATAATCTCATTTTTCGAATTTTAAATTTTTAGTAATTAAAACCTTTATATTTGGAGAGTAAAGAATACTTTTTCAAACTTGCATATTTAAATGATTTTCGAACATAGAATATACATATTTTTTTTAGATTTCTCCAATGGAAGGCGAAGCTTTGAAAACAATTTTCAAATTCAAAAGTGAACCTATAAATGATAGCTTCTCGAATTTTCCAATACTATACAAATTTGGATATTTTACTGATACAAATACGAAAGTCATTGTAAACTCTTATTATGATATCAGTAATGCTGAAACAATACTTCCATATGCGGGTAATCATATTTACATTATATATACATATATACATATATATATATATATATATATACATATATATACACATATATATATATATATATATATACACATATATATACACATACATATATACACATATACCTATATATACATACATATATATATATATATATATATATATATATATATATATAATTTGATTTTTTTTTATCAAACAGAAAGTAAACAACTTAATAAGAAGTTGCGCATCATAAAATTTTAAGATTGTACAATAAATCAATATTTTTTTTCTTTTAATTACTTTATTGCAATTAAACGTAATAATAGTAATTACCTAAATGTTTTTTGAATATAACATAAACTATTACAATTAAAAAATATGAAATGAGTGCAATACAAAAATTAAATATTTTTTTGTGAATAACTAACATACTCGTATATTTAGTTTTCAAATATTAGTAATTATTTTGTTATTTTTGCTAAATACCACAAATATTATCGAAATACTTCAATTATATATATATATATATATATATATTATATATAGATATATATATATAGATATATATATATAGATATTATATATATATATATAATATATTTATTTATATATACGTATGTATATTAAAATATTATGAAACATTTATCTAGTGACAAACATATGACATTATGCATACTTCCTTAATATATTTTGTTAAAAAATATCTTTGTTTAAATTATCGTAATATTAAAATGACACTTCTATTTATAACAGAAACCCCTATGAAATGTTTTATGGAAGCATGCGATTCAAAAGAATCTTGTTCTTCAATATTGGGAAACGAAATACTAGTTAAATTACCCACAAATATTTCAACTAATGATGTTCAGTAAGTATATCTTAAGATCATGCACACAAAAGCCTCTGCATTTATGTATATGTATGCATGTAGGTGTTTGTATGTATGTTTAAATATATATACATACAAACATATATATATATATATATACAAAAACATGTTCACTGTTATCCTAAAAAAAGGTTCGGTAAATTTATATACAAATTCGTCTATAGAAAATAAATGAAAAATATATAAATACATGACACCTCTTACGTTTATTAAAGAGATACGCATGTACTACTTTTCACCTATAATGAAAATGATTTTTTTGCTTAATTTTATATTCTACATTATTCACCATTGTAATAAAATAAAATCTAACGTTTCACTAAAAATACAGAGCGTTAAATAAATTCGTAATAAACATTCTAAAACATATTATTTAAAAATAAAAATTCCAAACTTGATATAAAAAACTGACGAATTCTTTAAAATTCCTCCTTTCTCTGATTTTTACGTGCATTTATTACATGAGGTATATCATATTATATATGATTATAGATGATATGATGTATATCATATATTTTATACCACTAAATCTGAATTAACTTATAAAAGCAAGCTTTATTTTTTTTTTTGGATTTATTACAAAATATATCTAATAAAAAATATTTATTCAAAAATTCCAAAATAAATTTATTGTTTTCACTGAACAAATAAAGTGTTTAATTTAAAAGCAAATTGAAAATTCTTACAATTTGAGAATTTTTAATAAATGTTATATATTTTTGTCTACTGATATTTTTAAGTAGTTTACTTTAAAATAATAATATTAACATTTTGATATATATATATATATATATATATATATATATATATATATATATATATATATATATATATAAACTATCTAGTTTAATTTTTCAGATTAATGACGAAATCATTTGAAAATTCTCTTAGACAACAAAATTATCTAAAAGCTTTTAATTTAGTAAATGCAATGTTATATACATATAAAAAAGCATCGGATGATATATTTAAAACAACAACAGAAAATGTAAATGCTATTATATTAAATGAAATAAACCAGTTACAAAATGACTCCAAATCGAAATTGAGAACTATGAATTTTTTAAAGAATATAAAAAGTATTAATGATCAACTTGAACTCTCAGAGAACAATTTGCAAGTAAGTATTATCGTACTACAAATAATTTGTCAGCGATAATATTTATTACTTGAATATAAAATTCGATAAAATTTAAATAGTCAACAAATATATATATATATATATATATATATATATATATATATATATATATATGTTTGTAGTTAATTTATTGATCTTTTTTCAATTTTAGGCATTAGTTGCTCTTAGAGATCAAGCAATGAAAAACAATAATAACGGAAATCAAGAATCCCAATCTAAGAGTATCCGAAAGAAACGATCAGACAAAACAAAACCAAAAGATGCTAATATAAATAATCAAATTACAATTGACAGTATTTTGAGTTTTATTGGTATTTCAGATTTAATAATTCAAAAATCTAGCAATCAATCGAACATTGATCAAGAAAAGGAAAAAATGTATTTACAAATACAATTATATTTGCCAGATTTATGCAGAAACATTAAACTTTCACCTCTACAAATTGGTAATAATAATCTATAAAAATAAGTTTCCATATTTTACAAACATTACATTATTTTTTTTAATATTTTGAACTTTTATAAACGTAACAACACTTACTTTATTACTATCTACACTACTACTGAAGTGTAAAACTTCACTTTTCAAAAAATGTCTACATAGACATTTACTAAAAATTCAGAAAACCAGAAAAAATAAATTATAATTAATTATTTTATTACAACAATCCTGTTTATTATAAAATTTATTTACACCGCCTTATTAAAAACTATTTTCTTTATAATTATTAAGTCGATACAAAAATAATTGCGGTTTGTGACGTTCAAATTTATATACATTTCGGAAGTTACTTTCCCAGGAACCTAATACTATAAAGTATTATTTTCAGATAGCTTTAAGTTAATTTAAGTTTAATATAAGAGAATTGAATATTTAATATTTAAATTTGAAACTATCTAAAAGTGTACTCACATTAAATTTAATCCGAACTTTAAAATAAAGAACCCAAAAATAGTAGCAAGAACAAAAAATTGTACTGGGGGCATAAATAGCTTAACAAATAATTTTCATTTCATTAAGTATTCAGATAATATTATAATTACTTTAAGATACAAATATATATATATATATATGGAGGTATCTGAAATATTGTATCTTAAAGTAATTGTAATATTATCTAAATTATATATGTATATGTTTTAGAAACTAATTCAGTGTCAATAAATGTAGATAAAATTAATTTAAAATATGTATACGATGAAATATTAACAATACCTTCTTATTATACTGGTAATTCGACAAAAAAGCATCATGAAGCAGAAATCAAATTAGGTAAAGATATAGCAAATAAATATAAAAATGAAGAAAAGATGTGTATAGCAAAAATATTATATTCCAATTCTATTTGGACTAACAATAACGATAGCAATAAAGTTTATCAAGTATCATTATTTGCTGGAAATAAAAGTGTGCAAGAGATCATTGATTTAGAATCCTATTCTATAGAACTAAAAATTCCGGAAAATAAACATTCAGGAAATAATGAAAACTTTC
>CM068313.1:35114995-35184995 GCA_034766995.1 Acanthacorydalis orientalis | reverse complement strand
TAGATAATAAAAAAAACAATTGTCAAAAATAAGTTCTCATTTATGATGAAATAAAATATTTAGAAATACAAACTTGATCCAGTCATTTTATTCTTTGTAATTTTTATTAATGTTATTAATAAGAAATCGTTTTGAATTACAAATATATGTACACAATCATATAAAAATAGAAAATAACCATACTTGTTATCCAGGATCAAGATTCGACCCAGTTGAGTTACTTATAACCTTTTTTCTTATTGGAACAATTGGAGCCTTATTTTGTTCTTATATTATCTGGAAAAAAAATATGAAGAAAAATGAAGAAAACACCTTTAACAATGAGTTTGATTCTGCAATAAATTATGCTCGCATGTTCGCTGAAGAAACATTAAATGGTAATAAGGAGTCCTTGAAAAATGGATTATAGTCATGAAGTTTATAAATTAACACTATTTTATTATAAATTTCTAATATGAAAAACCACATCTATCACACTTTTGTATGTAGAAACAAGTGTGATTTTATATACATTATATATATATATACATATGTATATATATATATATATAATATACACATATGCTTTTTTTAAATTTTATATAGTTTTTAATGCTTTTTATTAAAGATAAAAATAAAATATCATTATTTTTTTATTAAACAAATATTCTGTATACAAATGTTTTATAAGATATGTATAACACATTATATATAATGTTTATGTAAACATATAAAACAAAGAAATAAAAATCACTAACAAATTACACTTAATAACTGACAAAAATACTCAAATTTCTATTATTAGTTTAATATTATTATGCTAATTTACATCAATATTAACAGATATTGGCTCTTACAATCAAACATTTCATAAAAAATTTTTAACAAATCAACATAAATTTGAGAAACAATAGGCTTTAAAACAAAATAAATTGATACTTTTCACATTAAACATTTTAAAACACATTGTTTATATGTATATATTTGTTACTCAAATTATATTTTTTCATATACAAAATTATTAAAACAAATCTTGCCAATTCATATTTATATTTCTGTCCATCATTAAATGAAATACCTTTTTTGCAATAAATTAATATTATTCATAATCACTTAATGGGTTTTCTGTAATAATTAAACCAGCTTCCCATAAATCAGTGGCTAGTTGCATTTTTAATTCAACATTTGCTAAAGGTAACTTATCAATAGATATGAACACTGGATAAGAATGGATTAACATTTCCACTGCAGGTGCCGTATGTTCATCGATTTCTAAAAATTGCTCTTCTAACTCATGATATACTTTTGAATTACAAACAGAATGATATATTCGAACAATATTATCCTCCAAAACTAACCTGAAATAATAATATTCAATTATAATTTTAAATCATCGCCAAGGCTTACAACAACATACCGCAAAATATTTCTTCTTAGTAATCGTACTTTTGTATCTAAGTCTAACTCGACATGATTAACAACTTTCCCATTTTCTAACATTTTTGGACCTCCACCAAAAACACTACACATTTTTTCTTCCGGAAATAGTACTGGAGGTAAAGCATCATGTTGAAACTGTTTACATAATTGATCCACTGCTGCATCTATTGGTGCATACTGAAATAACTTAGTAAGCAGTGTTTGTAATTTTTCTAAGAACTGTGTTCTTTCAGGTGAATTTGATTCACTGTGAACAACACCCATACAAGAAAAGTAATTAAGAGGTAATCCTTCACGAAATTCTGAATTTTCTTCTACTGCTACTTTCAAAGTTGCTGGAATCAACTGAAATTTTTTCCTCATTCAAGAAAATATATACATAATGCACATATATATTACTAGTTATTACCTTTTCTAACAAATCAGCCCACGAATTTTTTTGATAAACTGATAGTGTGATATGCAAAGAATGTTTGTCTGATAAAGTACGACCTTGATGAATAATACCTCTTGGAAAATATAACATATCACCTGGTTTTAATGTAATTTCCATTATACAATTTGGCAAATCTTCTTCTTTAAAATTACCACTAGAGAACCGAGGTAAAACCTCTGACTGAGATCTATAAATTAAAAAATATTTAAAAATCTATATTTTCACAAATGAATCCTTGCAGCATTAAGGTACAGAAAAATCTGAACTTTTTCCGTAGCTCAGTGCTCTGAAAGCGATAGGATTGCCATCCTAATGCGCATAAACAACAATCAAAAATAACTAATAATAATTTATTGAATTCTTTTAATCGGAAAATTTTATACTGTTCGTGAGATGAAAAAGAATTCATTTGTGGAAGTGAATTTAACCAGAATATCAGAACTGTTTTATGAAAATCTCTAACAAAAATATTTAAAAACAATAAACACTATATACAAGTGATATATATACACATGAAACTAATTTAATATTGAAATGAAAGTTAATCAAATAATTTAAAGTACACCTATAAAAATAATACGTAACATGTAACTAAATATGCAGTCAAATTCTATAACTGCAATATAAACACTTTTTAACAATACCTTGGTGCATATAACTTCCATAATTTCTCTCCTTCTATTTGTAAAACGAAAGCTTCAATATCATCATAATGGGGAGCAAAACCTTGAGAATTAGGAGGTGTAAGGTATGCATTAGCCCCTACGAAACATCCGAAAAACTCTTGTAATGATGCATTAAATGAATGTAATTTCCGTACATAAGATTGTGGATTTAATAATCGTACACTGCAACCATTTGAATAATAATCCCAAACAACTCCAGGATATGCTCTTCCATCTAAATTATGTGTTTCTCTAACACCATTTGTATACGATGTAATATCAATGTTACGACCATAATGTAATTCATGATTACGTAGTAATTGATCAATTCGCTCCACTGATAAAAATGACTTGAAATAATCTTTACAATTTCGCGTAACATGAGCAGGTCGACATTCCCACGAATTACTGTAAAATTTGTATGTACATTCTTTCTAATATAGTATTTATACATATATAAATATACACATATATATATATATATATATATATACATACAATGTATAGTTTCACAAATAATTTTTTTTTATAATTTATGAGCAAGACAAGAAATATCATTGTAATCAATATCTCAACACAATTTACAAGCAAAAAAAACTGTTCAACAATTAATGTTCTATTACTACTCATAACAAAGTATTTATGCATCTCATAAAAACAAGAGAAAATTATAAATTATGTTAACCATAATAAAAAGTATTCTTAACAATAATACATACCTAAAGAATTGATCAACTGCCACAGGATATATCATCCATGCAAAGAAATCTCTACCTTTACTAGCACTATCAATAGTATTGAAAATATTCAATTTAATATCACTGTCTTCAGTAAATGATTCATTTTTAACTGATAAATCCATATGTTGGTTTGCTGAATTTGAAGCAACTGAATACTTTTTTTCAGTTTCTACTGAATTCAGACAGTCTTTACTTTTTACAAATAATATTTTCTTTAAATTTGTTTTAGGCTGCGTAACTTTTTTTGTTCTTGGCTTTGTTAAATGTTTATTACTAACATCGTGTGTTTTTAAATTTTTTATTGCTGATTTTTTCTTTAATTTTGTTTTCTTCTCTAATGATACATTAGTCTCATCTAATCCATTTTGCATATGATCCAAATTAAAAACAGTGTTTTTCTTTTCACCTCTTGCACGTTTTTTTTTAGATTCTTTTTTTATAGATTCATTGTGATCACCTACTTCTTGAATTGAGGGTGCAACACTTACTTTTTTTGTTTTTTTCACTTTTTTAACATGTAGAATCTTTGAATTCTTTTTCGTATTTTTTATCTCCTCTTTGATTAACGCATTAATACCTTCTTTCTTCTTAGACTTACTTTTCGTTTTATTACCCTTCGTGGGTTTCAATAAAATTTTTAATTTTTTTTTCTCTTTTTTGTTTCCCGGGGATCCATTAACACTCTTTTGATATTTATACGCTTCAAAAGCAGATTCTGTATTAACATCAGTGTTCATTTTTGCAATGCTGAAGAAAAAAAGTTTTTTTTAAACTTATATTTTAAAGAATTTTTATTAAAATTCAGATTATTTTACAAAACACAAGCACGTGGTTCCTAACGAATGGCTTCTATTTTCTAGTGTTTGAACTGCAGAACATAAAAAAATTAAAAACACCGTTAAAATACCTATGGTTAAAATAATTCACATGTACTAAATTACAAATGAACAGAACCATCTATTATCGACTAGCGTAATACGAAAGCAACTCAATGTCAGTGAAGTGCAAGTGACGGCTGACGTTTAATTTTAAATTATAATAGTTGTTTTTACATAATTTTATAAGTAAGTGTAACAATTACTTAATTGAATGCATTCACATCTTATTTAAGCTATAAAGTAATTTGTTTGTGGAAATACATATTATTTATTGAAGGCCTTCGTATCCCTACCCCAATAAATGGACTTGTCAAACCGAATGCACAAATAAATAGGAAAATTCTATTTATTTAGAAAATATTAAGTTATCTTGGTTTTAATAGAATTAATTGGTGGCATTAGCATATTTGAAATTAATAAACTAACCGAGATAATGTATTTGATATGCAAATAAACAAACAAAAATAAGCCTCAAATTGATTTTATGAATGTTAATTTTAAAAAATTATAATATTAAAATTCATTCTCTGAATTATTATTATATGCCTATGTATTATATATATATATGTGTGTATGTATGTGTATATATATATATATATATATATATATATATATATATATATATATATAAAATATATGGAAAGAATATACAATATTTTTAAACAATAGCAATATCCTTCATTTTTATAATTTAATATTGTTATTTATATAATTTATGTATATAAAAAAATCTTTTTATTTGAACATTATTTTAACTTACATATATAGGTTGTGTACACATGTTTATATAAACACATTTATTAATTATAATAGTATTATAAAAAAAATTAAAACAAAAATACGTTAGGGATGTTTAACAAATTATTATTATATAAAATTAAAATGTTGCTATTCATTTCAGAAAAACAATGATTGTATTAATGGCCCTATATAAACAATAGTTACATTTAAAAAATAAATTATAATGTATATAGTGTATAATATTGCCTACTCTTTTCAAAAATGATATTAAATACTAGTCAATTCTTACTCAAATGGAGAAACAATGTCTGATATACAACGTCGTTCATCTTCTGTGACTTATGTTCGGTCACGAACATCAAGCAAACAAGATGAAACTCAAGATATCAAAATTGATGATGATGAAGATATACAGGTGAAATGTTACTTTTATTTGTACATAAGTTAAAAATTATAACAATAATTTGTGTATATACATTGATGTGTTTACATAAATTTATATATGTTATTTATATCAAATTACAAATTGTATACATATACCTAATGTGTGTATATTTGTGTGTGTGTATGTATATATATATATATATATATACACATATATATATATATATATACATATATATATATATATATATATATATATATATATATATATATACATACACACACACACATTAGGTACATGTATACAATATGTAATTTGATGTAAATAACATATCAATAAAAATAAACAGCAGTATTTAAATAAACGTACAATTGTGTAAATTAAAATAAACACATTAATTTAATTTTGTTATTATAGATCACATTAGCACCATATATACAAACATATTTGGCACACAGATCCCAAAAATTAACATGTTGTGGTGTTGCTTTGCCTATTCCTTTTGAAAGAGCATCTCGTTCCTCTTGGTGGAACCCACGATTTGATTCAGAAATATTAGAAGGCCAATATAAACGTAGTGCTTTTGCACAAATAAGATTACGTTTTAGGTAAATACACATACTTAGATATATGTATATATTTTGATGCATTTACTTTTTTGTAGGTATGCCCTTTTATACATTCTTGTTGTATCAATATCGTGGTTTATTTACTTTTTTTACAAAGGGCTTAATAATGACTTCATCGAATGGAAAACACCATGTTTTATTTTAATAATTATAACGATTAGTATAATATCATTTCTATTTTTTACTTATACAAATATTTATCGTTCTCACATTACACTAACATCATCGATAATTGTATTTATACTATGTTCATTGAGTCTTTGTTGCTCGTTAATCACACCGAAATCTTTTTCAACATTTGAAAATAAGATTTTAGCAAATATCAGTCCAGTTGGCCAATTAACATTTTGTATTGAAATTTTATTATTAACATATACAGTAATACCGTTACCATTATACTTTTGTGTAGCTTTTACCACTGTTTATTCAGTAATATTTGAAATATTAGTTCATTTCTTAAATGATCAATATATTCGACCACGTCAGTCAGATACAACTGTTCGAATTTTAATGCAACTTTGTGTTCACTTGATCGGAATACATATTTTTATAATGACAAATGTCAGAATGCGAGGCACTTTTATGAAAGTTGGACAAAGTTTACTTGTAAGACGACAACTTGAAATGGAAAAACAATTAAAAGAAAAAATGATACATTCAGTGATGCCACCTAAAGTAGCTGACTGGTTAATGTCAGAAACAGGAGAATTTGATCAAGATTTTGACGTCACAAATAAATCTGTAATGCCACGTAACTCAAATCCTGGAGCATCAGATCTGAAATCATTATTCCGTCCGTTTAATATGAACTGTATGGAAAATGTCAGTATTTTATTTGCTGATATTGTAGGTTTTACAAGAATGTCAAGTAATAAAACAGCAGATGAATTAGTTGGTATTTTAAATGATTTATTTGAAAGATTCGATGATTTGTGTGTATTAAACGACTGTGAGAAAATATCTACACTCGGTGACTGTTATTATTGTGTATCAGGCTGCCCAGAACCAAAGAACGATCATGCAAAATGTTGTGTAGAAATGGGACTCGGTATGATTCAAGCGATAAAACAATTCGATACAGAACGAAAAGAAGGAGTTAATATGCGAGTTGGAATACATACTGGAACAGTTTTGTGTGGCATTGTAGGTACTAGAAGATTTAAATTTGATGTCTGGAGTAATGATGTAAATCTTGCAAATCGAATGGAATCGACTGGAAAACCAGGACGTGTACATATATCTGAAAAAACATGTATGTTCTTAGAAAACTTATATATTTTAGAAGATGGTGATATTGTTAATGGTTAGTGTATTTATATAATAATATAACAGTATCAGAATGAATTATTTATTAAAAAATCAATCATTATTTAAACATTTAATCTATAAAATAGTAACAGAAAAAATGTATTATATTTTCTTATTGTTGTATTTATTTTTTATTTAAAATGAATTTTATTTAGTACACAACAACCAATAAAAATAATCATACTATATAACTTTAATATCAATATAACATGAATAGTATATTTAGTTTAAAAAATAATTTTAAAATAGATTTTCAGTGAATTAGTATAGTATTTTCATTTATTACAAAATGAATATTTTTTTAGGATTGAAAACTTATTTCATAATTGGAAGACAATCGGATTTAGCAACTTTGGATGTGGAATGTGATCCTTGTATACAATTAATTATATCACCAGCAATTTCACCACAGCCGCTTTCACCACAAAATCGACCAAGGTTATTAACATGTGGAAATAATCTCAAACCAGAACTATATAATCCAAATCAACTATCCCCGTATAGTTATCGGATGAAAGCTAGTTCTCTTCCAAGCATTTTAGATTCTGACACTGAAAATGAAGGAGAAGGTAATCATTTCGTGTCATTAGAAATATATATATATATAATATATTAAAATTCTATTTATTACTTCAGCAAAAATACGACCAAATCAAGAAGTATCCAAAAGTCCTACATCAGTTAGTAGTTGTGGAAAATATTCAAGTCGTTTAAAAAATTGGAGAGTTCCAAAATTTTTATTTAAAACTGATACAGTAGATCAAACGTACTCAAATATAGAAAATTCTCAAAAATCACCAGTTTTGAAAAAAGATGATAGTCACATAGCAAATGGATACCAACAAGTACCAATGATCATAGAAAGTCAAACAAATTGCTTAAAAATTGAACCGGCTCTTCAAGGAAGTATATGCAATGGAAATGATGGTTTACAGTTAAACATAGATCCAAAAAGTGATATTTTAGATATAAAATACTATATAAGTCAATCACGTAGTGATATTGGACAGTTTGAAAAATCTCCTTTAGAATTTGTTCGTTCAGGAAGTTGTAAAACAAATCGTAGTCGTGAGAGTTCACCAAATGAAATATCAAATGGTATAGACAGAAGTAGCAGTTGCAAATCACAGTATGGAAAATCACTGAATATGAATTCATCACCGAAAGAAAGAGCTAGAAGTTCAATAGTCAACTCTAAATTAGAATGTAATAGTTTAGAAATTCCTGGTTCAGGTTTGGATGATCGATTAAGTTTGTGTATATCAATAAACAGTCGGAAAGATTCTGGAATTAGAAGTACAAGTCGTAGAAGCAGTATACAACAACAGGTAAATATACATTATTAATATGTGTATACATTATCATTATCAATATATATATAACAAAAATTATTGATATTTCATAAAGCAAATAGAAACAAAGTGAATTTTGTTTTTAATATTTTACCCATTATAATGTTTAAATCAAAGTAAGTTATTTTAAACATTATATTTCTTTCCAGATATTTGCACTGAATCGTCAACCAGAACTTCCACAAGAAGAATTACTTCAACACCGTGTGTCAGGTTATTATACATCAAGTCAGTCAACTCTGAATTCTTCTATTCCTCAATATACATCTCGTCTTCCCCCACCTTTATCAGATCATTTAGGAGCATGTTTACAAAAACTTCGTAAACAATCAGACCTTCAACTAATACGTTGTGTCCAAGACAACACATCCTCAGAAAGATCGTATTTTATAAAGCCTCCATTATCACCATTTACGCTTTTTTTTCAATCGCATGAAATGGAAATGGAATATCGAAAAAATGTCCATACAATAACAGAACAACCAGAAGAGTCTGTTCCAACATTAGCAACAGCAAGGTTCAACACATATCTTGATGTCTTAGTATCTGCTGTTATATTTTTAACAATTTCATTATCGCTTTTCCTGCTTTACAATCTTAATAAATTATGGATTGGTGTATTTATATTATTTCTAATAATACAAGCTTGTGCAATATTTTTATGTGTTAGACAAATATTAAAATTTTCAGAAAATATTTTTAAAATTTTTTCTAAATGGTATCGATGGCACACAGTAGGAGCAGTATTAGTTAGTATGCCAATATTATCCATTCTTATAAATTTTTCTTGTAGTAATAGTGATAATAAATTATCTGATTATTTTTATAACTTTTTTATATTGATTGGTTTAGTTCACTTTTGTAATTTCACACAATTGAACTGTTGGATGAAAAACATTTTAGCTACATTTTATACTGCAATCTTTTTTATGTTAATATTTACTAGTCACTGCCCTACCATCAAAAAAGTGCAATCATTACAACATAGTATGTCACATGCCCAAAATATTAGTTTGCAATATAATTTTCTGCAAACTATTTTAAAATTACAAACAAAACAAAAAACTCCACCACACATATCGCTTAGCTCAACTATTAATAATACATCATTTCAAAATTCTACTATAACAGATACCATTGTTAAATTTAATTTTAAAAATACATCAAATATATTAAGTTCGGTATTAAATTCATCAGAAATTATACCTGTTAATAAAAGTCTTCATAATATCATTGATACCAATATGATTTCACATTCATATCAAATAACAGAATTGAATTATCATATTGCAAGACTGTACAAATCAGAAATATTTGTGGACATTATTCTATTGCTACTATTAGTTTGGTTTTTAAATAGGGAATTTGAAATAAGTTATCGATTAAGTTTTCACAGTAACATCGTAGCAAATCGCGATAAAGCTCGAGTGCAAAGTATGAAAAATCAAGCAGATTGGTTACTACATAATATAATTCCAAAACACGTTGCCGATCAATTAAAAAATACAGCCAAGTATTCCGAAAATCATAAAGATGTGGGTATCATATTTGCAAGTATCGTTAACTTCAATGAAATGTATGATGAAAGTTATATGGGTGGAAAAGAATTTTTAAGAGTTTTAAATGAACTTATAGGAGACTTTGATGAACTATTAACTCAGCCTGAATTCCGTACTGTTGAAAAAATTAAAACTATTGGTAGTACTTTCATGGCTGCCAGTGGCCTTAACCCCGAAACAAGAAAAGGAAATTCTGATCCTTATTATCATTTGTATGCATTGATGGATTTTGCGATAGCAATGCAAAAAGTTATTGATGATTTTAATCGTGATTTATTAGGTTTTAATTTAATATTACGGGTAGGATATAATTATGGTGAAGTCACAGCAGGTGTTATAGGAACATCGAAATTATATTATGATATTTGGGGTGATGCAGTAAATATAGCTAGTAGAATGGATTCAACAGGGGTTAATGGAAGAATCCAAATTGGTAGTGCTTGCCTTGAAGTGCTTGAACGTAAATATGAATTTGAACACCGTGGTAATGTTTATGTTAAAGGAAAGGATAATATGGATGTATATTTATTAACTAGAAAAAAAGAGGAAAGTAACGACTGAATAGAATTTATATTTAATTTTTTTTATAGGTATCTGTTAAGTACAAATTTTCATTAAATATGCATAAATTTCTCCTAAAGGTATAAACAATCACATTTTTTTTGCAATAGTCAGATGTATTACTATGTCTTGATATTATCTAAAAAGTGATAATATTATTCACAAAATATATCACAAATATATTTTTTTATTTGTCTAAATTGACATCTGCATGTCAAAAAGATAGTCATTTATTTTGTGTTTTATAATATTATTCAGTTAACCGACATAAATATTTGAATTTTATAACACTGAATGTCCAAAGTAAAATATTACTAATATTTACATAACTATTATAAAATATCTATTTGAACAAAATAAAAAAAATGATTGATTACAGTTGTAAGTTTTTGATCATTTGTCATCAAAAAAAAAAAAGTAAAAAATTGTTTTTCAAACTCTAAATTTCTTAAAAAGTTATAAAAATATATATATGTATATATAAAATACGCATATATTTTTCACCCAGGCTTTAAATTTTATTTCCTTTTTAATTTAATATCCAAATCTTAAAAATAGGCAACAATTTGAAACATCATTATAAATTGGTTAAATTAGCTTTTTTATATTTAATATCTAAATATATAGAATGTGGCACAAAATTCATTAATCAATGGCATTTTAGAAAATATTTTTATATCAATACATTTCTATATTTTATTCAGTGACACATATAACAATTATATTGTTATATATATACACAATTATTATTTTCAGTATGTTATATAGAACAATACTAATCTGTTAACCCCTGAAGTGGGTAGTTTGTGCAGATAACAAGAGAGCAAGACGGATATATCCGTCATACCCACTTAAGGGGTTAATAAAACAATAGTTAAAATAGTTTAGAAATAAAAACAGCACATATATTTATATGTGGGTATAAGTTTGTGATTTTGTGTGTCTGTATTATATATATATATATATATACACATACACACACATACATACACATGTATGCATACGTAAATATAAATTTATAGCTTGAAAAATAAAGTATTATAACTAATAAATCCCAAATTGAGTAATAGGAAGCAGTTGCAAAATGAAACATTGTAAATAAATATCAAATATTCTAAATTAAAATATAAAAAGTGATCAATTTAAGAAAACATACATTTTGTTACAAATATTAATCAACAGACTACATCTTTCAAACATAAAGGCACAAATAATAAAATGACCAATTTTATATATGAATAATAATTAGATTTGAATGAATTTCAAATTAAATAATTTAGAGTTTTACAAAAATACGCACGAGATATGAAAATTGAAGAAATTTTAAATTATACCGATTTTTAATTCTTAATTGCATTCAATAATAATACTTTCCATTTATTTTACTGTTGTTTTTTCTATCATACCAGCCATATTTTCCATGATAACATGAAATAAGTGTTTTTTATAAGTTCTATAAAGTACCTCTAAAATTTATTTTTAATTTAAAAAAACATATTTAAAAAAGTATTTATTGATACGTAGCGTTTTAGAGAATTAAATAGATCTAAAACAGTTAAATTTTTCGAGACCCGCTCCTCAAAATGGTATTTAATAAACATAAAAAAATATCATATGAAGGTACAATTCAGCGATTGTCATATTACATGTATAGATTCTTAACAATCATGACTAATATCTTTTTTTTAAAAAAAAGAAGAATAAATGAGAAAACAATGTTTAAAATTAAGTTTACTTTTAATTTGTGTACTACTTTATTTCTTATAATGTAGACAATTGTTAGTACTGTATCTTTACAAAATTAGAAAATATTTCAGATAATTATAAACATTGAACAATACATTTACTTTCAACTTTCGATCCATTGTTAATTCAATATTAAATTAATTTATGCATTTAAAAATATTCTTAATCTCATACAAATAATTAAAAAGTATACTTTTTGTAGTTATCTATTTTCTTAAAAAAATCTTGTTTATACACAAAAATATTTTTATTAATAAACTCATATATATATATATATATATATATATATATATATATATATATATATATATATATAAACGCATATAATTACCAGTTATAATTAAAAATAGTAGATAATAAAATGTAATAAAGACTATTTTCATTTAGAACGAATTGTGAAACGGGGGTCTAAAAATTTCAATAATCTATTTCTGTAAACTCATTATCATAAAATTTACACTTAATAGTTCAGTATAATAAAAATATATTTAAAATGTCTAGTTGCTATTATAATAAATGAGAAGGTACTTGACCAACAATGATTAATTTGCTATTAACCAAATGCGAAAAAAGTATTAATAATTCAATATTATAAAAGTTACATTTTTTATCGATTTTTATTTTAAAATAGTCCTACTGTATAAAAATTTAAATTTGGCATATTTCTGGGATTGTATTATTCTCAGAAAAGAATTACAAAAATATTCTTAAATATAATAAAATAAAGTAAATTATTTTTTTCTTTGAAATTAAAATATACATTTTAATTGTATGTTTTCATCAATAACGATTTTTAGACATTTTAAATTATTTTTTATAACAAAACGAAGTCTTGAGCCTAAATAATAATATTAAAAAATATTGATTTTGTTTGAAATTATTTTTTATTTTCAAATATGTTTAAATTAATAAAACTGCACACATGTTTTTTATACTTATATTTACATACGATTTTAAATTGTTTAAAAAAGTATTTTTTTATATAATTTAAGAATATATATTATTTGAACTCATTTTAACAGAAAGCAATAATTTTTCTGCTCTTTTTAATTTTTAAGGATATAAAAAATTCTCAGTTAAAAAAGATTGCACTCAATAAGCCTAATTGTAACAAAGGCACTAGCGTTAAAGCACACTATTTTCTACAATACATAAATAAATAACGGCAATAAAAAATAATAGTATAAACACGAAACCATAAAAAGAATATGCATTGATAACCATTAGTTAATTTTATTTCAAAGCACTTTACATCAATTTTAGAAGTAAATAAAGTTAAATTCAAATAAAATTTTATTATTTATTGAGCGATAGTTTGTATCTAATTATTATATAATTTTATTTAAGTATTATTTGTTTCATTTGTATATGATTTGAAGCAAGGATAATAAAAATTATGTTAAATGGTTCTGAAAATGGAAATAATTTCGTTAAAATTATTTAATGCCATTTGTTTTAATGTTATTGGATTGTATTACTTAGTAATTAAATATAATTTAATGAAAATGTACATTGTAATCATACATATTAAGTGAAATGCATTTGTGTTTTGTATGTTTGCATGAGTATGTGCAAAAGCATATTTTGTCATGTATAAATATGAATTAAACTGTACACTATACGTATACAAAATTATAAAAATGTAACTAGTTTCTATAATTATATATATATATATATATATATATATATATATATATATATGTATGTATGTTATGTATGTATGTATCGATTTGTGCAATTAAAAACTCATAAAAGTAAAATTTGATATTACAACCAGCTTTAAATCGTTATATTAATCTGTACATTTTCCATACAAGTTCCTAACTGATATTTATGCTGTATTTTTGTTACATTAATTGATGTCATTTAATATGGGACCAGCTTTTGTATACATCATTTTTTATATTCTTATAAAAAAAACATTTATTCGAATTTATTTAAAAGTATGCTTCTTTTTTATCCTTATATATATACATATATAAATACGATTAGTGCCTTATTTTCATTTTCATCCAATACAGTATTCTACATTAATTGGCCATATAGACATGCTTGAAATATTTATGTAAATGATTAAGTTCAATAAGTCTTAATATTTTTAATAGATTACCAATTAATCTTTTAACTGCAACTGTATTGTAATTCGACACTCGTTCTAATATATATATATATATATATATATATATATATATATATATATATATATATATATATGTATGTAAGCTTATATTTTGCAAAAATTGTATGTATTTTTATATTTATTTCTTGTATTTAATAATTAATTTTATTTAATATTAATAAATTATGTATGTTGTAAATATAAATAATTCTGAATCAATAAATAAAAATCATAACACATAAGAGAAATTATTTTTTATATGATTTTATTAAAACATTTAATGAAAAAATTAATCCTAAAATATTTATTAAAAAATAAATCTTTTTGAAAAACGTAGATAAATTAGATACTAAATTTCAACGGCGTTCAAAAAAAAATATGCAGTGTAACATTAAGAAACAAATACTACTGACAAGAAAACACTAGAAATAATAAAAATAGTCATTTTCTTTTTAAATATGTTTCTTTTTTTATTACAAAACGTTGATAATACCGAAAATAAGTATATATATAGAGCATTAACTTACTGATCTGTTTCCAATCTAAAAAAAAATATATTATTTGTTGACTTGTATACTTTTTAAGGACTTCAAATTAGTTTCTTTATTATTAATCAATCAGTTTCAATCATATAAAGCAACAGTTTAGTTTATATTATTGAACACTACGATTTGATACCGAAATAATTTATCAAGAGAGCACATTTAAACAGAACATCTTAATTATTTTCGACTTTTATTATTTTCTGACAGTCATACACATTATATTATTTGCAGTGATAGAAAAAGCAAATTTATATTACTCAACATGTTGATAACTCCCAGCTAATACCTTGTCTTTCACTGTTCTCTTTATCTATACAAAATGAATATATAAAAAATTAAAAATATAAGGAACAAGATAAATACAAAAATATTAATCTGAATTTTCTAAAAGAGTATAAATTTTGTTAGTTTATGTTCTCTAAGACCATTATTTAACAATATTGTGCTTATTTACGAAACAAAGGGTTTGTAAATATTTTGAAGGTTCTTTATTATTCATGAGATTTTTTTGAAAATTTTTCAAAAAAAAAGACAGTAAGTGTATATATATACATATATGTATTATAATAATTATCACAAATATTCGTAAAATACGTACAAACTATTACCTAAAATAAAAAGTTTTATGGCCAAACATTATTTTTTTTTTTTAAAAAAAAAGTATTATTTGACTAAGTCCAGTGGCGCGTTATAGCTTCATGCAACCCAGGCAAATTTGAATTGGAGGGCCTCATGTACAGTATTATACTACAGCAATGAGTTTATAAAAGATTGGTTTGGGGCTCCCCTGTTGGTGAAGGCTCCAGGCAATTGCCCTTTTTGCCCATAGAATAACGCGCCATTGATTAAGACATTTATTTCAATACAGAACTTCAAATCAGTAAGATTTAAAACGTTTAATTTATATTTACTAAAATAAATAAACCGAATTTCAATTGAATACGTATTAATTCAGTTTAGTAACCATTTGTTTTATAATGTAGATAGAAAGAAGACAAACTGTAATACCATACAAAAATATTTTCTCATAAAATAAAGTGACAGCCATAACTTACATAATAAAATTAATTGTTTGGAAACAACAAATTTAAATACATAAATAGTTTAAAATATTACACATAAATCGCATCTATACTTTTTGTTTTATTGACATGCGATGGAAAGGACTCGTTAGCTGATTACCAAAGCTCAAGCTGCGCTCCAAAGTACCAATAAAGTGGTTAATTTGCAAATACATCCAAGAAAAAAAGGTTTTCCCACGTATGAAACTTTTTAAAAATTATGAAAAACAACAATTCAATTTAATGTGTCACAATACGTTATACGTAATATTTTAGAAAAGAATATAGCAGATTTAATATTAAACTTTGATAAAAGAAATCGAAAATGAAAGAAAACCACAAAGAAAACAAATTATAATACGAGAAGAAATAAAATACTTGAAAATAAAATCTATAGAAATAAAAAAGTCAGTCTTTCCTATAGCAAGAATGAAATATCAACGAGTTTAAAAAGAAGAGTTGCTAGAAACAAATCAATTATTTTATCAAAGCACATTAAAATAATATACAAAAAATTCGCAAAAAACTATGTTATACTAATAGACTTTTAGAAGCATGAAATATGAAATGAATTAAAGTTAAATTATTTGGGTAAAAAAAAATATATGAATGGGTACAAAAAATCTCATGGATAAACCTTATTTAAAGTCAACAGTGAAATCTAGGAGAGGAAGCATAATAATAATTATAAGAACACCTATTTAGGATGAAGATAATGAATTTAATATGCAGGAATGCCATTCATATCCATTCATTGTTAATTCATATTCTTTTCAGGGACGAGAACCTCCATGAAAAATAAAAATATTATGAAAATTTTATTCTCATATTCAATTTTTAATTTGATAAAATATATTTTTAAATTATACGAATTTAGAATTTATTACTACTAAAATAACTTTGTCAAATACAAAAAAAAATATCAAAAAACATATTTGCAAGAATTAATAACAAAAACGAATGTGAGAAGCAATCCATATTTGAAATCCTTAAGGGAACGCATATACAAAATAAAAGAGCTGCAATGCCAAAACGTACTATTTTATGGGGTTGTAACGTATGTGGCGGTACATGGAATACATAAGTCTATTAAAAAGTTGTTTTGAAATCAAAGAAGAAAGAAAAATATCACCTAATGTGAACAAGTTTTATTTTATTTGCTATATAGAATCGGAAACATTAAAAATCTTAGCTAAGTTTTGAAGTCATATTTCGTAAAATTTGTCATTCATTGTAACATTATACACTAATATTAATGTATTGTGCAGTATGATAATTTTACATTATAAAAGTATTGTGCTAACCAGTATTATTTTTATACAAACGTAATAAGTGTTTACGAGATTAATATTTTATACTTCATAATAAATTAATAAATATAATATAATACAATGGTCTACATAAATCAACGATTGTTATTGAGTTTCAATGCCAAAGACAAAAATACTTTTACAATATATGAAAAAATAAAAAAAATCTTATCTCAACTGTAATAAAACTAATCGAAAATGAATGTGAATAAAACTTACTTTACAAGTTATATTATCGACACTTAAATAATATTTTTTTAGTTACATTTAATTGCGAAAAATATAAATAAATAAGATGTAGCAAATAATTATTAACTATACACTGTTAATCTCGTAAATATTTATCTGTATATTAACAAAAAATTAATGGACAGTAGATAATACCTAAAGCAAGCAAAATTATCATCATCTAATAAACAAGTATGCGAACAATAATACACAATTTAATTATTAGCATTAGGAAAATTATAGATCACAGATTTTTTTCAATCATTCAGTGTTTCCAAATGCAATAGGAATAAACAAATAGATTTTAGGACAGTAAATAAATAAATGTAACCTATATATTTTTCACACAACTGGAACGTTTTTCTACCTTAGTACTCCTTAGAATATTCTAACCCTATCTAATCGATTTAAACTTGGCAATAACCAGCTTTCAATTTATTTAAGTATGAATACCATTCATATTTGAATAATATAATTTAGTGTTTCCAAATGGAAAATTATTTTCCAAATTCAATTTTATTATTAACGCTTATATATTATTTTTCGAAATCAAAACTTTTTAATTTTCAGTCTCCATAATAAAACTTTTCCCAACTAAAAAATATCATAACTATTATTTTCTTCGCATTTACTTTCGCCTCTTTATTGCTGCAATAATTAGTTAAAATATTATTTTTTTAATCTGTACAATTTTGATTGTAAAATTAAGTCTTTAGCATAAAAAAAATTTTTATAAGTGCATCGTTTACAAATAATGAACGAGTTTCACAATTGCATAAATTTTTTGCAGAAAGTTACCTGTTTTATATCTTTTTTACCTTATTAAAATCTATTTAATAATTAAATAAATACGAATAAGTTATACATTATGAATACTATAAACAAATTACATTAGTAATGATGAATCATATTTTTTTTATTTGCAATTAAGTACAAAAAAAGTGCAAATAAAATATAAAACAAATTGTTTACTAACGTTTAAATTTATAAATATTATGAAAGTATCAATATAGGAGTTCTTTAAATAATTTTTCATTTCTATTAGTACTTCAAAATGTATTAATACAATATTATTGAAATTAAACTATTTATGTTATTACTACAGTTAATTTTATATAACACGAAAGAAAAAAATTCATTTTTTATTCCTAAAATGAACAAAAAATAACTGAAAAAATATCCACTTATTTTTATTCATACCAAAACTTAATTTTAAAAATAATTTATAAATATGCATTAGATAATTCAGTAATGATTTTCAATTTATGTTTTTTTTTAGATTTATAGAAAAAATAATAGTTAATAATCAAAGTAACCGTATGAAAAACATCATAAATATTACAAAACTACAATGTTTTTGATCCAATTACATTCAATAACAATACAATGGACATTACATGGAAATATACACGGAACTTGAGAACAGAACTAGATTCTAAAAAGTATTGACTAAATTTGCGTGTACATCAGAATATAGATTAGTGTCTATTTCCTAAATTAAAAGTTGAATGTATTTATTCTAAACAAAATTATTGTCGCCAGTCAAACATAAAACAAGCAAAGGTAAAAATGAAAGCATTTACGTTTCACTCATAATACTTAATTAAGTACAGTGGAATAACAGTTCAAGAAGTATGACGAAACAACTAGCTAATACAAAAAAAGTCATACCTTCGTGGGTTTATAAAAAAAGATTCGCATTTAGTTGTGTCAAAAATTTATTTCATTTTAGTAGGTGAAATATATACGAGTATGTTAAAAATAGAACTTTAATTTATTCTAATTGAGAGTTAATAAAGTACAATTGTTTCAAATCAACAATTATTTTATGTATCAAAAGTAAGTGTTCAGATTCAGATTATATTTGATTTTCTAATATAACTTCGTGTCTACATGTTATATATTTACTATCTACTTACATATGTACATGCATATATATGTATATATATATATATATATATATATATATATATATATATATATATATATATATATATATATATATATATATATATATATACATATACATATATATATATATATATATATATATATATATATATATATATATATATATATATATACAAAATTTATTTTATTATGTTCAATATTTTGTTTACCAACCCTTACAGTAAAAATAAATTTTTGACGGTGGGATAAATGAACGAGTATATGTATGTATAGATGTAAGTACGTACATATGTACGTAAGTGCGTGTGTACGTATGTACGTAAGTACGTGTACACGTATATATGTGTTCATGAACATATATGTGTATATATATATATACATATTTTATATATATATATATATATATATATATATATATATATATATATATATATATATACATATATATATATATATATATACATATATATATATATATATATATATATACATATATACATATATACATATATATATATATATATACATATACAATTACATATATATATATATATATATATATATATATACATATATATATATATATATATATATATATACATATATATATATATATATATATATATATATATATATATATACATATATATATATATATGTATATATGTATGTACATATGTATATTTATAGATATATACTTTTAAGTATCGACTTATTTTTAAATATGGTGATAAAAATAATAATTATATTTTATTTTTCAATCATTTAATTAAACTATTGTTGATCAGCTGTTGAAACTGACAGGTCAACAGACTTCATCCAACAAACTGAAATGACGTTCAGACCAACGCGATAACGTAGATATCATTTTTAAATAAAAAAATTACACAGAAAATTCTAAATGAATATATAGAGATTTTCTGGTATATATGATCTTTTTAATATATATATATATATATATATATATATATATATATATATATATATATATATATATATATATATATATATATATATATATATATGTGTGTGTGTGTGTGTGTTTGTATTATCTAATTATTAAAATACGAAAACATTTCCCTCTCCCTCAAAAAAATTGTTAATGTTCTTATCATTTCCTTTTATGTATTAATAAACTTTTTACATATCTATTTTAAAACAAATACTTAAATTCTTTTGCTACTAGTGTTTCAATTAATAATCTAGATTTTCATCAGTTCAAATTTTATTTATAATAGAAAACATTTAATACTTGCATTACACTCAGACAAATGTAAGATAATTTCCACAAGAATAATAAAATTATTTTCAAAAATTTTAATAACAGTTACCTATCTTTCATCAGTTTCAAAATGTTATTCGATGTATTTTAATGGTAGATTTTTACAAAATTCATTAACTAATTAACTAATTTAATTCACTTGATTATTAAAAAAAAAACATGGATTTTGTTCCATTTTTCAAATCTATGCTATTTTTATAAAAAAAACATCAATCGTATCTAATTTTTTTGTAAAAGTAATATTTTTTATGATTACATTTTTTTCTTTTAATTATAAGTCAATAAGAAGGAGGAAGATAGAGGGCAATATATTAATTCAAAGAAAATAAATATTGAATAAGACAAGTCTTTATAAAAGAATATTCCTCCAAAAGGAAGATAATTACTTATACACATAAACGTATACACACATAATACATAACATATATATATATATATATATATATATATATATATATATATATATATATATATATATATATATATATATATATATATATATATATATATATATATATATATATATATATATATATATATACATATATATATATATATATATATATATATATATATATATATATATATATATATATATATATATATATACATATATATAGAATTAATGAATTATCAGTAAATTTAATAAATAATAATAAATTATCAATGAACCCGAATACATCATTATTAAAATTCGATAACCACTTTTTTATTATAAATAGTTCTTATTTGAACAGTCTATTATCAAATATTGCTAATTGTATTTTTGGAGATTCTATCGTGTATTTTTTACTGTATATATTGTTTTTTTCTTCATTGTACACAAAAAATGAATGTCAATACATGAATGTTAAATAGAATTTTCTGACGTATGTGATAAAAAAACAGTTAAAATGTCTTTGTATTTGCAGATAGTCATCATGTGCCACAGCATATGAGCGTGAATAAGCGTTAGTAACGCAAACGAATGCTTTGTGTATTGATGTGTTTATTAAATAAAAATAAACAAACCCATTATCTATAAAAAGTGATAAATTGAATGTTTTGTTTTATTTTTTTAAGTGAAAATACGATTGTTGGTTTTTATACTAAGGTAATTCATCATTAATAAGGTGTTTGTTAAATATATCCAATTAAATAGCTTATTGCGCAACAATATATGTATTGTTGTTAATTTTAGTGTCCAAGAATTAATAAGGAAGTTAATAGAGAAATCAATGTTTATATTAATTTTATTAAAAAAATCACTTGCATAATTATATATTTAATCTAAATTTTCTTTTATCAATTTTTTGAGAGTAAACATATTTATATTTAAATGAACTTGAATAACAATGACTCTTCATTATAAATATTGAGATAAAATTTTTTTTGGAAAATATATAATAAATTATTTACTTCAATGTTTACATCCAATTGTATAAATCAGAAAAGTACGTATATTATTTATATGAATGCATGTATGTATGTATGTTGTGTGTATGTGTATATATATATTACACACACATATATATATATATATATATAAATATATATACATATATTATATACAGATAAATATACATTGTAAATATTTTGCTTATTTAGTTTAAAGAAAATGTCAACTGTTAAAGAAAGTGATGATGAAATTTCTTCATCAGAAGAATTAACACCAACTCATAAAAAACAGCCTATCAATGAAGAAGAGCTTGCAAATAATCAAGTGTCGAATGAAGATCGAATCAATCCTACATTACTGTCTTCACTTTATAGTGTCTTATTCGTAATTAGTTCTGCTTTGATTGGATTTGCAGCTGCTCGTAATTCTTTAACATGGTTAGTATAAATACACATATAAGTACACTTTTTATATAATAAATACTATAACATAATAATTTAATACTATAATTAATATTTACTTTGTATATAATAAAACTGTAATTATTTATATTTTTACAAATCAAATTTCATCTATATATATATATATATGCTTATACACACATATGAAAATTGCTTAAAAACTAATCGGATAAGGTATTAATATGAAATATCGAAGGTTTAACCCTTAACAGTCGAGAGCTTTTTATTTTCTATTATGTGGCATAAGTGTGATGTCCCCGTAGCGGGACCTTTCGACCATTAATGTTTAATAAACAGAAATGCATTTTAATGCTGTGATTTTTTGTTATTTATTAGAAAAGCTATTAATTAATGGATGTTGTTTTTAAATATAGTCATAATTAAGTAGCAAATATAATTTTCTTTAAGTGAAAAAACATGAATTTCTTTTAAGTAAAATTTAAATTTGTGCAGCACCTTTTAATTAATTCCAATTTTTAAAAATTAAATTATTTAATTTTTACAATAAATAAGAGCTGCAATAAAATTATTATGAATATAATAATTGAATTAAACAAAATGTATATATATATATATATATATATATATATATATATATATATATATATATATACACATATATATATATATATATACACACATATAAAAAAATATATTCATAAAAATTGTTTATATCCTCAAGTTAAAATTAAAATGGATCAAAAAAAATTTTTAATCATAGAAAATTTTAATAAATTACAGGCATTTACAAAGATTTTGGGGTGCTTCTGGAGACTTTTGGCAAGCTCAATGGGACCGTATTTTAGATGTCATAGGGGAAGATCCATTAATGTTGTGGGTTTTTGGAAGCACAATATTAACTATGGCTGTTTATTGGATATTTGGAGGTATTTACACCTTTCTCGATGTAACCAATAAACCAGCTATAATTAGACGATATAAAATACAACCTGGAACTAATGAACCGGTGAATAATGCAAAATTACTAAAGGTATTTTCACATTTTAAAATAATTTAAATTACAAATGATTATTTTTATATATTAAATTATTTGTAGGTTATTGGGTGTGTGTTCTTTAATCAAATTGTTGTTGGTCTACCTATGGCCTACCTAAGTTTTAGTTTAATGTCTTGGAGAGGCTTTCCAGATGTTAGAGAACTACCCACATTTCATTGGGTATTATTTGAAATGGCAGCTCACATTTTATTGGAAGAAATTGGATTCTATTATTCACATCGGTAAATTCACTTATTTTTTAAATTAAAAATTATTTATGATTAAATAATTTTAATTTTATACAGAATTATTTAAATTCAAACTATTTTACAAACAATTTAATTGTATGAAAAAGAATATTTCACAAACAAAATAAATATGTTTAAACTTGGAACTGTTTGTAAAATAAACTAAAAATAATAATTTTAAAACAATCTGATATATTTGTATACTGCAATTTTTTTAGATTGCTTCATAGCCGTTACTTTTATAAACATATTCATAAACAACATCATGAATGGACAGCTCCTATTGCAGTTACAGCAATTTATTGTCATCCATTAGAGCATATATTTTCCAACTTATTACCGCCTTTTCTGGGAGTAATGATATTAGGTTCCCATGTAGCTACAGCTTGGCTATGGTTTTCATTAGCTATTTTATCGACACTCAATGCACATTCAGGATATCACTTACCATTTTTCCCATCACCAGAAGCTCACGATTTTCATCATTTAAAGTAAGTTAATTTTTATGAAATTTTTAGTTTACTTTGTCCAAAATGGTATTTCTATTATTTATTTTTTAGATTCAATCAATGTTTCGGAGTTCTTGGTGTCCTTGATAGATTGCATGGAACAGATACTTTATTCAGAAACACACGTGCATATGCTCGGCATATTATGATGCTAAGTTTTATGCCTCCACGTGAAGCATTTCCAGACCCATCAAAAACTTGTAAAAAAATCTGAAGTGAAAATATTTATTATGACATAATTTTTTCTTTATGATACATGGTTTTTCTTAAAAAAAATAATTATATATTAAATATTAGTTAATTTAATTTGAATCTATGGTAATATATTATTTCCAAAGACTAGTAAACTATTGAAAACTTAACCCTGAGTAACAGAAATATTTACATCTATTTATATTCAAAAATAAAAGATAACTTTGGACTGATAATAAAAATGTGTTTTTCATCAAATGTTAACTGACAACAGTAATAATGTACCAAATAATTATAGTGAATCAAATGTTTTACAATATACATAATTCATTTATTTTATAGTAATTTAAAAATATTGAAGAAATAAAATAAATGCCACATACCTAAATATATTTATACAAATATTATTTTTCAAAATATTTATATACTTATATCTATTTACATCTTATTTCAAATTTTACCAAAATAGGGTTAAGTAATCATCACTCACATTTCCTGCTTATATGAACTCAATATACATGTACATAAGGAAAATACTTCTTTTTCCATAAAAAAAAAATACATTATCAGTTAGAATGTATACATTTTGTCTATAAAAAGTTGTATTTTTACATTTTATTAAGTAATATTTTAGGAATACTCAAAAACTAAATATCTTTCAGATTATAATTTATATACACAATATATTTTTTCAAGTAATATTAAGGTATTAAAATAAATCAAACTTTTTATGAAAATGTATAATTATTATTAGATGCTTAAAAAATTATTTGTATGTATATACACACAACATATATATATATATATATATATATATATATATATATATATATATATATATATATATATATATATATATATATATATATATATATGTATATGTATATATATATATATATATATATATAAATAAATATATATATATATATATATATATGTATGTATAAATATTTTTTTTAATTTTTAATTTACTTCCAACTGAATTTTTATTTTTTCTAATATTTATGTATGTATATAGTAAAAAATATCAAATATTATCAATGCATCAATATTTATCAACATAATATCAAAAAAAATTTTTCTTTGCAAAAACATTCAATTCATATATCAATTATGTAATTTAGAATAAATTTTGATAAAGTGTTTTTTATGACAACATAATATTAATCAAAATTTTTTGCCATGTTAAATTACCAACTATCACATATAACTGATGAATTTAACATGTTTGAAATAATTATATTTATATATATTTTTATTTAAAACAATATTTAATATAAAATGAATAAATTTGTGTATGGAATTCAAAAATATTTATTCAAGGATAAATATCCTAGCTGACATGTAACTATTTTCAAAGTGTGCTATTAATTTACAAATTAGTTAAAAATAATATAATTAGCTCTGATGCATTTAGAAGTTTGGTAAAGGGTTAGACTAAGTGTGTTATAACCTGGTTGTTGTAGTTTTAATAAAACTTAATGAAATTAAATTATAGTTATTTCGATTTTTTTGCCTTTAAAAATAAATAATTTAAATATATATATTTAAATTTTATATGTGCAGAAAATTTCAGAATATGAAATATATTTATAAATGTTTATAGTCTTTGAATATTATGCAACAATTATTGTAAATTATAATTAATCTTAAGTTGCAGAATATATATATATATATATATATATATATATATATATATATATATATATATATATATATATATATGTATATATATATATGTATATATATATGTAGCTTAATACTTTTGGTTAATAATCTAAATACAATAAAAAATGAATTAATTATATTTCATTTTATAATTAATATCATTTTGCATATTACAATCAACTACAACTCCAGACAGAACTGTTTTTTAATAAATATATAAAGTTGAAAAAGATATATTTTCAAAATGGTGTTGATAGCATTTTTAAAAGTAATTGTACTAAAAAATATATAGAACCAAAGTCCTTAAAAAAGTAAAGCTTGAATAAATATGTCTATTCATATAAATATATATATATATATATATATATATATATATATATATATATATATATATATATAATTTATATGCAAACATACATAACATTTACAAGTTTTGTCATAAGTGGATATAGTAATTTAATTTACAAAACACATGAATTTCTTTAAAGGAACTTGTTAATATTTAAACACATTTTTTATATTTTGTATTGATTTTTAACTTTTTATGAAACAGAAAGTAATATAAAAAGGTGATAATAAAATTGTTTACAATAATTATTATCAGAAAGAAACAATTAAAAAATAAATCATGTTTTTGTTAATAAAACATTTGTTTATTAAATATTCAAAATATAATATAACAGATTGTTTTGACAACTATGTTAACTCGTTAATAAATATTATAATTATTTAACAATTAAAGTATAATTATTTATACTGATATATTTGCAAATAAATTATATATATATATATATATATATATATATATAATTAATTAAATTTTATTTTTATGTGATATATCTATCACTCTAATGAACTAGATTTTTTTTAACAAAACTTGTACTTTCATATATGTATTTTTAGCTTTCAGTGAGCTTACAAATATTCAATTAATAAATACTAATACTTTAGCTGAATTAATTACTCTGTAGAATATTCTGTTATAAAGTTATAATTGTTTATATTATATGCTGTCTCAAATAATTCAATTTAACTTACATTCCTCCAAATATATACATGTGAATATATATATATATATATATAATGTTAATAACATTAAAAAAAACTCATTTTATTTTTATAATGAACAACTAAAACAAAGTATATAAAAAAAGCAATCATATTGCACAAAATTGTATTTAACTATAATTTACAGTATATTTACAAAGGTATAAATAACTTGTACCATTTTTGTATATATCAAAATAAACAAAATGCAATTTTCACCTCAAAAATTTATTATTGTGACAATATAATTTGTATTTTATTTAAAATATATGAATATATAAAAATATACACATTTCATTATTTATATCAAATATTTCCTTTTTAATATTTTTTCAGACACTTTGGACAGTTTATTCTATATAAGATAATCAAACCTCATTATATTACTAATCTTACATTTTTGGTATTTTATCAATTTGTTTGTGGAAAAGTTTTTATCAGTAACAACCATCAGAAGCATACATTTCATGTAATGAATAATTAAATATACACATATTTCAATAGTTGAATCATTTACAAGTAAACCTAATATTAAATATAATAACAAAAATAAATGTTTCATTCTGCAAAATATATGAAATAAACTATTGATTCTATGAAGTTAATGTTTTATTTTTATCATCAATTATTTATTAAGAAATGTAAGCACTATGTGTATGTATGTAAGTATATATACATATACAAATCTATATAATATACATAAATATATATATATATATATATATATATATATATATTAGTCTACATTTTTATATATATATAAGTCTACATTTATATATATATATATATATATATATTATATAGACATAACACATTCATACACAAACAAAAGGTGAAATGCAATCATTGCATTTTTTTAATAACTCCTGGGCATATAAAGGCACTTGAAATATAAAAATCAATTACTTATTTTAATACATATCTGAACATTTATAAAAATACATTTAAATATCAAATTATTTAAGTTTTATTATACATAATTTTATTGCTGTTAATATATTAATATACTTTTTATAGAAATCAGTTACATTTATAAAAAAAAATAATTGTCATCAAAATTCTATAAATTACATGTATAAAATAATAGAATTTCAATAAAAGTATAGTATAACCTCTATTTTTTCATAAACAAATTAGTTTTAAGACAAAAATATGTACAAATATTGAAATTACATATAATACAATACAAATTATTATTTTCTTTTATTATTAGAAAAAAATATATATACTTACATTTTAATTGTTTTAAAAAGTTCATCAATTGTTATTCTATATATTTATGATTCAAATATCTTTTTATAAATTCAATATAATTGCAATAACAAATTAATTTTATATACATAACATACACAACTATTGGACATAATAATTATATATTCAATTAATGAAAAATATAATTTTATTAAAACAGACACATAAAATCTTTTCCTTATTTTTCTAATTACTTTTAGCTCATTACTACAATATATAAATGCATTTTTTTAGTAAATGAATATAAAATTGAAACTCTGCAATGTATTTAAAAACAAACATTAAATAACAGTTGTATTTCAAATATACTTTAAAAAACACTAATTTGATATAAATGCTAATTAAAATGCGAGTTATCACAATCCTACACACAAATCAGTTTTTGTATATAAATAATAAAAGTACTATTGACAATATATCAAATCATAATAATAGGCTTTAAATTCAATATTAATTAATTTATTTTAGGTTTTTTTAATAACCCTGATGGAAGATAAAAAAAATGATTTTAGTTTTTATATAAATTATGATTATATAAATTCTAACAACTGTACACAATTTATTATTTTTTTGGTTTTTGTTTTTAAATCTAAAAATAATATATATATATATATATATATATATATATATATATATATATATATATAAATATTATATAGATTTACATATTAGAAATCTATATTCAGAGCTTACAGAACTTGAAAGTTACAATTTAACCAACAAGATTTAAATTCATTATATTTAAATAAGCATATCTATTGTTTTTTTGTAAAAAAATATAAAATATTTAATTTCTTCTCAAACAATAACTAATTTGAAATTAATTATATATATATATATATATATATTTCATTTAAGAATATTTAAACATTTTTAAAGTTTATAACAGATAATGTGCATATTTTATTGTTATTGTCAAAATTATACTATAAACTAATATTTTTTGGAGTATTGCTTAGTTGTTATACATGCCTTCAATTAAATAATCCATACGTCTATAATGCCTTCTTTCCCACCAATGTGTACCAAGTTTAAACATTAGCATTGCAAAACCAATTAATAATGGTACAGACAATATAGTAATAACGACAGGAATGACATAATCTGGTTCATATACTTTTGCACTTGTATGTCTATCAGAAGCATGTAGCACATTATCCAGTTTTATATCTGAACTGTTCTTTAATAACGGTTTGGATACTTTCGGTTGAAAATTTGATGGAGCATAGGGTTCATCATCCCCGACGGTAATTACTGGTTTCTTTCGTATAGGTTTTGATGTCGTTACATTTACAGTAGCAGATACAGTTGACGATTTTGTATATTCAGTTACATTTGATAATGTAGAAGTATTATTTATTTTATTTACTAAGTTATTGTTATTTACCTTTTCTGTGACCGAACTGTTAACAAGTATCGTATCAGTAATATTATCAAATTTAACATCTTTCCGTGATGAAATTTTATGATGAGTATGATTTGTCGTTTTATTAAGGGGAATAAATTCAGTAGTTGTAGAATGTATTACTTTGTTTGTTGATAACGAACTAGAAGCTTCAGTAGAATGTATGGAAAGATTTTTTATACCAGTTATACCACCTTCTGTAAATAGTGATGAAGATATTGTCGAAGAATTGCCTGTCAAATTCATGACTGTTGGTTTAATCAATTCAGATGACATATGTGGTGTTGCTGTCATATCACAAAATCCTGCTGTTATTAAAATAGTCAAAGTAATTATTTTTAAGGCACGCATTTTTACACACAACACAAATTTAATAAAATTACTGTAACAAATAAAATATCTTACTATTAAAACATAAAATATATTTAAAATAAAAAATAATATGAACAGAAATATTCTCCAACCTCTCACATTGCAGGCTTGCCAATACTAAGTACAATAAAAAGTGTAGTGTTTATATTTCTTCGTGTTTGTCTTCCAATCCCTTCCACTTACAGAATTATATAACTTACAGTACAGATAAATGACTTGTAGAATATTTTTCAGTGGATTGAATGTTACTGTAGTTGTATACACTAAACCAGATACTTTATCTATGTACTAAACGATGTACATGAGATTATTTGATCATCGTTATTAAGAAAGTTGTTACATTTTTGTCATATTGCCCATCTATAAATGTAACTTTTCTAAACCATACAATAAAAATATTTTCATTATAATTAATATTGGTTGATTTGCAAATATGAAATATACCAAAAAAAATCAGCATGATAGTTATTAGACCTTTTTTGTCATTTAATGTTACTGATAATTCTGTATAGAAAAAAATAATTTTAGATGTATTACTCATATATATATATATATATATATATATATATATATATATATATATATATATATATATATATATATATATCATGATATAAAATATGACATTAATTTTAATAAAAAATGTATCAATTAAAATATATAAACCAGATACATATTAATTAAAAACTTCAAATTTTGTAAAAAAAGCTATATTTTTGGATACAATAATATAATTAAAAATGTGATGTAATTTCTGGTTTCATTTTTAAAACTTTTTTTACATTTTGTTGCATTATATATAGAAACATTATCTTCATGGAAATACTGTTTTCTTATCATGAAAGTACTGTTTTCTATTGAAGGTCACACTGAATAATAGTTTATTTAAAATCAAAATCTTTATTCAATTTTCATAACTACCTAAAATATATACAATATTTATATGTTATAATAGCACTTTTTTAAACATAAGTATATTTATACAGAAATGACATATTTTACAGACATCTATAAAAATTATATTGCTATATCGCTTGTCTTAAATTTGTAAAAAAAAACTACGGAACTCGTTTGAGGTATATCTGTCTGTACACAACTATTGCAATCTTGGTAATGTGAATTCTTATAGAAAGGCACAAAAACAGTATTATTTGTGGCAGTGTGGCTGATTGGTTTGACATTTATGTATTATTATATATAGTGATACAATTTTAATATGAAATATATATATATATATATATACATACATATATATATATATATATATATATATATATATATATATATATATATATATATATATATATGTGCTTTCACAAATTAACATAAGTCTGATATAAAAACAATTTTTTATTAAATTGATAAAGTTTAAACATAAAAAATTGAAAATATATTAGTAAAACTTATACATGTTGATAAAAATATACCTTATTAAATATGTCAAACAATAATAATAGGAATAAAAAATGGAAACAAAAATGTATTATTAGGAAGAATAAAACTTAACAACATTGTAATTTATTATAATTGATAACAATTCCATTCACTGCTCCAAAAATCATTCAATAAATTACAATTTACAACCTTCATTAAAAAAAACTGATGAAAACCACCAAAATTATAGTTATGGCAATAACAATTTTAGAAATATTTGTACATATAGTTTATATGTTAAAAACATAATATTTATATATCAGACTTCAGCAATAATATATTAAATTGGTATACATGCACATGCATACATAGGTACAAAGGACAGTAAATGAATAAAATTATGCAAGTTTTGTTAAGACTTTTCTTCAATGCCTTTGTAATGAATATAATCTGAGAGTAAATTAACAGTAAATACGTTACTTTATCTCTATCTGGAAATTAATAACTATTAATTATTAAAATAATATTTGCCAATCACAAAATACATAATATTCAATAACATTTCGATGTCCTTCTTATTAACTCGTTCATTATTTTTATTATCCTACACACTATAGGAAATTAATTTAAGCTTTATTTTACTATAATACACAATGTACGAGTGTTATGACTATTTTTCTTATGCAAGTTTAAATTAAATATATATATATATATATATATATATATATATATATATATATATATATATATATATATATGTATGTATGTATTTATTTATAAAGACAAAGGTAAACTCCTTTTAAACAGTTTCATTGAAAATGTGAAAATACACCAAATTAAAAAATGATAATAAACAATAAACAGTCTTTATGTTCTGATTATGGAGGCTGGCAACATTTATTGGCTTACTATAGATTTGTTCTGAAAATTGATTTGTATTTTATGCTGACAGGCTCCAGATCCAACTTTGGAATTATATTAACAAGCATCTTTAACATACAATCTTCTGACTAAACATAAATCATACCAAGTTTTTCATTAACCGTTTTTACTATCAACTTTTTTTAATTTTTTTACACATAGACGGTATGTGTTGCACAATGATATTACGCAACTTAATTTTAATCTGAAATATAGTTGATATTATAACGCGAACGTAAACACATTCATACAAAATTAATTACATAATTAAACACAGTTGTCTTTTAGAAATAATGAGACTGTATTCCACATTTTACATACCATACGCGAAATTTTAAACATACAGACACCTAGGTATTAATATTGTGTACGTATGTATGTATGTATGTGTATATATATATATATATATATATACATATATATATATATATATATATATATATATATATATATATAATAAATCCGTCACTGATAAATTGTTTGTATATAATATAGGATATATATTTAATCATAAACCCTCAAATTAAACGACGTTCTTCTATACGACGAAATTAAAGATGATGTGTTATTAACCAGTTAAGAAAAACCCAAGTATATTTTATAGTGTTTACTTAATTTCAACCTCTTTCAAATTATTAACATATTTTAGGAACCGAAAACATAGGTAAAGTCCATCTTATATTAAAATAAACACACTTTTAAACATATCCATTGACTACAGTGTGCACTAACTAGGAATTTTTTTCATATAGGCATATACGTATGAAGAGATTTATTGTTTTTATTTTCCTTCTATTGAATATATATATATATTTGTAACTTAAATATAACATTTAGGTATTACACATCATTTAAAGCGTAGTTTATTGCCTTCCCCTTGCAGCCGCAAAATGCATATTCTTTACTTTCACGCAGATTTCTTCGGATAATATCCGCATTTCATTCCAAACAATCAATTATTACTGAATACAGCATGCGAATTCTGATTGTTGTAATACGCGAAGTCTATGAAGAGAAACAGTCGGTTAAGCATTAATATTGGTTTATTATTATTATCGTCGTCTTCACTTGTAAACGTTGTCTTCACTTATTGAAATTAAAAAGTCCTTTGTTTCTTTTAAATATGAATATTATGGCTTATTATTATGCGGTGACATGGTGTTTCATGGTTTTAAGTATTTCGCAAATAACTTGAGGATGTTTTTGATTTGTTTTCAAAAATGCACATCGCGGACATCAGTTGGTGTGCCGGCTTTCTCGAGTTCTTGTAATTTGTCCCCCTGAGCGGCCGGGGAACACGCCACGTCTGACGCGCTGCCTGAAGTCCTTTGGCCCCCGGCCGCTGCATAGTTTGAGGACTCTGCTGGCATTGACTGAGACACAGCACCATGAACTATGGCGTTATTTCGTGCATTTAATGTGGAAGTTACCATTTCTTCAATTTGTTGCAAGCAGCTTTGTAAGTAATCCTGTAATGAAAAAAATATACAAATGTTATTTCAATCAAAGTGATTGCTTAGTTTTATTTTCATCGTAAATTAAAAAAAAATATAATAATAATAATTATTCACGCATGAAACATTAAACGGCACACAAACTAATAAATATTTTTTTTAATGATCATTCAAAAGTATATAAGGATCTTAAAATTGACTTCAAATCTCATTCTGTGATCCTTTTTTGCGTTTGTACGAAACAGAAACGATAATTGTCATTTTATGAATTAAAATTCAACATATCTGAGTTTATCGAATTTCAAACGTAGTATTAGAGGGTACAGATAATGTATGTTATATTTCATTCATAAACATTAAGCAAGGTTAGCAAAAAAATAGGTTATCTTGAAAACTATTACAACAACTTGGCTGCTAACAAAATGTGATATTATTACGTGTATTTTTTACATAAACAAATGATTGGATTAATTGGTCTATAACATCGCGTTAAATTTTTAATAGTTACGTCTTATTACATTTTCTTCAATTACGAAAAACAATTACAAGACACATATTACACCATCAAATTTAAAATGCTAAATACTATTAAAAGGGTTTTAGTAACGTGCTGCAATTACTTATGCGAAGGAAGGCTCTAGAAGGAAGCCTACCAACAAGTATTGATCTTATAAAACAGTTACCCCATGGCGAGTAAAGTACCGACAAGAAATCATTTTTATATTGCCCATGAAGATTGAAGGTTAAATCTTAGGCATTCTTCACAGTTTTTTATGTATCCGATGGCGTGTTAAACAAACACATCAGTAATATTCAAAAGCAGCCACACGACTATATCATGTGTATAAAAAAGCAACAGCGAACAATATTTTATACAACACACATGTGTTAGACACCTGTGAACATGTTGGTCGCATTACATATGTGTATATATATATATATATATATATATATATATATATATATATATATATAGTTGAAATAAAAAAAAATGATAGAATATATTTAAATAAAGATTTTATTTTTCTTAATAAACAGTTAAATTATACAAAAGCTTGGAAAAATATATTTGTATATTGAAGACTTTCAGTTGCTTTTATCTAATTTTCAAAACACATGCAGATAATAAAATCGAATGTTTAGAATATTATAATTAATTTCATCAAAAATAACCAAAACAAAAATCACCGTATATTAAGTATTTAAAAACATTTACTTTATTTTTAAAAGAAAAGTACATTCAAGAAGTACATCGACAATATTTTGGTAACACGCTTACAAATAAGCTGACCATCCGTTCTGCTCTCAGAAATGCAATATTACTTTGAGATATTTACACTGGCCAATTTACATGAGAACTGATGATCATAATACATTATCTGAATAGAGTTCACCTAAGGCACAGTTCTTTAAAATATATCGGTACACTAACCGGATCGTAAAATATAAGGTTTAATTTATTTGTTGAAAGAAATGTATTAATTTAAAATTAGACTTTTTTACCCTGTTGGGGTGTCGCCTCACAAAGGATTCAACACAGTTGATGTACTGCTTTTAATTTCCGAAAATCTAATTATTTTACTTAAAGATTAATTAGATAAACGGAATAATTGTGTATATATATATTATATATTACTCAATATCAATCAATTTTAAATACCGATTAATAACTACATATTAATTGTATAAAATTGAAGTTGACGTAATATTAAATATTTCCTTAGACATTTTTCATGTATTGAAAAACGAATCAGAATGTGAATTACGGGAGTACAAACATTAAATAAAAAACGTTTTTTTTTAAAAAAAAAAAATGTGTGTACGATCTACATACACTGATATGTTGTTTCTATATTGATTTTATATTATATACATTATGACACGGTTTTTTAAATAAATTTAATGATAATACATTTAAACGGGGTATTTAAAATCCTTGAAAATCTTGAAATTATTTTATTTTTCTTTCACGATACGAATGATATCAAATAGTTTAAAAATCAATACCAAGTACATATTAGATTAATTTAATATTTATTTTCTTGGGAATCATGTTTATTATTCGATATCTTACCGTTAAATATTTGTATGATTATACATTCTGATCTCTTTTATTTACGCGGTGTTCTATACCAGTTCGTTATATTTAAAAGATAAATAATTCATAATCAAGGGAGTGCCATTTCATAGTATAATCTTATACATAAACTGATTTTATACATTTTTATAAACATGTGTATATATATATATATATATATATATATATATATATATATATATATATATATATATATATATATATATGCACGAAAATTTAATGTTAATTTTTATAGTCCGAAGCACATATTACAAGAATCAACTACTTTTGTTTTGAAAATTTTCAGACGAACTTCATAAATAACTGAATTGTTCTCGTTGAACGAATCACGTTTTTTTTAAATATATAACGAGTAATTTCATCTGTTGTATTAGACAAATATTGTAAAGCTTTACCTGTTCAGTTGCTGTGATAAGATGGAGCTCTTGCAATAATTCATTCAGTGGTAAACCTCCACGACTACGATTTGTCCAGCCAAGACCATGCAATGCTGCAGCCAAACTGGCCGAAGCGATCATACTAGGCGTGTACAAAGAGAATGTGTAATCTGTAAAGAAAAGAAATGAACATGAATAAATTATAAATAAAAATGCACTATGTAAATATGAATATAAACATAATTTTAATTCAAGCTGCAAAATCGGTGCACAAAAGAAAACATGCAGAACTATGTTCGATTGATTTTTAAACCGAGATGTGAAACAATAAATACATTGTGAAGAACACACAATGATACATACGAAGCTGAGTAATCATGTTTTTGAATATTCGATGTTTTCTAAATATACTTTATATATATTTTACTTTTAAACAATATCTAATTAAAAAAGGTACTGAATTAACATTTTTTGACAAAATTTAATATGGACAATTTGTTAAAATTATGAAATAATTCCGAAAAAAAAGAAATGAAAACAAAAAGAAAGATTTTCCACATTAATTTCTTCTGAAATATAGAATTGTTGTGTTAGACTTTTTTTAATACATTAATTTTATAACATATACATTGATGTTTGTATGTATATTGTTTCTTAAGAATTCACTTCAGATGAATTTTTAAAATATATCAAAAATTTTATCCCGAAAACAAACCTTTGTATAACAGATTTGCATGAAAGAAATAAAAAAAATATATTATTTCACTTTTCAATCTGTTTCTACATTACAGCCAATTTTTTTACAAAAATCGAAAATTGCATTTTAAGTTAAAATACGAATTTGATGGTTATGAATGTACAGACTAGGTATATATATATATATATATATATATATATATATATATATATATATATATATATATATATACCTATTATGTATTATAAAATTAAACGCCAATTTATTGTATTCAGAGCAATGTTTACTTTTATGCAACATATTCAAGAATTAATAACATCGACATTGGACTTCATTGGATTCACGAATGGAAAAATTTGTTAATGATTAGAATGACATTTCTGGTTATACACAAAAAAAAATATATTGCGCATATTGAAAAAATCCTTTTCACATTTATCACTTCTTATCAATTTCAAAACAGAAATATAAATAAAAGAAACGTGTATATGTATTTGAATATGTACAAATATTCTATATTAACTGCGAGGTCAAAGAATTAAACATAACGGAGATTTGCGACAATACACCTATCGATTTGAATTATTTGACGAAATGATAACAATTTTGCAAGTCTTATTTTGTACAGTGACATCGTTCTTCAATAGACGTGTTATCCTACGTCTGATTTAACGTTAGATAAATAATATCAACTTTCACATGATTTTATATTCAGTTTAATAAATCTAAATAATCTATTCACACTGTTTAGTGACCTATAATGGTTTCCAAATGGTTTATGAAATGTGTAACACACAAGACACTGACTTCTGGTCATTTATTACGAAAAATTATAAACCCGGATAATTTTAATTAAAACATATATTTTAATAAGGAATTTACAACCATTGATTCGGTTCTTTCGGAAAACGTTATTACTTCATGTGGCGATTAATTAAATTATATGATTAATATTCGATTGCAAACAGAAAAAAATACTTTCTATTTTTTAATACTAAAGGTAAACAATTGTAAATCGAAATTAAATATTTTTAACGACTTACTGATTTCACGGAGATTTGACTTTTTAAAAACTGCATAGTGTTTATAATTTCTTTATTAAAACATAATCATTGATTTCAATTAAAGATAAAATTCGTTCCACACATTGTAATCATATTAACTGTTACTTTAATAATAAAGCACGTATGTAAATGATTTTTATAGTGTTAGTTATTGCAGTATTTCAAGATAAGAATGCATGTAAAACTATATACACACCCAACACACGCAAACATATATATATATATATACATTTATGTATATGTATGTACATCATCGTTATTAAAAAAATTAAAATTATTATTCATTTAACTTGGCATACCATCCTAAATTACTATTTGTAATAATAATAATAATAGAAAATTTATTTAAAAAACATTTGGTCGGCTGTTGTTAAATGTTTCCACTTTTAACTTCAAATTTAAACTTCGACTTGATGAATAGAAATCTAAAATACAACCGATAAACCGAAATTTGATGAAAAATTAATTTTCAATTAGAAAATTCGGTTCTTTTCCCATTCTTTTTTTAAAAATACATTTTTTTTTCAAAAGTTTGAGAATATATATATATATATAAAAGCTCTTTAAAATTGCAGTTGTCGGTAGATTTTTTAAAAAAAGTTTCTTACAGTCATTTTTTTCTGGAGATTTATTATCTTAAGAAAACAATTTAGAAAGAATAACTTTTTCTAGTACTGAAACATTCGTTGAAAAATAAATTTGAATAAAATTAACACACAGTGAAAATATACATGACAGCAACAATTGTATTTACAAAGGCTCATACATATTTTATACAAATTGAATATAACACCCACAACTATAATATTTCTACTAAAAATGATCATGTTTAACCTTGATATGGTTTGGCTAGTTCTTATAAGATCAGCGGCCTCCCAGAACTAAAACACACAAGACTTGTCTACCTATACTTGGATCGTGAGAAATTTACTCATTGAATACCAGTATTCGTTGAAGACGTAAGCGTTTTGCAAAGTAAGCGAACTTCGACGTCATTATATCACTGAAAGTATTTTAAATCGGGATATTTTTAAATCAAAAAAGTCCGTTATTGATGTATATAACGTGAAAAAAATCATATTACTGTATACTGATGTATGCGTAGTTTGTAGGATGTCTGTGATTTCACTTTTAAACATTTTTACGGTGTTTCTTTATATATATATATATATATATACATACTATTTCAATCACACATGCTTGTAGTGTGAACAACTGGATCATTAATTCATTAGGTTAATTTCAACAAAATTATAACCGTATATCTATAATAAAATATATACTTCAAACGATTATAAATGATTCGAAACATTTTTATAATCTATCTCTTTAAAATTATTTGTTTATATATAAGTGTTTACAAATTATATATTTTTTATAAATACCCAAATGAGTTGTGGATCTTAAATATGGCACAATAGACTGACAATCAATAGTAATAATCAAATTTAACTCTTCAGTATCAAATAAAGCTCTTACCAGTTCTATCAATTAACAATACACATTATAATAATTTTTTTAACAGTAATCAGTCATAATTCAATGATCAAACACTGACATTGTTCATCGTTCTTTAAACATTCCTTAAATCATACATAAAAAGAACGTTGTGGACAAAATCAATAAGATTCTTGTAATGTATTTGAAATAAATCTATTAAAAATATAGAAGAATACATATTATATATATATATATATATATATATATATATATATATATATATATATTGACTTTCTAATAAAATAATTATAGTCACTTCGCTAGTGATAAAATACACAAATGATTCGACACGAATAGTTGTTTTTTAATCGAATTAACGTACAAATCCAGTGGTGTTGAGTTGAATTCTTTTAATTTTATAATAAAAAAAAAAAAACAATATTAAAAGTATATATGAAATATTACTAGTAGATTTTCACAACTGTAGCATCAATTGTAAATATTTAATTTTTGATAAGCTACTGATAAAATTTTTTTGTCATTTACCTAATTCAATAGGAAATAAATTCGAATAGTATATTTAACCCATTCTCTATATTTAAATAACTTTGATCACTTTCGAAAACTTTAAATTTTGTTTTTTTTATATACACATACATATTACATATATATATATATATATATATATATATATATATATATATATATATATATATATGTATATGTATACTCACACGTACACATGCACACGTGTCTCTCTCTCTCTCTCTCCATGTCTTCTTGGTTTTGTATGTAAATGACAAAATTAAACAAACCGGGTAATAATTCAATATCACATTCCAAATATATATGTAACCTCAAAATTAATTAACCTTGACCATTTATTAATTTGAGTTATGAGATGAGCATATGTTACTTAATATAATATTATTCATTGTATAAAGTACATACAATTAAAAAACATCTTTAAATGTCCAGTATATCTCAATAAGATTAAGTTAAACGCATTTAAAAGTTTAATATTTTATTTAACTTTTAAACAATTCAACTTTTTGTATAACAATTTTGTATAATTGACATCTTATAAAAATTAAGATGTTCATCAATTTAGGTACTTGATGATTAAAAGTAATTTTTTTTAGTATTTGACTTAACTGAATTTAGAAAAAAAATATCAACAGTAGATTATACTGACGATGTGAATATATAACGAAAAATATTTATAACTTGTACATAAGTCAGTTATCGTTTTTCACATTTGACTGTTTTATATTTATTTAATTTCTGTTTGATAATGCTCAAGAAAAATTAAAGTGTTTGGGATATGCACTAATAAATATTTAAAATTTTTATCAAATGATAAAAATAACTGTGTTTTTTAAAAAAAATGTTCTAAGTAAAGCTGACGAGTAGAACTGTTATCTTCCTTTCAAATATGCACCAGACATTAAATAAACAGTTCTGCAGAATATCAATATGCAGTTTTGCACCAATTGTAGGTCACAGATATTGTTATCACTTCCGTTTCTCTAGGTCATCTTTACTTAATTGGTAGACAGTGGTGGCTTTTATTGAGTAGGAGTAAAGCTATGTATATGTATATATATATATATATATATATATATATATATATATATATATATATATATATATATATGTATATATATATATATATATATATATATATATATATATATATATATATATATATATATGAATGGTTTATGAATAAACGTAAAGAGAAACAGTTTGATTAGTTTTCATTAATGTTACATTATATATGTTATTAATGTGTTATGTATGAATTTTAAACGTTTGCTTTAAGAAAAATTTAATAGAACTTATAAAAAATTATTGCAATGTCTACGAATTATGATATTTGTACACAATATAATAATCTTTTATATTCTTACATATACCGTATATTAATTCTAATAATTCATTTTATTAAAAATTATAGTATGTTGAGATATATACATATACTATAAAAGTAATAAATGTATAAAAAAATATATTCATGATAAATATGTATATAATATCTATAAAAGCATACCTAAATAACGATACGATATTTTATGAAACGATTAAGAAATTAGTAATAAAGATCAAGAACTTGACATATCATAAATTAGAGGAATAAAAATTTAAGGTTCAAGAAAAATAACTTTTATCCATGTAAATGATTAAATAATCATAATTATAAAGAATATTGTTCTGACAATATAATTTATTCTTATTAAAATTTTAATGTTTTCACAACTGAATACATAATTCCTCTCTTCAAAATCAATCAAATAATTATATGGTCTCAACACCCCCTCCCCATCTCTCTCTCTCTCTCTCTCTCTCTCTATATATATATATATATATATATATATATATATATATATATATATATTATATACTATAGAAAATTCATATTTAAAAAAATGATTATAATTAATATGAAGTATCAAATGGAATATGATTTTTGCAATTTACTAGTCTCTTTCATTCATTAAATTACTGTTGACATAATAATGATATAAATTTTGAGCAAATTATTATATAATACACAATAATTACACGAACTACTAAATCTATAAATAGGATACGCAATTATAAAAAACATAACAAATATTAAACTGAAAAAGTACATATGCCAGTGTTTTATACCAAAAATTCATATTGCATTACGTGTTTACTTTATCGCAATACAATTTTAATTAGAATTTTGTTTATGTCTAATTAACGCTAATTGTATATAATCCGACAACATTCTTTAAGTGCTACTATACGAGAAACACAATGGTTAAATAGCCTCCATATAATACAAATAGTAGTAACAACTCGAGAATATGAATGAAAAAGATCTCACATCCGGTACACAAGCGACGTCTAATATCTGAATGCGTGGGTGTGCTTGAGATATTGTCAAGATATACTATTTCGCCGGTCTGTCATCATTTAATATTTTAATAAACTTGTGGTCATTTCCATTTGATAAACACGAAAAAACGTACACATTCTTTTTATTTCATAAATGTTTATACAACATTGTCAGACACGATTTCCATAGTACTTACTTTAAAAATTATAGTTTTCCAATGTCAGTACCACATTTATAGTTACTAATATATACAAGATTACATTCAAATGACAAAAAGTAATTGACGTTTCAAATATAGATTATTATTATATTAATTAATAAAATTAGGAGACAATAAATTAATTATTCATAAAACAAAGAACACAAATTATCTATTCATACAATATGAAAATTATAAAGATACGTAATTCTTATGTTAATCAAGTAGTTATTCAAAATCGTTTTTAATAGATCTTCGAATCAGATTTGAATGTCCTCTATACATGATTCGATATAACAAACAAGTTTCTAACAATAGAAACATTTGTCCTTTTTTGAGGGTCACGTTCGATTTTTTTAGATAAATTCTCAACAACGCAATAAATAAAAAAATTAATCATAACTGTTTAATATACAGACGTATTTTTACACTGAAGAATTTACATTTATTAAAAATATAGATGCTTTAGAACTGGTTTTCTCACAAGTACACGATTTTCAAATATTGATAATTATCTAAAGTTATTCTTCTTCAAGAAGTATTAATCTTGGGCACGTTTATTTAAGAAAAAAAATATGTATTGTAATGACAGAAGTGCTTTTCGATCAATTGTCTTTACATTACACAATTTTAACTTAAAAATTAAAATCGTATTTAAACCTCTCTTTCTATTTTCAATCGAGGGACGTACATTTTTAACTCGTCACTGATATACTAAGAATTAAATTGAAAAATAATGACTTTCATACAAATATTTCTGAATGTGTTACGAATCGGTAATGGATATATCCAATTTCGAGATGTTCATAACATCGTTTTTAATTTTAATTAGAGCTGCTTCACTGATGGCCATAAGACGTATAAGAACTTCTGAATCTAAACATTTACATTCATGGAACTTTAGACATCACTCAACAACCGTAAGTTAATGACTAACATTTCAGGAAATTCATAAAAATGAATATATTAAATGAAGTGTCTGTACACATTAAAATAATGAAATATTTATTTTTAGTTTAATTAATAGACATCGACTTGTTTTTTTCAAATATTTTTTACAATAAATACTTTTCTAAATCCTGCCTTTTTAAGCATTTTTTAAATTAATATTGTATAAAAGTCAAACTTATAACTGATATACATATACATATATATATATATATATATATATATATATATATATATATATATATATATATATATATATATATATATATACATGAGCACGTGTGTGTGTGTGTATCGAAATGTGTATGAGTAAATATGAATGTAAATTTTTATATATAATACGTATGTTCACTAGACAATATCATTCACGTGTTGTCCACTTGGCAAACTTAGTTGGTGTGCCGGCCTCTCTGTTTAACAGGACAAGGTTATCCGGCCAGGGTAATGAGTGACGTCACCCGGCCCCTCTTGGAGGTCAGTGAACTAGCCGCGTTGTTCCACAAAATATTTAGCAAAAAAACGATAATGACTACAGTATCATTCATGTATTATGAACTTTATCCTGATATTAAAATTCAATCGGGTGGAAATGGGGTTTTATTTATCCTAATCGTTTATGACTACTCTTCTCATTGTATTTTTTTCACATGTCAATTTATAATATATATAAACATATCTCTTTGCCTCGTATATTATTGTTCATATTTCTGTTACGTTGCCTGTCGACTCTTTATTTAAATAAATATATAAAAGAACTCTTGAGGTTTCTCGTGTAGGTTTTCAAAAAGCTCACAACTACTCAGTGTGAAAATTTATGAGTGCTTTTAATTTCAAATCTTGATTGAATGAAAAGTAATTTTATAGTTTATTTTTATAGTGTTACAAAACTAAAAAAATCTTTTCAAAAATCTTGAAACATGGATTATTGATGATTATTTATACGTACTTAGATGGTAATGCTATCCATTCTTAGAGCGCGCTAAGGTAAACAAAAACTATTTTTTTGTACCACGTGAAAAAGTTAATATTTAATATCTAATTATTTACATTAAACGAGATTCTGAATTTTTTCTAATTAATTTTAATATTTTTTTTTTCAAATAAAACTGAACTTTGTAATGGTTTACATTTTTTTATAAAAAATATACTCACAAGTAAATAGCCGAAAACTCCATATTTTATGTGAAAAATATCATTTCTCTACATTCTATTTATGTCATATATTGAATAATAAATATGATAATATTTCTATCTATTTTAAAGTGCAGCAATTTTGTTTATATATATATATATATATATATATATATATATATATATATATATATATATATATATATATATATATCTACACCTAATATTCGATTTACACGGTAGATTGGTTCCCCAAAGAAATCGTATAAATCGAAATCATGCAATTCAAATTCACATATCATATTAAAAATAAAGGATAAGTTTTGCAAACCCGCAATGAAACAATATTTATTTATTTTTAATAAAATTAGAAAATATATTTTGTACATTAAGTTGGAAAACATTAAAAACAAATAAAAAACGTGTTCATTCTGTATCATCTTTATCTGTTAATGTTCTGTTCTATTCATATCTTCTCTTCTCTAATTCATTTACCAGAGGCATGGCGGGAACTGTTCTAATAAAAATCTGTTATTAATTGATTGTTTCAAAATTTTACTCGACTCGTTATAAAATCCCGATATTGAGTTAAACAATAACGCAAGTCGCTTCCAAATTTTGAACTTATGAAGTCTTTTAGCCAACACTATTAGCGCTGTTGTTATCTCGAATTCGTACACTTACTTCAGTTTAAAAGAAAAAATGCGAAGTTGAGAGTTTCTGTTAACATTAGAATGGAAAGAAGCGAGAAACTCTTTACAGTGGTGTGTGTGTGCTTATTTTTTTACACAGCAGTGTAAATAGAGCTCTTTTAAATACTTACGAAAGTGTTCTAAAACATTTTTTTTTAAATTCTGTGACAGTGTTCAACAGAAATAGTGCCGTGTAAATGGAACTTTTTCCGCATTCCTTCAACCATGTTAAACCGAAATCATGCAATTCGAGTACCGTGTAAATCGAGGGTTAGGTCTATACACGTACGGAAAAATAATATTGAAAAATTCACAAAAGTAAAAATTTCATACGTCATGAATTGAAATTAAATTTTTTGAATGAAACAATTGACACATTTTGTATTTCTTTACTATTGATTATTACTGAATATTTTTATAACTGATTGAATTATGAAAAATGATGTAAATGTGAGTAAATAAATGTTCTAATATAACAAACAAACATGGTGATGTATACTTTTATTACATTTTTAATCTTTGGTTAAAACCAGAAAAGTAATCGTAGACGCTTCAGCAATTTAGATACAATTATCATATACTGATAAAATTATTAAAAAAGATGTAGATGTTATTTCAGTCTGTGAATATAAATGACAATTTATTAGAAATTCATTTTGAAGATCGGCACATTCTTTCAGTGACTAAGAGAAGGAAAACGACTCGATATTCAATTACCTCCAAATTCCTTCTTATAGTGTTTTAAAATGATGTAAATAAAAGAATGAAATGATGACTTGCAATAGTAATATTAAATTTATTATTTTTTGCTGTGTTCATTCTTATAATAAACATTCCGATGAGATACTATCAAAATATATGCATATAATGCATACATATAATGCATGTATTTATAATGCATACCTATATTGCATTACAATATATATATATATATATATATATATATATATATATATATATATATATATATATATATATATATATATATATATATATGATGAGCAAGAATAAAATCTGTTTAATTTTTCTTACTGTTTCAAATGTAATTTAAAATGTTTATATTTTTTAAAATATAATTCTATTATCCGTCTCAACGGTCCTTGAGAGTTTGACAAATCTAGAATTCTGAACTTTTTAAACTTGTTATTTTTCATTTGCGTTTTTCTAACATTAGAAACGGTCACAATTTAAATTGAATTTTTTGAATACTTGAAATAATAAAATAGTTCCTAAGATGATTCCCTCATATGTATTTATCTATTTTTTCATTATTTATTTATTTATATATATATATATATATATATGTATGTATACTGATTTTATTAAAACCCATTTATTTTCAGTTAATACCTTCCTGTAATAAGTTCAATTTTTTATCATATTTTTTTCACTTATATCGAATAATGAATATTCAAGGTTACTATTTGGCCCTAGTGATTTTCTTTTAAAGTTCCATGTGTATATTTTAATATTTGCTCTTATTAGAGACATCTGTTGCGCAAAAATGTCTTGATGCGATTAATTTGGTGACATTGTATGTGATCGGATGGTATTATCTGCACGCGTGTATTCTTATGTGTGAGTACACGTGTATAATGCGTGTTCCTCTCTCTTTCTCTATGTATATGTATGTGTATACATATATATATATATATATATATATATATATATATATATATATATATGTATGTATGTATGTTATATATAATATGTAGTATGTATATATGCGCGTGTTTTGTATGAACTGCAAGCAATTACGCCATAGTTAGTGTGTATATACAAGATCATTATGGTACATAAATTTAGCATGTGTAAACACTTTAGGCACGTATGCTAGAATCTGTAAAATATTAGTCCGGTTCGATGATCTTGAGTTGTTGTTTTTTTTTATATGAAAATAAGTTATTCCATTCACAGATGTATGACAAATGTCCATGAAAAAAATATATGATTAACATATACGAAATGATTGTCATATAATACATTTTTTAACGATTATGTAAGCCACTTTCCAACTAATATTGTATTTTGAACATGGATTTCCTGCGCGTGTGCATTGCGACGAGTATTGTCATTTTCAGATGAACGTTGTAAAGGAATTTCGAATTCGGATATAGGTGGAAGAGAAACGTTTAAATTCGCAGCGAGTACAATCAGTATCGAATGTTTAATTATACTTTAAAAAAAAAAAATCACGATTCGTTCGAATGAATACATCGGGACCACACGTACGTTTCGTTATTGAGTATACTGAGATATTTAAGAAACCTGTGTACACACACAAATTAACTTTTAATTTTCATATTAAATAGAGATGACACTACAATAAATCATGTTTGGTCTCTCTAGATTTATCATTATTCTGTAATAACAATTCTACACGAAAAAGAAATTAAAATTTTAATATTCATTATATTTAATTATTTATCGTGCATGTAACTACCTTACCATATAAATTAATAATTACATTTAACGCGTTAATAAAATGACTCGTTCGCATGAAACTGAAGATTATGCAAATAGTTCTTTGAATTGGAATTCCAAAAGCTCGATTTACAGTGAAATCAAATTCATTTTATTCCTAACAAAATAGACTGATTTTTATTTTAATAAGAATTGGAAATTTCATTAACATAAAAGTAATTTGTTTAAAAAGGCACGTTATATTGATCAAGAAGAATATTTTGTCTAAAATGATTAAAAAAATTACTTATAGAATGGTTGAAATAAGAAAGATACTAAAAGCGAGTATACATGTTTTATCAGATATACATACATATATATATATATATATATATATATATATATATATATATATAAATAACAGATAGGCATTTGTTTATTTCGTTTGTTTATATAAAATTAAAAAATGTATTGATACAGACATTTCTGAGAAGAGATACTAAATATATACTTTACATTATTTAAAATTATTCGATTGATGACTAAATATTATATTTAGAACTACGATTGTAACAATATAGATATACAGAATCATTCGTTTCAGACATGAAGACATAATGAAGAAAAAATCTAACATTTATTTTTGTACTTTTTTCTGGAGTTGTTTCTTTTACTTTTTGAAAGTCAATAATACTCACATCCATATATACTACGTAGTACATAGATGAGCACATATGAGCAGTATTTTAATAGTGTAAAAATAAAATTTGAACTAATAATATGTCAAAACAATTTCTGTTTTCACACTACTTCATTTCTGATATACTTTTTAACGTATAAAGAAAAACAAATATTTGTTATGTAATATATAAAATTTATATATTTTGACCATTTTATTGATAAATTGCGTTTATTTTTTCAATATGTGTCATAATTTATTGACACTGTGGTTTAAACTAGTCAGTCTTATCACAGCTGTTCAGTCAAAGCTGCGAACGATACTTGATATGAAACTTCCTTTGGACGCAAATACATACATATGTGTATTGTAAATACATATGAACTCGCTTTTTATACACTCTCGACTGACTTCATGATCTGAGAGAGAGAGAGTACATATCTTTTTTCGTGCAATAATACTCGAGACTTATTTTTGAATAATTTTCTAGGTATAGACTGTCCATTGTTTTTTCTGTTTAAATATTTTTTAAGCGAATTCTAATTACACAAATATATATTATATATAAATATATCGTGAAGATGTTTTTTCAATAACATTCAGGAGATCTAATCTTGATCATTCTTATCTGAAAAAAATAAATTTAAATTCATGAATTTTTCCATCAATAGAACGGATCTTTACAACTTAATGTGTGGGTGTATGATTAAATTTCATCCAGATATATAATATCGACTAAAATTGAAAATTAATGTATTCATTTATTGAAAACAACAAAAGCAGTACAGACAAATCCAGGCAGTGCAAATTCAAAACAATAACGTATTGCTGAAAGCAGTACCTGTACTTGGTTTATATATAAACTGTTAAATTAAAAGTTCAGGTCGTTAAATAGTCAATTATTTTAATTGTACGACAGTTTTCGGAGAATTATTAAAATGAAATAAAAATAAATCTCGGTATAACATTATAATTGCTATAGTCATGATAATCTTTTATATTCCTTTATTTTGTATCTCCGCCGGTAATAAATGCACTCACTCTCCACTGGCCCACGTGAACCATCTGTCATACTGAAAATATAAATTCTTATCGGAGCACCCCAAAGCGATATCGAGTACAATTTGTAATGAAATGTCATCGTTTGATAAATATCGTGTACTGGCATCTTTTTTTGTTAATACGTAAAATAATCTACTTATATATGTATTCGAATCAAAAACGGTAAAGATATTTCTGATCATTTTCAAATTAATTGAAAATATTTCAATATTAAAACTGCAACACTGAATATCTTCATAATATTTTCTAGATATAATTGTGTACGGTAAATTTGATTATTATTTCTTTCTTTCATTCATTAAAATAATTATTAACACGTATTGTAAACAATCATAGATGAGATAGAAGAGTTTATTGGTGGTATTTAATTTTCAAATATTAAGATTTAGCTTACTTTAGTTAAAACGAAAACGTTATGTTTTTCAAAATGGCACTACGTACGTACGTATACACATGCATATGTACAAAAATTGAGATGATCTATAGCGAATATATTATTATTAAATTATTTATATTATAATCTTAAGAAACAACGTTTACCATATCATTAGAACGTATTTGTAAAGATATAAATGAACAAAAAAAAATAGTTATTTATAGCACAAAGGCTAGTTTACTATTAGTCGCAGGAATAATACGCGTGAACATACCTTATAATGAACAATATTTAAAATTAACTAGACATTGGCAAATAATGAATGAAACAATTGGCGATAATACACTGCGCCAAAGTGTTCGTGGAATGCAAAACAACAATAATATTATTATTAATAACAATAATAAGAATAGCAAATGCTTGCACAAGTCATAGCTATAAAATTATTCTATGTGCGATAACACTGCTTTAAGCTTTGATACCTTAAACATGTACTAACATAACTGTTATTTTTTTGATATAACGTATCAAAAAATATATAAGCAAAGAAATATACATATATACAACCATACATATATATATATACATATATATATATATATATATATATATATATATATATATATATAAATTTTTAAATACACTATACGTAATATTGGCATAAAACTGAAAAATTCCATATATGTCTTTATATTTTTAGAATTGTAATTTTTAATTTCAATTCAATAAACGAGCAGAATGAAATATTTATTTCGTATTTATGAAAAACACAACAGTGCTTCCTGTATTAATACAAATAATACATTTAGATTGGCCACAAAAACGACTACTTCTTAACCCTTAGCTGTCACTGTGGGTCAATATGACCCCAGTGTGGCATGTGGCAGCTATGTTATACCAGATAAGTGTGGCAGCTAAGGGTTAATGTAGATATTCAGACGCTAGTGACATTTGTTGTTGACGCGCCATTTTGAGAACAATTCATATTGTAATTCTAATTTGGCATTGGTAAAAGAAACTGGACTTTTTAATTAAAGTTCTTTTAAACTGATCTTAATGTTTTAATGCATGGTGTCGTAAACTCCTTACAATCACTTCCATCGTGTCCAACGTGTCAAAAACAAAAATCTGTTATCCTAATATGCACAGTGTGTTAAATGGTTTGTCGTCCGCCTTTTCATCTCCATGTGAGAGTTATATGCACTTTTATATTATTTATATATGTTGTCCTATCAATATCAACCAACAATAATTTTAACAGTTCAATTCCTTTTGCATATTTATTACCAAACTTACATTTAGGCGATTGAACACTGTATTTATTTATGGTTTTAAATAAGAGATGAGTCAAACCAAAGTTCAAATGAGTAATTTTATTTTGTATTTGTGTTCAGGCGCTAATGACCTTAGTTGCCAAAGTGCCCATAAACCTCAAATATGTCCATTTTTAATTTTAGAATCGAAGTAAGTAGAACCTGATGATTTCCAGAAAAACAATCGTCTTTTTTTAATCAAAAAATAATATTATTTATGCAATAAGCATATACAATGCTGTACCACATATTTATTTCTCGTGTGCAATACACTCTTATAAATAAAATTCAATATTTTTTGTATGGTGTTTCCAACAGTAAATATATATATATATATATATATATATATATATCAATATTCATTTTACTATATTTTATTTTCATACTTCAAGAACAAAAAATAAATAAAATCACAATACATAAAAATATCATTACATAAAGTAGATCCATAATTCATTTTTCAATTTTTAATTTTCTCTTTATGTTTAAACACATATATAGCTACTGTGTACAATCTGGAAAAAAATGAATAGAATAATAAAACAGCTGTGTCAATTGAATAAATAAAAAATAATTACCAACACTACCTATTATAACGAATAACAATCTCATAAATTGTAACAAATTATCGCATAGTTGTATGCAAACCTTGGCTGCTGTTTAATGATCTAAATGTAACAAATATTGCAGTGTACAATAAAAGAAATTGCACTGCTGCGGCAAACATGCATTTTTAAATAGTAAAAATATAACAAACATTGTGGAAGGCATAATTTCTATTATATTCCGATGTTCTGTTAGAACAGTTATATAGCACGGAGTATTGCAGACCATCGTCAGCAAATAACAACAGGCAGGCGCATGGCTGATGAACTTTGTGCGCCGTAAACAACACTTGTTAACCGCCCACCATGTGAAAATACATGTTCAACCGAAATATTTGTGCACTCACGAAAAGGGAAAAAGTGTAAGTATTTGGATTTTCATTTTATTCCTAAAATAGAATATATATATATATATATACACATACACAAGTTTATGCACAAATGTATGCGTATATGTATATGTGTGTGTGTGTATGTATGTGTATATATATATATATATATACACACATACACACATATATTGAAGATATCTTGATTTTTTTAAAAAAATAACGTACTTTAATTTGACTTTCTGAAGTTAGATAGAAGGGAAGTGTATATTGAATTCACTGAAAATTTATATATATATATATATATATATATATATATATATATATGTATATGTATATGTATATATATATATATATATATCAAAAAACAAGGAGCTCTGCCCCCTACTCGCTACGTTTACCGATCGTCGAGAGCTTCAGTCCCCGCTCGCTTATCGGCATGACTTATAATCGGTAATGATCGGGAATGGAAATGGTTATCGTGCTACATGTAGAGTGTAGCGCAGTGATTCTCAACCACTGTGCCGCCACTGCGATACTAATTTCGGTGTGCAATAACAGAGATTTAATTTCAAAACATTCAGAAGAATCAATTAATTCGTTCTGGATTAATCTTAGATACGATTATCCGACAATATCACAAAAAGCTTTAAGTGTGTCATTACAATTTTCCACATCTTATTTGTGCGAATTCGGATTTCCGGTTTTGATCGACATGAAAACGAAAAAAAAGATCCAGACTTTTAAGTCTGGATCACGAAATGAGAGTAGCATTATCATTTTCACACGCAAATATAAATGAAGTTATCAGAAAACACCAAGCTCAAATTTCGCATTAAATGTAATTTGTAATTTATCATTAAATAAGCATTTTGTTTACTTTGTAATGCAATTTCATTTCATATTTCATTGAAAATTATTATCGTATGCTATTTTTGCAAAATATATTATAGGTACATCAATCAATTAACCAAGTAAAATTCTTTTAAATTTATCTTATTGTTAGTGTGCCGCCAAATTTTTAAATTATTAAAAGTGTACCGTGACGAAAAAAAATTGAGAATCACTGGTGTAGCGGAAGAAGCAGCGTTGCAAGGAGATTGTCTAAACGGAAAAAAATTTTTATGGAAATTTTCCAACGGATTTTTTATATATAGAAAGATATATAAATAAAAGTTCGTAAATAATATATAAACATATCAACAAAAGAACACAGAAAGCACTGCAAGTATTAAATAAAAATATGACCGCGGAAACAGCAAAACAAAAATGAAAAATATACTCGAGCGAAAATTAAAGAAATTATTGCAATAAAGTAAATAAATAAATATTTGTTGTTGAAGATAAAAATATATTTCTATGAACATCGAACTACAGATTAGTGTCACAGTTAACAAATACACAGATAACTAATACGGAAAAAAAGAGGTGAATCGAAATTAAAAAATCAAATTTGACTGATTTCGATTTGGATGTTATTACTATATTGTGAAATGAAAAAAATAAAATGCAAATCAACTGGGGTTTACAAACAACCATAAAATTTATGATCTCACATAGTTATTTAATGTTTACGAACCGATGTGACTAGGGCAACATTTCACAACATTTTAATATTGTATCTATTACAAACATACACAATTGGTTCATATTAACATTCATTTTTTTTTACTTCTGTCTGATTAACTTACAGAAATAATATCAAACTAATTACATTAAAAAAACTGTTATCTATAAATGGATGAAATATAATAAATCATATAGTTATTAAAAGCATAACGATAAAGTACAACTGAAAGTGTAATTATATCAAATCAATAATAGAACGCTATTCCAGAGCATTGTTGATTATTCACACTCATTTGATATAATATTCCGGATATTTTGTAATAAAGATCGACCTGAATGATATATTGTTTTGTCGTAACTCACCTCATACTTTCAACTCAGTCTTTATTTTCTGATTTATATTGCTTATAAGCGTACGGTGTCAGTGTTAAAGGAACACCGACATTTGTTGTGACGTGTCTGTAGACTGCAACGGGTGGATAGGCAACAGACCCCATATACAACATATGTTTGTATATGAACACACACACATACATATATATATATATATATATATATATATATATATAATTTTATTGTTCATGATTTGCTGAAAAATTATCTATGTAAATTAAAAAAAAAATAAATAGATTCCAGCAAGTCTGTGCTACAGATGCTGACATGGTGTTTTATAGATGTACACAATACTTTTTGCCCTTTTAGGAAATAATCACACATAGTGCTCACTCTGTTTACCTCTTTAACACGTAAAACAACTTGTTATAAACATGGCCGATTTTTTATGGTTGTCCAACCATTACTTTTATGCGTTTTGAAGAGAGCCCATGGTCGGAACAATGAATGTCGTACCGCCATGTATAATATCAAGTCGGCATGGAAATATTACTTCTTACCTCAATTGCATACCTGATACGCATATTTCATTGCAATATGTAACATTACAGTGCGAGCAGTGTATGTTTTTTTCGTTGGAAGGAAATTTATAGAAAAAAACGGCGGAATGTAAATGAAATATAATGAAAAAAGTCTCGAATTGAAATCTTTTGTGAGTGAAAAAAAATGTTAGAGATTGAAAACTGTTTATTACTGAAGTGTAATAAATAATTTTCTCTAGAACTTATGCATAAAATGGTTTTATCAAAAAGAAATATAGCATTAAAATACGAATCATCTGATTACCTAGTGATTAAAAATGTTATTATAAATTATATTAATTACATCGAACACCAATAAATTCTCTGCGTACATTCTTTCTTTTTTATAAATGATTTTCTTATATTAAACCATCTACTTAGTCCGTATGTATGCTAACTATGTTGAATGCTCTGAATAATGTACTTCTTTTTATACCCTTTTAGAATGAAACAATAAAATTCAATATTTATTCTAAATTTGTGGACAAATAACACGGGCCCATTATTATATCAACTTATTAAAAGCAAATAAGCTCTCACCAAAATCATAAAAATGTGTAAATGCATCTTATAAAGATAGTCGAATATAGGAAATACGAAACATTTTTATAAGATGAGACAACGGACCGTCAATTGAAATAAAATAATTAGATTTTTTAATAAATTTTATCCGAAACGATTCAATAATATGCGGTGATTGCTTTTTGTAAATAAAAAAGTATATATATATATATATATATATATATATATATATATGCGTGTGTGTATAGAGAAAGGGGGGATTTCGACTTATTGAAACAAGTCCAGTAATTTGTATTTTAAACGGTTATTAAATTTATTTCAAACTATAAAAAAAACTTATTTATTTGGAACATTCAATCGAACATTTTGAAAATATAATATGAATGAATTGGCCGCTTTTGTTGACTTTATAAAAAAAAAATAATGAATGCTACTTCTTTCGAAATCATTTTTATGACATACTGAAAGTAATAATCATTCAGAGAGGAAAAAAACTGATGAATGAAATGTCGATTTCATGTATGTCAACATTCAATTACTTGATTTAAAAAGATACCAATTAACTAACCATACATACCTGTGCAAATACTCGTTTTCATATGACAATTTTCACGAAACCTCATTAATTCAATGTACGCATGTTGAATGCCGATGATCGGCACGAAACCGTGTATTTCGTATATTGAAAACATGAAAACGATGACGACATATGCAGAGATCAAAGGAAAAAAATACTGAACGACCGAGATGTACTGTAACGTATCGGTTTAAATTCTCTCGCATGTAAACGAAAAAGTTCTATACGAGATCGGTGTGTAGAAAATATACACTAGTTTTAAGATGATTAAATATTTATTTTAGACGTATTTCTCATTTCCTTTCCCAGACTAAGCCTTATCCAATATTACTTACATACGTATTATGTATATAACTTTATAGCCGACTGACTGACTGAATGTCTAAAAAGCATTCGACATCAGATCTCTACCTTATTTTCTTCTAAAGCAGCAGCAACCACAATAACCACCAAAGAAGAGGTTCACACAGACTAACCGACGGATATTTAGTCAGTTCGCTTATTTATCTTAGAGAATTGTCAACGCAAACATATCTGGAATGCGTGTGTGTAAATATTAAAGAGAAATATTATTATGCATCGGTTTATTCCTACACAGAACGGACAAGCTTATATAATTTACGATTCTTATTTTCAGACTTCCAAACAAGTATTTGGGAGCTGTAACAAGACGCCCCAATGTAAACAATGGCGTGTGGTTCCCATCATTTCTGTGTTGTACTATTTTCTTTTTTTATTTGAAATACGTTTTATTTACTAACAATTATTTCATTCTCGAATAACAGTATTGTTTGTGTACTTTCCGTACCAATTTAGTTCACGGTAATCTTTTCATGAATATTATATTTTTGTTAACACCTTATGCCTTCCTTAACAAAAATGTTGTTGAAACAGTTACAACAGAAATACTTTTTTTTACCATGTGTATATGTGTGTGTGTGTGTGTGTGTATATATATATATATATATATATGACAAATTTTCAAAAAAAAAAATGTAAGACTAATGAAGCACGAAATGATTTACTTTTCGTTATAAATATTTTTGTACATCATGAATATATATATATATATATATATATATATATATATAAATTGCAAGACATACTTTTAAACATTTAAATTATAATATTTAAATAATAAGTACAAAATACCGCGACACAACATTTTTTAAAACGATTTCAAGTCATACAGGTATAATTTTTAAATTATTTGAATTCTTAAAGAGTATAAAACAGAAAATATATTAAATTTTATATCGACTACTTTTCTAAACCATTCTTATATTAAATATTTCTATATGGTATTTGTCTACACAAGACATATTATTGATTATTGACACAAAGAACTATTTTTCACGAATTTTCAGTCGATTTTTTAATTGTACATACATTAAAATGAGGAATGTATTGTTTTTATTTTTTTTAAAAAAAAAATCTTTTTATCGTTCACAGACATTTAAAAATTCATTTACAATTCTTCAATTTACTTATTCTCGTTTCATAAAAAAACTAATTCATCAAATATCACAAACATACGTCATATCAATAAAAATATAAATACATTTTCTTTCATATAATATAACTAGGGGGCTTTGCCCCCTGCTCACGGCGCTCATCAACCTCCGGGCGCGTTGCGCTCACCCATCAAATTATAAGCATACACATGTAGCCGAATGAAATAATAAACAAATCAAAAAAATAAATCAACGTCATGGATTTATATATATATATATATATATATATATATATATATATATATATATATATATATATATATATATATATGTTGGTATGTCTATACATTCTCCCCTCGATTGATATAGTTGGTATGTCTAACATTCTCCCAAATCGATTATTTTTTGCAACATAGTTTTTTTATAAAAATGTTTGTGGATAATTTTGATTTTATATATATATAGAAAGTTATATCACTATAATGTATAAGAAACATAAATAAAAAAAGAATATGATAAAATCGACTTTTTTGGTTATGCACAAAAAAACAGACTAAAAACCGTTCTTATACTAATCACTTTGTATCAATTCAAAACAAATGTTGAAAAAACGCGCGTGTATCCTAAAATGTACATACAGTTTATATTAAGGTGTGTTACACGTATGTATTTCATAAATGCTTACTCAATTAAAAATTCAATTACAAAAAAAAACACAACATACGCACTTAAACAAGATCCAATTCGTATCCTATTGCACAAACAAAAATGATTTCCGTTGATAAATCAGTATATAAAAAAAATAATTTTATAATCATTGTGCGGAATACATCACAAAACGAAATACAGGTATAATTAAGCACTTATACCAAGACACGAAAGGTAGACAAGCACCAATAGGTTTCGCCAGAAGGGGGTATGTTTTTTTTTTACTACACCAGCTACATTAAAAAAAAAACTGAAAATATCGTAATGAACCGCGAGAAAAGAAAGAGGCGCCGCCACATGAACACAAGCGGGCGTGTGGAATTCGAGGTCCACCAAATCGTCAGGTAATATATAAATAAGTTCTTGGCTATACGTGTACAATGACAGGCATCGACTGAAAGTCGAAGTATTCCATCGATATGTTAAATATTTGATGAACAGAACGATGTAATATAAAGGAGCAACGTATTTGAAATGTGCTCGGGTAGAATTCATTCACTGATCGTAAGTACCTAATTATACTATTGCGTTATCAAATACACGATTTGTATTTAACGTACATACATACATGGTGACTACCAGTGCCCATTTATTATTTTTTTTTTTTAGTTGCGTGTGAATAATTAATTAAGAGTTAAGAAAAGAATATACCGAATTAAAGTGTTGCCTTTTAATAAACATAATTCGTTTGAACGTATCTTTTTACATGACCATCGATTCTCAGAACCATTTAGTTTCTTTTTAAGACATTTTTTGCGTCGAATGCAGTTTTATACAAATTTCTTGCAAATCGTAGACGTTTTCTTTACTATATATGTTGCAATTATTTTCTGAATACCTTCATTTTTGACGTGTTATTTTACAAACGAATGTACATGAAATATAATCGACTTGTTTTAACATAATAATATTAAAATTATCTCACTTTGTAAACATTTTTTTTGTTCAACAGATACCGTAAAGTATATTGGATATTTAATGCTAATTTAATTTAAATTTACAATATATATATATATATATATATATATATATATATATATATATATATATATATATATATTAATCATCGAAAATATCACTAAATGTAGTTTTGTGTTAAAGGAAAAATATTTTATTTACTAACCTATTAAATACTTATTTCTGAATGTAATAAAATACTATCATATTTATTTTTTAATTTATATAGAAGATTAATATGAAAGTTTCATTAAAACTTATAAAATAATAACACTGCATCATTTGCGCTTTTTATTAATTTCAGTGGACATATTACATTTTTTTAAATACTCTACACACAAAGCTATTCTCTTGACACCATTGTAATTTTAATAAATACTCAGTCGGAAAATATTCACTCCGTATTTAACTTACAATGAAATTTCACATTGTCTACGTAGTTTAAATTATGTGTAAAACTTATAAAGTATATGTATAAATAAGAACGTTATGTCATATAGATCACAACTGATCCATATACACACATATGCATATATATATATATATATATATATATATATATATATATATATATATATATAAAACATGCATGAGCCACAATGGCATCTACAAATCACAGAAACTTGTTGGCTGTGTTATTTTTTACTCTATAAATCTTGTGAACTTAAACATTACAAACTAAAAGTTCTAGCGCAGGTTTCTCTTCTTTAGATATTTCATTATTATTTGATTTATTCGTGGAACGAATGAAAGTACTTTTGGATGCATTTAAATCTATACTTTTGGTTAGCGCAAGAACATATGCAAATTTAAACAGCCATAATAACAGCGCTCAAAGATATATTACATCATAACAATACGTGAAATGCAGCATGCAAGAAAAAGACCACTTAGGCCGAAGAGACGAAGTGAGTATTGTCGTTAACAATCGACGCGTGCGTTGACGGTGGTAGAGAAAGAAGAAGAAATACGACTTATTTCGAAGAACAGTGTGAAATGGATATGAAAGAACTGAAGAGAGTAAAATCAGCACTAACAGGTCGATCGTTCGTTGGCGGTCTGTTCTGTTAGCGGCGAAGTGAACGTTGGAAATGTTGGATGCAGGGAGAAGGGGGTGACAAAAGATCGTGATGGAATGCGGTGATGTCGGAGACGCGATATACACAGATCCCGCCGACTGTCCGTGGCCATGGCTGCTCGGGGCCGATGGCTAGCTGGTCGCAGCAATACGTTAGATCACGAAATGTGTAGGAGGAGGCGTGCGAGGCCCCTCGGGGTTCGCGCCCGACTTGCTTGCCTGCCTGCCTGTCTGTACTGACAGCGAGACGTCGGAGACACCGCCCCATTATCCAATCGGAGCAGTTTATGTAGTTCTTATCATAATAACAACAACAATAGGGAGTTTTTCTTTCGTCGAGACATAACTTTCGATTCTGAATTGGTTTAGTAAGGAGTTGAATACAATTCGAAGGATCCGGGACAAAATATGTATATATTTTGCGTACATTTTTTTATATAAATGATTTTATACTTGTTCTTATAATATATACATATATATATATATATATATATATATATATATATATATATATATATATATATATATATATATATATATATATATATATAACAGTAAATACAAAATATGTTAATATTTTTTCTATTACACAATTATAAATTTGGAAAAAAAATACTTTTCATGAAAAAGATATATTTCGTATTCACAATTAAATTTTATAAAAAAATACTATATATGCATTATTATAATTTTCAATGTGGCCGAATTAACTTTACATTTAAAACTAATGTAAATAAGACTAATGTGGTTAAAAAATGTGATGTGTTTAAATCAATACTGATGTTTTTTTTTTTTTTATAAATAAATATGAATAATAAATGAAGTAATTACGAACAGACGAATATTTAGTTGTACCAACAACCAATGATTGATGATCTATATAATATTCAAAATGCAATGTTTTAATGAAATTAATTAAATGTGTACTTGACTCACAACAGTTAAAAATATATACTGCATAAATTATTGAATATTATATATATCGCATTAACATTAATCAAGAAATATGATATATGTCACCGTTGTCTACAAATTCTAATTGGTGATTTCAAATGAATTATTATTGAAATATTTGTCTAGTGTTTGGAAGTGAATGCGTTCTTCACATCAATAATAAAGAACATAATTTGTTTATATAAACAATGAATCAATAGCTATAATCAAAGCTATAATTACATCTTGTGTACATCTCTTTATCTCTCTCTCTCTCTCTCTCTCTCTATATATATATATATATATATATATATATATTTATATATATATATATATATATATATATATAAAGTATATTTTAAGAAAATGTCCAAAATATTTGAACAAAACATGAAAAATAAGCTGAAGGTCAAGTACAAGAACATAAATCAAATTTAATTTAAATGAATATAACTTTTTGCGTAAAATTACGGTTGACATTTACATAACGATGCTTCACTAGTTTCTTAGAAATAAGCAAAGAAGCGAGACGAATATAGTACGTTCGATGAGACAGCTGATATTAAACACCATTTTAATGTTTGCCGGTGGCATTTAAACAATCTATCTTATTTTCATTTCCCACGAACTGATGATCAACCTTTTGTTTTCGTTTCGACAGAAAATGTTAATGAAACTGATGCACACATACATGTGCGCATGTGTGTGTTTGTGTATGCATATACATACATACGTACATGTACATATATATATATATATATATATATATATATATATATATATATATATACGAACATCACTCACTCAACAAGAACAATATTTATAATCATAATCATTATGTTAAAAGCTTTTTTGTAGGCTTTTTTGCAGGAATCCATTTTTGATTCAATGCTTTTAAATATATCAACAATAAATATTCGTAGTCTCTAATCAATTGGAAGTTTTTGTCATGAGATGTACCTTTGAAGATGTTTTCTCTGAAGATGTTTTCCTAATTATACAAAAACTAATAAAAAATAAGCAATTTATTTTAAAAAGAATTCGAATAAAAAATACTTCAAGTAAAACGCATAAAAGAATAACTGAATAAATAATATTAAAAAAATAAACATATTTAGGAGGTAAAAATGAATATAATATAAATATAAACATATATATATATATATATATATATATATATATATATATATATATATATATATATTTACATATTATAATTTACCATCATTTGATAAATGCATATAATCAAATAAATTGTACGAATTTAATTAAATCATTTTATTATAAATTGAGTGTATAATTTCCAATAAATGATATATGAATATATGCAGTTAAAAAATGATGTTACATTGATGTAATTGCATAATTTCGAAAAGAATAATCAATTTTGCTATTATAATTATATATATATATATATATATATATATATATATATATATATATACACATACATACATATATGTACATACATATATATTTATGCACTGTGAAGACCGGCGTAATTTTTAATTATACTACATGTATTTAATAAGAGGAAATGAAAGAAAGGCACTTTAATTACTAAGATGTTTCGAATATACGAAAAAATAAATAGTTATACAACAAAGTATTTTTAGAAAATAAATTAGACTAAAATTACATACAATATATTTATATTTTGTTCATTAATAACAGACACTGAAATTACATACTTCTTCGATCATTGCAATTTGTAATTTCAAAAAAATAAACTTTTTTTACAAATAAATCCATTCCAAGAGTGGATGAATTAATAAATGCACGAATTAACTTTTTGCGGGCAATATTAAAACACGAGCACATAAAATAACAGAGGCGTATTGAAAACAAACACCGTCAAAATAGAAACAGTACGTGGCAAGTGCTTACATTCTGTGAATATAACATACGACCAACATTACCAAAAATGTGAAAAAATTGCCACAGAAAGAGAATGAACTCATTAAGAATTTTCATCACATAGACGTGCGTATTTCCTGCTAGATGTCTAAACGTCCTTGGCCGGTACTCAAATATGTAATCGACATTAACAAGTGAACGACTTATCATCACTGTCTGCTGTTAAGATCCCAAACTGTTGAATCAGTTCCTGGCGCGGTTAAGAAAAATACACCACTTCTTGTTATACAATGATGACTGATGATGAGTGAGGCCTTAATAAGGAGGCGGTGTAGAACAAGGCATACTTGTTTCATACTCGTTTATTTATATAAACACACCACACACACACAGACACATCGGCAATTAGATATAACACGGATGGTTGCTCGTCAATACTACATGATAGCTATTATTATCAATTCGGCAATTAGCAAGAAAAGTAATATCAATTTTCGTTAACAGCATTACACCTTTAAATCTTCCATAAATATTAATATCTATTTATATTTCTTTCTTTATTCGCAGAAAAATAACATTACCTTTTTACATCTTTTCGTACATGTGCGCACAAATACATCCCATACATACATATATATATATAATATGAACATTAAAAACTAAAAATACGTTAAAATTAAAACACTTGATAAAAATACTGGCATCCTTAAATGAAATTCCGAAAAATGAGTAACAAGACATAAGTTTTAAAACATTTCAGTTTGATAAGAATAAAAAAAACATGCATTTTCTATGCTGCTTAAAGTTTCAATTAAAAATTAAACTATTACATAAAAAAATATTCCTAAAATTTAGTTCATCTAAGATTAGGTTTGTTAAACTCGGGTTACAAACACACTTGGCAACCGACCAATATATATATATATATATATATATATATATATATATATATATATATATATATATATATAAATTTCAAACCCAAAGTTTTCACGACAAATTAGAATACTTTTCGTCGAAAAAAATATATTAAGTACAGGGTATTTCTGATCCAGCTATATTTATATTGCTTATCATCGGTGTTATAATACATCGATGATAAGGAATACAACATATTAGAATAATTTTCATCGAGAAAAATATGTATTAAGAACAGGGTATTTATGATTCGAGTATATTTGTATTGCTTATCATCGGTGTTATATACCATATAAAAGAAGTTCTTGCTTATAAATGTATACGATTTGAACTTCATTCAAAAAAGGTTGGACAACGCTGATCTAAATGGAATATGTGTATGTCTGCGAAATCACTTTTCTAGCCACATACATTTCAGCATATATTTTTTTGTTTAGCAGTAATAATTTCTCTAATACTTATTCATAATATATTTTTTGTCAAGTACTATGTCAAATAAAAAGTAATCATAGTTGTTAGATTACATATAAATGATATTTACAGTTGGTTAACAAGACCTTTGATTAGAAAACAAACACAAATAAGTAACCATTTATTTGTGCTTTTTTGATTTATGTAATGCTAATTTAAAAAAGTTTTTAGCTAAACAACGATATCCGGGTTCGCCCTCATGACTTCTAAACTACAATAATAAAAGATACAGTAGTGTAGAAGAGCTGGAAGTAGCTCCGAACTGAAAAATATACTGACACTGGATTTTTTTTTTGAATATTGAAGCAATTATTCCGACTACATATCAGAAGATTAATATTATGGGAGTATTTAATTGATGAAAAGATTAAGTGCTGCGATCATTGACAAAAAGGCATGGGGTAACAGACGAGGTGTTGCTTGTTTTTGTGCATGACAACGCACCTATTCATAAGTTATTTGAGTTCTTGTATACGAATACAGATTTAGACAATTGAATATTTCGCTTTTTCTCCAGGGTCAGTCTCCGGTGATTATTTTTCCATTTTCAAATTTGGTTAAAAATTTGTACCGATCCTTTTAAGATTAATAAGTGAACTAATGTTATTTGTTTACAGTTTCTTCCATATTATGGTCAGAGTGGAGTTTTAATAATACGATGACGGTTTTACACTGTCGAGATAAATATATTAAGCTTTAAATCATTTTAAAAATAATCCTACCAGAAAAAAAACGTTTTTTTTACGTATGTACGTGTAAATGTGTTGTTTGTATATGTGTGTGTGTATGTATGTATGTGTGTGTAACAACCGTTCGCTGAATTCTTCATGACCATTTAGGTATGAATAAGGTCAGTGCAAGGTGGGTATCCAAATTGCTTTAGACCGTTCAGCGTCAGCGTGGAGTAGCCTGCGCACACATTATTTTTTACAGCTTTGAGCCAGATCCAAATGCACTAATTGAGTCTAACACGGGATGAAACAATGGTCCTTTTTATTATCGTCTTTTTAAAAGAGAATCCATGAAATGGCGACGAACAGATGAACCACCTCCAAGAACGGCCATGGTTTTTCAATGCACAAAAAAAACATGGTCATAATTTTTGGAAATATTCTAATAACAGATTTTAAAGAGCGTAATACCACTGTTAATGGCCCAAATTATGCATAAATAGCGAGATAATATTCGCGAAAAACGGGGTGGAAAACTAGCAAGAGGAATGAGCTTTTTACACGACAATGCATCAGTTAACACTACTAGTATTTCTCACGCCGCTATTCGGGAAAGTGACTTCCACCACACTCATCCTACAGTCCAGACATGGCCCCCAGCAATTATTACCTTCTTGGTAATTTGAAAAGGTTTACGTGGACAGCGTTTTAATGATGACAATGAGCTGAAAATAACGGTAATTGACCACTTTAATACAAAAATGGAAGATTATTTTTATACGGTTATAGAGTTGTCAATTAAGCGATGTAAAAAATATATTGAAAAGGATTTATAGAAAAATAGTAAAATCCTGGCATCTCATCTAGACCGAGAATATTTTGCGGTAACCTCGTGTGTGTGTGTATACACACACATACATGTGTGTGTGTGTGTGAGTGTATATATATATATATATATATATATATATATATATATATATATATATATATGAAGAACTTAATGATCTTTTTGAAACAACAAATGATTTGTTTCATTTGTGAATAGTTATTAAAATAACAAATTAAATTATAGAAAAAAATAAGTTTAATTTACAAAATGATTTTTGTTAAATTATTATTTTTGTTGGATAATCGAAAAATAAATATATAAAAACAAAATCATTTTCATTTTTTTTTCATTTCCTATAAATTGCCAAGAATTATATTTTTCCTTGAACAACAAACGATTTTATTATCTACTTCTTTCAAAATATAACATTTCTTTAAAGTATAATGAAATCAAATACAAGACAAAAATTATGAAATACCATATATGTTTCGAGCTTCATAGTAATATATTTTCAAAGTAAAACTCAGATGTATATGTATATGTATGTATGTATGTATGTATATATATGTATATATATATATATGTATATATATGTATATATATATATACACATTGATTCCACGAAATGTTGTTTTATTAAGTTACATATTATTTATATTTTATCAAAAATGAAATACATTTATGTATTCGCACATTTCAACACTGAATTATAAATGTATGTATAATAAACCTTTTATTATACGAAAGATAAATATATTGTCGCGGGAAAAATGTTATCAACGCCGTCGACAAAAGCGGAAATAAAATGAGGAAAAAAACATTCAATGTCACTTACCTCGTGCACATAATGCTATGAAAGTTTGAGCATGCCGTAATACCATCTTCAAATCGACACTATCCGGGTTCACTAATAACCTATTTAAGATATGTAGTAAGAAGTCTTGAGGTGTTACGGCTGCAATGTCCCATTTCAGTTTCGACAGAACTAATGATTCCCATCCCTGTAAAAAAAATAAATGTTAGGTAAATTATGAACGTCTGCAGTTAAAGTATGTACTTTTTTTTATAATTTGTTGAACAATTTATTAATAAATCGACATTCATGAACTATACTTCTTGTTTCACATTTTTCATTATTGAAAAGATTGTTTTAAATATATGTACTTCATCAAAGAAAACCTGATTATTCTTATACATGTGAGATTTAAAGAACATTAAAAAGTCATATTAAAAAAAGCAATTGTTACGAAAACTCGAAATAATTGAATAAAAAACATGCTCGATCGAAACTACATCATCACTGGAACAAATTGTTATGAAATGATTTATAATTATAAAAATAATTATTTTTCGGATTATAAAAAAGCATTACATGGAACCTTAACATAAAGGTAAAATTTTCATAATTATAAAGTAATGTACAAGGTAGACATTTTTTTCCACATGTTCAACATTGATCGTTATTATCAATTGAATACTACAAGTAGACGATTGTATTTAAATTCAACGGCTGCACGTAAATAATTTAATTAATTATAATTACAGTTTATTTGAAAACTGATCATTGAAATCCCTCGATGTGTTACAGTACTCGGTGAGTGATAAGACAATTGGATGGATGGATCAAATTTTCAGACATCACACTTCACAAGTTCTCAGTTTGAGATTTACACAATAAACCTATTGAAAAACATGTGTACAAAATTTAGAACGTTGTAAACGTAAATTAAATACCGATATAATTATTACTATACACGAAGAATACGACTTATACAAGTCTACTGGACTCACTGTTTGGTGTCCAAGAGTTTATTGAGTGACAATCACACTTTCTGCGCCGTTACATATAAAGAACAGTGAATATGCACTTAATATATGTACTTGTCGCTTAAAATCCTGCAGCCTACATTACTAGTTCATGTGTGCCCAATCAATAATTGCAAACCTGAGGTCAGTCATTGTTGACGGATACAATCAATACGACGATCAGTATAATGTTTCATTGCATCTGGGTTCATCTATTTAGAAACCATGTGTTACTCCAAATTGTTCGTGTTTCAATCTAAAGGATAAATCATGGGTACAGAAGACATAAAAATATGATCTCAGTAACATTAACACGCCATGTATGAGAAAAAATTGTGGAATAACTATTACTTTATTTCAGATATAATTACTTGTTTGCGATTTTTTACTTAATATTATATATGTATATATATATATATATATATATATATATATATATATATATATATATATATATATATATATATATATCAGCAGCAGCAGTAGCAGTAATCTGTAGCACAATCGGCCGACAGTCATTCAAGATCAAATGATTCACTTTTTGAACATGTTTTTCATCGGTTGATATCGACCGCCATCCCGAACAAGAGTCATCTTCTCGACTCTTGGTCTTCTTTAAACAAACTGTACCACTGGTATACCCGCGTTTTTGATCATCATCTTCGAATGCTTTTTCAATCATTTTAAACAAGTCAGCGCCAGAAAATTTTTTGACACAAATTTAGTACTTATCGCTCAATGAATTTAGACATAATAAAATTCGCCGAGAACGCCAAACACTACTTGACAAAAACATTAACTGTTCAAGAATGGTTTTGAGAGATCTCAATAACTTTTGGTATAGATTACGGTGGAAGGATTACCAGTATTATCATTTAAAAATTTTAACATTGGGTTTGCCTGGTTCTTTTCCAGCGTGTGGAAATTCCCGAAACTTTTCGATCAGGAGGTATTATCATTTATATTCTCATCACATTTTTGCAATGCAATTTAAGAATCAATTATAATGAATAAGCTAAACGTTTTTCAAAATAAATATTTGGTTTTAAATTGTGAAACGTAACTTGATGTTTGTAATTGACGCTCTTGGCATCTGTTAATCAAAAATGAAATATCTTCTTATTTAAGCTATTGATTGATGTGGAAGAAAAGATGTATACGAAAAAAACATGTAAACTTCAATTAGTCGAACTAATTATAAATATTTAGAAGGCAAGCAAGGATGTATTGAAATAAAGTATATGATTCATATTTTAACTTAGAAACTTGAGTGAATTGAAATGAACAATGCGAAAGGTATCTCATATGAACTTATTCCATTGACGTCACATTCTATAAACATATGCAAATAAAAAATTATTTAAATACACATAAAATTGTAGATAAATTATATACTTTAAAACAACAATTATCATAACATTTTCTGTTGACCTACTGTTGGATGAATAAATTCTTTGAGAATATTTTTCCTACTCGTACTTTATTATTCCAATGTTGCTGTTTATTCGATTTTTATTTGATAATTGTAGTGTTTAATTATTGTTCAAATTAAAGAAATACGATCAATATAAATCTACATTAAAACGTGAAACTGACATTTCCAAACAAATATTTTAAACAAGAACTACCGTTCACACTAAATTTTATTTTAAATAATATTGAATTGCTCAGAGCACGTTTATGCCATTTAAATTGCCGTTAAAATATAAATAATCCAGTTTCACATCCTAATAATTCTGAATTAAAATCCAAGTTCAATGCTCTCACGTTACACTTGTTATTATTTCAGTGACTTGTTTAGAAATCAGCATTAAATCATGTCCTTTTCTATGTATAATCAGAAATGTTTCAATCATAATGGCAGTTTACCTGATATTAAATAAAAATTGATACATCGTCTAGCATAAACAAACTTTCAGGACAATATTGTGTGATCAACAACAACAACAAACAAGAATCAGGTGTATATAAATTCATGTTTTTACTAGTGTTTCCAGGTGATTGTAAAGCAGTTCAACAAGTGTATATATATGTATGTGTATGTATATGTATATATGTATGTATGTGTATATATATATGTATATATATATACATACATACATACATGTATTATCCGTTTGAATATTTTTTGCCAACATCAAAAGTCAAGAATCTTGTTCATGTAAGGATGGTGGGCAAGGTCGTAGTAACCAATAAGAGAGTGAAGTCAAAGTCTTGCTAAGAATGCTCATTAGTTCTGAGAAGAGTAACAACTGTCGTTGGAGACCAGTCTGTCTTGTCCAGCGCATCGGCATGGTCCCTT
>CM068313.1:35017495-35109995 GCA_034766995.1 Acanthacorydalis orientalis | reverse complement strand
ACGTTATCTACGTTCTCATAAAATGGCTTATTGTAACATCCGCTGGTGTCTGAAAGAGTAGATGCTGATAAAATGTTTATCAATTTTTTTTAGGGTGAGGCATATTTTCAGTTCCGGTTTTATAAGTTGATTCATTTGATTTTATTTCCTACTTTTATATATAAAAAAGAGCATAATATATATTTATATATAATTGATCGATGAATTTTAGAATATGAAGCGGGCGAGTGTAATATAAAAAACCAGTATTCAAATCAAAGGTGCATTTCAAGTCTTGTTTCCAAAAAAGATTGTATGTATTGCCAAAATATAAAACAATTTAAATATAGTTATAATATATATATATATATATATATATATATATATATATATATATATGTCTCAACCAATAAAATTGAAATTAATCTGTATTTTTTATTTTGCAGTTACGTTTACCTACCGTTGTCTAAAAATCTCATTGATAGACATTAAATGAAGAAAAGATCTATGAATTTAAGTGTTCGTTTTTTTCTAGGATCCACTATTGAAGACAGTTTTTAAGGTAGACTATAAAAATTATTTTAACATTTACGTGCAATATAACACAAACTGAAATAATACTAGAGGAATTATATTTTTTAAATATCGTATGTACATATGTGTGTGTGTATACATATACATATATATATATATATATATATATATATATATATATATATATATATATATATATATATATTCAGTATTTATTTTTATAAAATTGTATGCAGATACATTAAAACTATTTTTTTCTTTTCTACTAATTTACTTAATCGATAATATAATCAACTATATGATTTTTCCCATAACCTTATTTAGTAAGTATATTTATAAATTAAAAATGTATACTTGAAAAGAAATCTAGTTCATCATAAAGGAAGGAATTCACTTATCGCTACACATATGATAAACTGAACTTTCAATAAAACAGTAACCGCCATGCATTTTATTGGCTCGCATATGGATGATTCAGAAATTTCTTGTAACGTGAACTATTTTTCATGTTTTCGCATCCAATGTATGATGATGTGAATGATGAAAAACAAACAAAATACGATCAATGAATAAGAAAAAATTGCGGTTAAAAACATCTGTAGACTGCCAATTATAATTTCCTGTTTTTAAATAGTTCTCATTATTTATCACAGTTCGTGTAAAAACGATTTTGAATTACAAGTTATTTATATACTACTTACGTAAATGATTAACACAACTACATTGTATTATCTGTGTTAAAGAGTTATCATTTATTATTTTTGATATTATATCATTTTTTGTAATTTGATATTTTACCGAAGTTAATTTATTCTATGTATTATATATTAACATATAATAAATTTGTTGGAAAAGTATTGGACATTGCTTATTAGAAAGAATAAAAAAAAAATCCAAACAATGAAAATACACTTATTTTGGATATGTGTACAATCACTTTCAAAACAAGTTAATTTATAATTTATTTCATTTTGAAAAGTACAGTATCGTATATCAATTCCACATAAAAATAAATGTAGTACACATGTTCAACAGTTTCTACTGAATTCTAGGAAGGTTTGTAATAAACCATTATCCATTGTCAATGGGATGGTTGGTGGGCATTAACGGCATTACGCTTAAACGAATTTTCTCAACAGAAGAACTGCTGCATTAAAATTGTGAAAAATAACATGTATATGAAACACATCGATTGACTTGAAAGTTTTCAAAATATGTAATATATAGTTTTATAGGCTATATCATAGACTATTATATCATTTTTAAAATAATTCGATTCTAGATCCTAGTAATCATAAATGAATATAATCATGGGTCGAAAACCTAATAAAAATGAAATTAAATAATGAATTTAATTAATAATTCTAATTAATGCCGTATTACAAAAATAAACACAACTTCAAATAATTTAATATACCTGCATTTTTATTAAAAAAAAATATTAATTAAGGATAAACGTGTTCTTTGCTCTTTTAACTATCTTTTAAGAATATTACCATATTTTTAACATTTAAAAAATCAATTTCTTTTTTCCGATTTATTTATATTCTCAATTTTTCTTAAAGAAAAAACACTTTTAGTTCATAATTTCGAAAGCACATTAATCTTGTATTTTGAAACTATGAATTACAAACACTAGTATATCCCTATAGTCATATGAAGCCTTAAATGAAAAACTGTAATTCTTTCGATATTCTTGATATATTTTGATAACTGAAAATGTTAGACGTGGTTTTGTACACAATTACAATTTTATATTTTATTATTGTCATGTCCATTTCTCTTCTGCGTTAAATTTATTATTTCGAATGAAATAGATAAATACACAAACATAAAAATATAATCAACGATAAATAAATTGCTTGATATACAAAAATCGTCCTTACCAAATATATCAACTTTTGATTTTATTATAGCTGAAGTTTCAAGTTCATGAAATTTGATTCTTCCGTAACAAGGTGTTACATAATTATGAACTTTCACGCTAAATTAAAATTATATATATGCACGTGTGGTAGAATACTGTTAACATCCTCTATATGTAAGTACTTGTATGCATCTGTAAAAATACATGCCTGACCTTTCCCAAAAACATAATCTGGGTAATTCTCAGAACGTCAGCATATTCTATCTTTTTCTTGATTTTTACCTTCAAAAGACCGACTTCACGCTTCTGTTTTGTTGAATAAACGGACCCAGCATACACAATACATATTATTGTTATGCTTTAACCACATATACAGACATATAAAGTTCACAACTTGTGCGGATATATATATATATATATATATATATATATATATATATAAATACATACACGCACACAAATAAATGTGCATGTATACATATAAAATTTTTTTAGGTGCGACCACTGTACAAAAGACCATATTTCATATATATGACACTAATCTACGGCTTTGGCAACTAACCCCGGTACTTATTACCTGTGTATTCTCTTCGTATGTGACACACTGTGACTTTGTGAAAAAGAATCTACGTATATGTCGGCATGGATTGGAACAAGACACAACAAACTGACCATTCTCCACTGGCTTCTCAAAATGCTCACTTCGTTGATTCATTACCTGAGATTTTAAGATATTTCTGAACTCAGATGCTGCCGACATTTTTACAGGTATTTCATCTACACCACTGGGTTTTCTAAAGAATTCAATAACACCTGATCTTTTTTTTATTTCTTTTCATTTACTTTCATGACTTTTGTTGCATTTCAGACGGGGTTGAATTCTTGGCGCCGGATATGATGATCTGTTGTGACAATCTGTTGATGGTCCAATAAAATTTGAATAGTACATTGTACAAAAATACATTCCCATATATAAATATACAGTGACGTGTATGTGTATGTGTGTGTATCTATGCATCTATGTATGTATGTATGTGTGTATGTATGTATGTATGTATGTATGTATGTATGTATATATATATATATAATGTATATATATATATATATATATATATGTATATATACATAAATTAAACAAACGGGTCTTTTTTGATATTTATTAATTATCATTTATAGTACATATAATAATGTACTGAATTCCTACAATTTCAAAAATATTATTTTATTCTGAAATGCTTAATAATGTTCAGTGAATAATTACACAATATATGAGTTATTTTTTTTTTGAATACTATGATCAGTGTCTCGTATTGATTTAAAAAAAAATATATGTATCTTGACGAAGTATTTGATTTTTCACACTTATTATACATAGGTTAATTTGATTAGGTTTTTTTAAATTATTTGTATAATTAATGGAATTTTTATATTTAGTTAACAATATTTTAATAATGTTTTTAATATATTTGTAACACATAAACTCCTAAAAAATACACAATGTGACATTGAGATATTATTTACCCATAACCATGAAAAAAACAATTACTAATTACCAATCGTAGTCAAAATCAACTTTTCATGCAACATGAATTTTTCTTTCGATTTTGAATCGAGTGTTAATAACGAATTAATTTTTTTATATACTGAAACTGTATATTTATTAAACTTCAATATTATTTTAACATTTTTATAAAGTGAATACTAATTGTCATAAACAACGACGAGCATTCGAAACAAGACAAAAAACCAAAAAGTTTCAATCATTGGGACGATCGTATCTAGCTGTTAATACATACGCCATTATAAGACAGTTTGAATTTGACTTAGACTCTTGTTCTGAGTTACATTTTTTTAACAAAGTGACTATTTCTCTATTAAGAGTCAGAAAACAATATGAAATCAGAGGTTCAAAGCATTCGACAATAATTAAAATTCATAAATACGAGCAAAAAAAAACAATGTGGCTCATATGTTCCTATTTCAAAAATTATAATAACTTAAATATTTATAAAATGTTACATATGAACTGATGATTCATAGACAATACAATTTTGTAACAAACAGGAGCCCGTCAATTTGGAACGAATTAAATATTAAAGTTTCTAAGAATGATTTCTATGAGTAATTACTTTTTATGTTTAATAAATATTCGAAAAATCTATTCTTTTTTGTGACATAATGTTTGAAGAATTGATAATTCCGTTTGATACCTTAAAATGGAACTGTAATATTATTAATATATATATATATATATATATATATATATATATATATATATATATATATATATACAATAAAACATGAAATACATTCTATACTAAAAAAGACTTTATTAAATTACTGACTTTTTCATTGAGATCGGTAGTTCGAGTTGATTCAATACAAATGTTATATATATATATATATATATATATATATATATATATATATATATATATATATATATATATATGTAGTCAGAAATCACTGTTATCAAGTGTTCTATTTTACTTCATTTCATGATAATTTAAAATAATGAATTGAATATTGCCTTAGTCTCTACTAATCAGTTCTTTCTTAATGGTATTTTTAGCCAAGTTCTCTATCGCAACAATTATTTCAAACAGTTTGTCTAGATTGTCACACATCTCTATTTTTAATATGAACTGGTATATACATAGCACAAACACTTGAGACAGTGATTATGAATGTACATACGTAATAAGTATTTGATACGATGGCGGACTTAATAAACTAGCTTGGAGAGCAGGACAAAAACTACCAACATTTAAAGTACGTGTCGTTAGTTCCCACCATGAAGCAACTGACAATAGCGGCGGAGGAGAAGGCGGCAGCGGCGGCTACATTACAGACGAGTCAAAAACAGCTGATTGGCATCACGATACACTCTGCTGGTCAGCTGTTGAGAATGTATGTAAATACATAATGTATTAAGAGGGGCGCACGCGCACCCGTATGCACGATGCATGCGGACAACGCGAGACGAGCAGGAAACGAGATGGCGTAACGGTTAACCAATCGCACGGCATGCGCGCGCCTTTTTCAACAGGCGCTCCATTTGCTGCGGCAACAAATACATGGCACAAATAAAATGATTCTTTTTGCATTTTGCAGAATGTTCAACCTGATCGTGACGAGTTCTTTTAGCAAATTCCAACGACGGGCGGAATCACGTTTTGTGTGATGTTCGTTATTTGCGCTGCGAAATGAAGGTAATATTGACAGTAATGGTGAGAGTCAGTGTCTTTTTAAACGACGCAGTTTTATTGTTATCAACTCTAGACTAGACTGTTTAATCAGTATTTGATTAATTCACACAGTCTCTGAATACTTCTATTGTCAGTCACATATTTCTTTATTATCCATAACGCCGATAAAGGTGGAGAAACAAGTGTCAACCTCTGTGCGAAAAGAATCGTGATTATTTTTATACAAATATAACGACCAAAAAAAATATGCAATAACTAAAACAAAAATCATTTTAATTTATTAATGCTTTTAAATTTCTATAGATTTTACAGATCAATAGAACCGAAATTTCAATATGTTTTAATTAGTAAAAGATTAACAATCCATAACAATGAAATATAACATTTCAAGTATGTTCATTTCCAAAATGCCACGAATTGCAAAGCATTTTAATTAAAAGAAATCTGGTGCACTTTCAGTAGCTCTATCAAAAACATATAAAGAACTAACCACTTGCTTGAACCACATATTATCTACACAACTTACTTTTCAGTGAATTTACCGAATCTTTCATTTTTTTTTTAATATTTCAAGTTAGGAAAAATAAGAACCGGTGGCAGATGTCTCCCATATTATTAGTGAACTAGTATATAAACCGTCAAAATTGACGGGAAAATAGAAAGAAAAAACTATTTGTTGGTTTTTACAGCGTAACATATTTAAACTTAAAAAATATCTAAAGCTGAACAAGTTTAAAATAGAAAAGTAGACGTATCTTTTATTTTAACGCATCAAAATTCTCACCAATGAACTTCCAATTAAATATAAATATAATTTAAAGAGATGGTCGAAACAAACTGACTAGTCGATTGAACTGTTGACCGATGTGTCATGTGTTCAAATCTGGTCATATAGCTTGTCACTTTTCATTAAAAAAAACGATTAGTTTATGTGAAAAAATGTGTAATTAGTTTCGATTGTGATATGGCTGTAAAACGATTTGCATTACAAAAATGAATTTGATTTTTGGATGAAAATATGTATGTATATGCGTCTTATTATTATTATTATAATAATAATATATATATATATATACACCAATATCCCAACTAGAAAAGAATTGACCTTTACTGTAAACAGCAATGTTATTCTGATCAATGAATTGATCAAAATCTTATATCCGTCTTGTGTAGGCTGTTTAAGCATTCTAGAAGAGTTTTGATACCCAATACCACTCAATATATGTGTACAAAGGTATTTAAAAAAGAGACAGAGGATGGTGAAGCAATGCATGCACAAACATCTCAAGAGTGTCTATCCAGATGAATTTATCAACTGACAAATTATTACAGTCAATGTCTTTTTTTATTATGATTTTGCAAGAACTTCTCGTACATTTTATTGTGAGCCGCACCAGTCTAAGCAATTATAAATAATGAACAGGTTGTTCCATATCATTCATTTTATTTATCCGTTCAATGTTTATCGTGTATCATCGTGCATATCTCTCTTCTTTCGCAAATCATTTGATTTATTCAACGTGTCAGAGTTGAACTATGCGACGTAATGTTAAATTGATTACAAATATTTTCACACGTACGTATGAAATTTGTTACAGAATGCGTCATTCAATTTCGTTAAATAAATCTTAGTTGGTTGAGTGACCGGTCTGCGCATATATTTGTTATTTATATGTCATCAATCGCGGTCATAAATAAAACTACATTTTGTTTTAATAACTAAATTATATGGAACAAAAAATACAACATGAATTTTCGAGGTGTGACAAGTACATAAAAACTCTTGATTAATAAGAAAAAACAATTGTATAAATTTATGATTCGTATAGCATAATTACAAAACACAGACAAAAATGCTAAAAAAAATAAAACAATTTGTACTGACTACCTACCGGTTTCACTCTCCCTCCTCTCTATATATGTACACACACACACACATTCATAACTAAGGTTTCCACACGAAAGTATTAAAAAAAACATCTTGTCCGCCATTTTGTATTTTATTTCAATTGTATTTTCATATTGAATTGAACTATAATACTAAATCAAAAATAACATGACTTTTCTTAACTCCTGCGTTCCCTTTTACTTTCATAATTCCATGTGGAAGCTTCAACTGAATCACCTTCTTATATATATATATATATATATATATATATATATATATATATATATATACATATTCTTTTTATTAGTCTTTTATTTTCTAAATAAATATATTTTTAAATTGCACCCTCTTATATGAAACACTTGTTTAAACTATGTAAAGGGATTTGAAACTTGTGTATATTTATTTTTGGATTTTTTCCGATTTCAAATTGTAAAATTTCACTAGCCAAATTATTTTTTACCTGTGGAAAACAATCATCATATTTTAATTAAATACAAAACCAAAACCAATATATATATATATATATATATATATATATATATATATATATATATATATATATATATATGACAAATTTTCATAAACAAAATGTAATACTCTTTAATTAAACTTGAAATGTTTCATTTTTCGTTCTAAATATTATTACACATCATCAACAATTCTTGTCAATGTTTAGATAAGTGAACGCATGTCAATTACATATGTAATTTTTGGAAAATATACATACACGTGTAAATGAAAAGTCAAATCGTAAAAAAATCTATAATAGTGATCGACTATTTGTAATTTTATTTAGATTACGTGAGGAGTATATCCGCTATGATTCTATTTATATCTTCAATTTTTATTCATACGTCTGAATTTTAAATTATCCTTATAAATAAAACATACAATATAATGGTCTGAAAATGTATGATAGAAACTTCACGCAAATAAAGCTATACAACAAATCTCGATAAAAACGGATTTTTATGTGGTTATACACAATTACGAAACTGTATAATTTATTTTTTTCTTCCACATTTGTAAATACTGAAAAAGTCACTCGAAAACGTATCGGATATTTCTGGGAATAAAACACCTCACATAATAATGAGATATTTGCGTACAAAAAGTGTTCATATTTATTTTATTGATTATTAAACCGTTGCCCGATAAAAGGCGAACATTCGATTAAATTACTTATAATGTATAATCAATGATAGCAAATCGACTAAAAAATAAATGAATTATAAATGTTATAAACTTTTAAATTTTCTTATCTCTGCAAATGTGTCGAGGTCGGGCCGACATCTAAATCAAATATAGGGACGCGTTAAGACAGCGGAAGTGAACTTTTTATCACTGTGGGAAAAGTATTTAATATTTGTATCTATTGCCAGACGTTAAGAGTTGGTGTCATTAATATAATTTTATAAATTTGTAAGTTCGTATCGTTGGGTAATAAGTACTAGTACAATAGACTCTATAGTTTACAGTATTCGGAAGATAGGAATGGTTACAAACAATAAAATAATGATTTCTTTTTCAAATTTAACTGAACTATAATTGAACTTAATTCTATGATTAATAATGTAAACATAAAAAAACATATAGGTACATTTACACAGTTGATCGCTGTTGTGGGATCATTTTTGTAAATAAGTTTGTCAGTTAATTATTTTCTCTTACTATTTAAACGAATTTTTAAGTATGGATTATTTTATATTAAATATATTACATTTAACATATTAGAACAAACATTTGATTCATATTTTTTTATTAGCAAATGTAGTTGAAATTTTAAGACATATATATATATATATATATATATATATATATATATATATATATATAACTAAAATAAATGGGGTCTGTATCAAAATACATTTATTATCTTTTACGTTTCCGAACAAATTCTTTGTGAAAATTTAAAATCAAATTCAAAACACACTAAAGAAATCAAATTAAGTTTTATGTTCAGTGTGGTTATAATGTGGAATTTCCAGTTTTCAATACTGTAAATGTACAGGACACTTAAACTGCTACCTATTTACTGATATGCTCGTGCGAAAATAACATTAATTGTTATAAAGTCCGAACAATTAATGTTATTGTGCCAACGACCGATTGGTTTCATAGCTGCAAAAAAATATGAAATAATAGATTGATATTTTTAATGTACACACGCGCATTTCATATTTTATGGTAACCAATCACGACGCGCGAATGGAGCTCTTCCGCATTGAATATATGAATTGTTTTAACAGTTATAACCGTTTTTAAACGACGTACCAGTAACATTAAAGCTTAATGATTTACGTTATCGACTATTAACAATCACTAATATTTTATTTGATTTTTTAAGTGGTTGCTATGTTTGTATTATATATATATATATATATATATATATATATATATATATATATATATATATATGTACATACACACACACAAATACATGTACCGTTTCAATATTGAAATTAAAATTTTCAATTCAACTAGAAAGTATTCAATTAATGTCCTTTAATAAAACAGCTCCAATCATAAATTGGATCATCATTTTAGTTGAGCTTAACTCGAGATTAAAAAAGAAAGAAAAAATGTTGATACCAAAATATGATTGGAAAAAAATATCGAATGTGAGAATTAATAGCTCCTGGGTTAAAAATTCGTTTTTTTAAAAAAAAATCTAATAAATTAATATCGTAAGTAAAACAATAAAGAGAAAACAAAATGTGCAAAAACAGTAATTTAAGAAATGAAATTTTACGATTGTCACCAATTTCAGCAAGGAAAAGGGACAGAATATAAATGTTTTTAGAAAAAATGAAATTAAAAAAGTCCTACAAACATTATAATACAATATACACTTAAATAGTAAATAGAAATTGTTCCTTACAATATGAAAGTGTATTGCAACGCAAACGCATATTTAATCTGTTAGTGCCATAAAGTAGCTTAACTCTGAAAAAGCACACAGTACTATTAGAAAAGGGCGACGAGATGAAAAAAATCACGAGATGATCACTTTAATTTTGAGTGCCAAAATTATATGGTGCGTTCAGACTATTGAAAAGTACAAAAAGATGTATAAATATAATAGAAGGTGCAAGAAGAAGAGAAGAAGAACAGAATAAATTCAAAAACAACCAAGAATTACAGATATAACATGAAATAAATTTGGAAATGGATGAAAAAAATGTCGTAAATAAATAAATTCTGAATGGATAACACATAATGATGCACTACATAGTTAACCAAAATATTCGTTCAGATGATGTTCTGAAATATATTTTCTGAAAATTTCTTAACATACACGTGTACGGTGTTCCATAAACTGAAATTCACGAAAATAATAAAACGTGTTTATGTTCAATCCGCTATTTGATATCTGTAACTCATCGAGGAGAGAGCAGGATATATTATATGAAGACAAAGACTGAACATAATGGATTAGAGTATATATATATATTAAAAAAAAAAAAATGTAATAGAACAGGTCAAATTGATAAGAAACACTACGGATATATGATGTGGTCAGAGCAAACGACAATCAAAACGGCGTTTTGGTTTGTTGGTTTTCCTACTGATTATGTTTAATACTATGATTCCACTGAATGTATATATTAATGTTGTGAATGGAATGTAATAATGCTTTTGTTCGCGGTTTTATGTCTTTACGTGGGCGTGCATAAAGGGTAAGATAAGAAACGTATCGTTTACTGAATTGATAAATCGATAGATAGCAAAGAACAAATGGATAATTTCACAAGGAAATTATATTTGAAAACAAAATTGTATGTATGTATGTATGCATGTGTGTGTGTGTGTGTGTGTGTATATATATATATATATATATATATATATATATATATATATATATATATATATATATATTCCATGTTTTTATTATAAAACATTATAATGCAATTAGGTCTATTAATCACATTCAAAACAAGGAATTTAATTCAAAGGAAAATATTGAACACCGTCAATGAAATACATTACTGTAAATTATACTACAAATTTTTGAAAAAAAAATATTTCAGTTTTAATTTTTCAGGTTTCTTATTTAATAGATAAATGTTGTTTTATTAAATGTTTTTCTACTTAAAAATATCATTCACAATATAAGTATTATTAATGTATTCAAAACAAACTGTTTAATAAAGAAGTTATTCAAGATAAATATATTTTCTAAACAACTGCAGCACAGATCGATTGTGGAAATTGTCTATATAGAGTAAGAGACGAAACATATTAGCTTTTCATAACAGTAGGTCAACTGAAGCGAATTTCAAATCAGCGGTACTTAGTATACCACATAGTTTGATAACGATGTATATATATATATATATATATATATATATATATATATATATATATATATATATATATTTACAAACAATATAAACAACTAATTATTAAAGCAACGTGCTTTTATAAAAATTCTCTCTTCCTTTTTACTATAAATATAGACTTAATACAGGATGGTAGTAATTTATTATTTTATAATAAAAAGAAACAAACACACATACAATATGCACACATAAATACACACAAAAATTTCAGATTGATGTTAGTGTAAAGTTATAAACGTTCACAATCAGTATCGATTATTTTCAGCACGTTATTAGTTACGGATTTAAATTTATGACTATATTTAAAATATAATGATAATTTGATTAAGTATATTATTATAAACCATATAATTACATACTGGTTGAAGAAAACACCACGCGTCTTTCATGAAATAAAACTAATATTAAAAATTATAAACATTAAACATATTATAAGGCGAAATAAATCAATTAGTGTTTACTTTATGATTGATAAAAAAGTTAATAAGAAAAAGCATTTTTTTTCTCTTAGCTGGACTTTATTCTTTTTAGATTTTTTCAATCATACTTTCGTCCATTATCTTAATCAACAAATATATACTCACAGATTTAATTTAACACCCTTCTAGAGGATGTTTAAAAAATGATGTTTATTGCATTTTGAAACTATAAATTCATTTTTTTTAATAATTGCCTTGGATAGTATACTTGTACGTACTATTGTAATCCGATTAGATGTTTTAATATCCATTTAGCTATTTGTCAAAAATGAAAAAGTGAATTTTTAAAAGTGAAACTATTTTGAATAATTAAGAAATTTACAATTCTTTTCATAATATATACAGTAAAGATATTCTGTTTCAATAAAATATTTACTAGAAATGGATGATAATGTATATTTTATATCTGTTAACGTTCGTTACGTATATGTTATCAGCAAACACCAAAAGAGCTAATAAACCGCAAAAAATGTAGCAGTAGATTATGGGCGCCAATAGAACCGCTGTACAAATATACCAATAGATATGACGTACAACTGACAAATGTCTACGATTATGTTTATATCTGTCATCCATAAGATATTATACACACATACATACACACATACATACATACATACAAATATATATATATATATATATATATATATATATATATATACATACATTTCATAAATAATATAAAAAAAAAACTATAGTTTCCATCGAATTATTGCATCGATGTAGAACTGGTATCGATTAAAAAACACACACAACCGTGAGAATATACCTTTGAAACCAGTTCAGATTCATATTATTACTTATTAGAACTTTTTGTCCATTATTTGATTACATATTAAACAAAAAAACGAAACTGTTTTGTATATAAATACATGTTGAAAGTTTTTTTTTTGTAATAAAAAGCAATCACTGTAAAATAATCAAGATTAATCGAACCTATATTTTATTCAATACAATAATATGATTTTCATCAGCCAATACACACATACATACATACACACACACATATTTACTGAATATATATATATATATATATATATATATATATATATATATATATATTCAGTAAACAGAATTGCACTTTTAAAATTTAAGTACTAATTTTTTGTTTCATTTTTCAAAAATAAGTAATAAATATCGAATAGAATAAATACGTAAACTGTTTTTCTATCGTTCAGCGAACAAGACGATATGAATAATTTATTTGATTCGCCTTAAAATCATGAACAATGTATACAAATTTAACTAAAGTTTATTTTATAGTGTAGTAACTGTGAATTTATTATTTTTTAAATTATTGGTAAACTTATTTTGAAAATTCTTATATATATATATATATATTGAAAATTTATATAACCTAAGTTGTTACAAACATTTTCAAAAATAGAGCAGATACCAATACTGAGCAATCATATAAAAAATATATGAATAATAATGTACTACAGTTACAATACATGGGGATTTTCTAAATGGCGAATAATAAGAACAATTTAAAATTATTAATAATAAAATTATAATTAATATATAACACTCACCCAAAGATCTTCGAGACTGATACTTCTATCTGTGTAATCAACGAGTGTTTTCGCCGACAACGGTTTTGGTTCCCTGAATTTAGACGCAATCAATAAACATGCCGTTCCAAGAAGTTGCAATTGTGTTTTCTTTATTGAACAGACGCCCAGAAATCGATCCATGTAGTTCATTGATAAAGGGAATACTTCTTCTTGACATTTTTGTTCTTCGCATACCTGAAATATTTCACTAGTATTAACGTCAATGTATACATAAATCAATTGAAAGGAGTTAAAAGTTAACATATTATCATGTAAGAATAGTTTTCATAAAAAATAATTAACATTTAATATCCAATAATTTTAAATGTTAGTACAGAATTGCTCGTTAAATATTTGTTTTTCAAAAAATATTTAACCAGCTAGTCATCATTTTATTTATTAAATTATATATATATATATATATATATATATATATATATATATATATATATATGTAAGCCATTTTCGAAGGGAGGCTGCAAAACCATTTGGACTGATTTTTCTTGGGGATAATATTTTAAATGTAGTTGCACGCAGTTATTCGCCGACAGTCATATAAAATTATTTTAAGCATATTCTAATTTAGAATACAAAATATTTACATTTTTCCATATTACCGAAAATATTCAATTTTTATTGTTATCTCATTGAAAAGTAAAATCAAATAAGTATAATAGACGTCGGGAAGAGTGTCAGAAAAAACCTTACTCTTCTTTACTCTTTAAAAAGGGCCTGTTTTATGTACGTTTATTATATATATATATATATATATATATATATATATATATATATGCACACACTTTGTTCTCATAAAAATTATTTATGTAAGATTATTTAAAAAAATTAAAGTTGAACACTGTTTTGTTGTTACGACAATATATACAAATACAAGGACACCAAATCGAAATCATTCTTCGAAAACATGATTTTAATAAAATAAATAATCAAATTCTATTAAGAGAAATAAACAAACCAATTATTTAATTATTACCATATTTCATCTCAAAGCAAGATACACAGATCAATACAAGAAATCAAAAGTTTTAAAACCGTAAGTTATTTAAAAGTACTAAACTCACACCGAAAATGTTGATCAGCAGAGCGTATAAAAAGAATTCTCTATCTGTTTCATCGCGCATCATGAATATTGAATACAACAAAAATACTTCATTCGTATTTGTACTACAGAATAGATTCTACACTTTAAATAAAAGTATATTTTAAAATTTAATTAATTTGATTCATAAAAGTTACTGTTTAAATTACAATTCAATAAAATATACGAAGAAATACTTATCAGTTGAAATAATGGTAAAAATTATATATATATATATATACACATGCAAAGACGAAAACTGGTTCACAGACGCAAGAAAACTTTCTCATGGATTATTGGTAACTGACGATAAAAACGATCACACTTCTATTGTTGTATTCACGAAAACAGAAGTTTCGAGATACCATCGAGGCCATTCTACTCTTGTCTGCTCATCCTGATATTCAACAGACATGTGATACAACAGAAATGCAAACTTTGCAAGATTTGTTTCGAATAACAGACACCGGAAAAATTTCATGCATTTTGTCATTATCTTTTTGATGAACAATGAAAATACAAAGAGATTATATATATATATATATATATATATATATATATATATATATATATATATATATATATATACATATAATATTTTAAATACTCTATTTATTAAATTACATAATATAATATTCTTAATCACACTTACATCGTACCACAAAAATAAAATGCGTTTCATTAATTAATTTCAAACTATTCAAAATGCATAACAAATACAACAAATGTAATTACAGTTCTTACATACGATTATAAATGGATTATTGTTTTTAACATGTCCACGTATGAGGATATATTTTGTATACCAGAATTCATTTAAAATAATTACTATATTTTTCATTACATAAAATATTTTTTTATTCTCACACATTCATAAATGTTATTATCTAAACAAAATTAAAAGCATATATATCTGAGCTGACTTATATTAGAAATATTTTCCTAGAGAAAAAGTCAAGATATGGAATAGTCAAACAGTAAGATTGCTAAAATACATGTTAAAGTCTAGATAATAGGGATTTAATCCCAAGGCTCGACCACTCGCCTCAAGAATACCGAGAAAGGTGACAATATCAGACAAAAACCAAAACTGTCCAAAAAAAAAACTATATTAGAAATCAAGTTGGATATCACATAATTTTAGATGTCGTTGTGCGAGTCAAAGCTGTGTTCAAAAGACTAACAAAAAATGCTACATTATGTAAATGCATCCCTTGTAATTTGTATTTTACACACGAATTATGACTATTTTTATTCCATGCGATCAGATTTATAAAACAGAAGATGTTTTTCTTAATCACAAATTTTATGGTATGGTATTTTTAAAAAATACCAATAATAATTCTGATTCTAACTGTAAAATGGTATCAAATAAACCAAAACTACAACTAATGGTATTCGTTGCTCTAATGGTCTTTAACTGGAATCTAACTACATCACTGTTCATTAGAATATTTGCTATTTAACCCTTAATAGTCGAAAGGTTCCGACTACGGAGGTATCACACTTATCCAATAGAAAAGGAAAGGCTCCGATAGAGGAACATAGAGAATTTTGTTTACAAATTAATTTATTTTCGTCTGGGATAATATTATGCGATGTAAGAAATATACAGTTACTCAAAAAAGTATTCGTCTGCCTCATAGATAATTTAATTAATTGATTTTACAATCTTATATGACCTCATACCATTTGAAAGTTTATTTCATACTTTCCTGTATGCGTGCCTCAAGAAATTAATTTTTATTATTACTCACAAAAAAAGTAAAAATATGAAGTTACATATTCCTCGTTCTGGAAATAAGCAGGATTGTCCAGTATGTTCCGCCGACAGGAGAATGAAAGGCGACCGTTAACAGATACGTACGTATTATTCAACATGTACAGGGAATCCATCGTTACACCTTATGAATTGTTTTACAAAGATTACGATACTTTGTACAATTATAAAAATTAATTTTCATTTCAAAAACATACACATGGATGTTACACCAGTTAAGTGTTTTTATTTTTTTCAATTAAATAAACTAGTTTCATAAGCGTTCTTGTTTTTTTTAATTATTATTAATGTCTTCTCTAAATTTATCTTATATTCTGTCATCTCGTAGGTGACCAGTATACAAAATATTAAATGAGTGTTGAATTAAGTACTAGTGAAGAGTGTTAAATTCTTCGAAAAGAGATAAAAATGAAAACAGAAGGAAGTCATTGTTCTATTCTATACAAGAAATTAATGTAATTTTCATCTAACTATTTCTTGTATGAGATATTTTTTAAATTATAAAATCTAGATGCAAGTGAATTATTTATTAGAAATTATTATTTCATTTATTATTCAGTGTACAGTGACTTTTATTTCAAGAAAATACACTTCCTTTGATAATACAAAATCATTTTATCGCTTTTATTTATTCACTATTGTATTTCATAAATACAAGATTAAACTCATACACACACATGCACACATACATACATATATACATACACATATATATATATATATATATATATATATATATATATATATATAATCAAGAAACATATAAGCATTAAAAATTCGAAAAACTGTTCGATTCTGTGTACAGATATACGGTACGATTAACTCGACAACAATAAACGATACAGTTCAAAGATGATATGAAAAACGATTGACTGAAAACGAATCGTTATTAAAAACGGAAAGTATTGTTTTAATGAATAATATTTATTCTTTCAAGCATATTAAACTATCTGTTTATACGTGCACAAAGAATAAAACAACTTTAACAATGTATTGTATATAAATGTTTACGAGTTCGAATTAACAATGGACAATTTGCGAAATCATAAAAATAATATAGTCATCAATATTTATTACGTTTAATCATGATATACATATATATATATATATATATATATATATATATATATATATATATATATATATATATACCCGACATATTCGATTACATCTATACAATCGATAGCAGGAAATGAAATAATATAAAAGATATTCGTTACACTATTTGTATTACACTGCCAAGAATGTTTGTTTTAAATATACGAAAAATATTAGTTTTAAATAAAATCAAATAATTGTGAAACTTAGGTAGCAAGAAAATGTCATTACTTTAACCAACAATCCTTGATTGACTGAATAATGTACAAAAGGTATATTATATAAAAAAGAAACAATGTTTGAAAATGGTTTATCAGAAACACTAGTTTTCTCCATCCTAATCTGTGTTTAATAAGGAACACTTTACTGATGAATTTTCTTAAAATAATTCCAATTCTTTTTTTAAAAGTTGTTTTTGATCTACTATTACGTTTTAAACATTTGTCTGATACAAAATATATTTTTTACTTCAATAAACACACGTGTATAGACACACACAAATAAATAAATAAATAAATATATATATATATATATATATAACTAACAAAATGTATAATAAAAAATATGCAAATACACTTGATTCGTTTTGTACGAAATGCCATTTATAAGAATTAAAAAAAGAATACGCGACACTGGTTCCATTAATTTAATGTCGTGACTTCTATATGAATCAAAGTGTGGGTGAACCCATTTTAGAAATACTTTTTTTAAAAAAAGTAAGAAATTAATGACAATAAAGAAAACTACTCTGAAAAATAAATATATTTTTTTAATTGTTTAAAGGTATCACGTTCTTTATTTTCGTATTCTGACGCTGTTATTACAATATAAAAATAACACACCACTGCTGTTCAAAAAGTCCAGCAAAAATGTTATGTATGCAAAACAAAATATTTGAATTCTGCGAAATATAACCATAAATACGTTTCATATTTTATACTACGTGCATATGTATTACACATATATACATACATTCATACATATACATATACATACATATATATATATATATATATATATATATATATATATATATATATATATATATCAGTGACGCATTACAGCTTAATGGGGCCCAGGCAAATTTGAATTAGGGGCCCCATGCACAGTGTTATACTACCGTTATTTGCCCATAAGATACCGCACCACTAGTATATATATATATATATTGGACAAATTAAAAAAAAATGTTATTTTTTGAAATTTTTTTAATACTTTCATGTGGAAACCTACGTTGAATATCTATCTATATATATATATATATTCTCGTATATGAGAATATAAACCATATATACATTTGGTATAATTAACTCAGATATGCACAGTTCACATTTTGATATTCTATATTTGCAAATCATGAAAATTCGCAGTGTTCAATCGCATCTAATAACATCTTATTGTTAGTTTTTAGATAAAGAAGAAAACTATATGAAATGAATTGTTAACCAAGGCGTTATTTCAAACACATGTCGTTTTACATACATATTGATTAATAGTAATTTTTTTATCATGATTAAATGGTATCTAAATTATAATTTAATTCTGATTGATCATCTATAAATCCATTAACGAATTATAAACAATAACGCCGGACTTTAAAATTATGTTTAAAAGTAGAAAACACCTTATAAAGACAATATAAATACAATAATATACTTAATGTTCTTTTGAATAAGTGGAATATGATATAATTATATGTGAAAAAATACAATTACGATTAATTCCGACGAAAAAAATGATACATAAAACATTAGTGGGCAGAAATGCGCATTAAGAAATAAATAATAATCATCAAACGTTTTCGTACGAATGGTCAAAGTATACGATACAACAATCGCGTATTCCTAATTTTAACTCTTATATGTATTCTAGTGGCTCCAAGGACAAAATAGGCCAACGGCCGCGTCGTGTAGACAAAAATGTACTTACATGGTTGGAATTTCATTTTCGGCGACTCAGTAACCAATAGTCACAGCACCGTGATGTGATCTCCAATGGAGCCCCCGTGTAAACACGACACGTCATTACAACAAATTTACTGTGCCGTCTCATTAAGTGAACTTTCGTAAAACATTTTAATTGAATATGACACACATTTATTGAAAAATATACCACTTTTGATCAAAAAACATTTAATCAAACGAAGGCATGTTTTCGCCTAAATGATCGTGTATGTGTGGAGACGGATATATATATATATATATATATATATATATATATATACACAGATTAAGAAAAATACTGAAATATTAATATAATCTGAATAAAAAGTATGCTCCTATAACCTAAGTATCATTCAATATTTAAATGAATAATATGTCGTGGGTTCGAATTGAATCCATTTTCACAAAATCGATTTTCAGTTCATAAGATATTTCTTCAGTACACAATTGTTTTTCATTTTTAATAAGTTTCAAAATGTTGATCATACATTATTTATATATATATATATATATATACATATATATATATATATATATATATATATATATATATGTGATTGAAATCATATTATAAACAATACATTACTCTTAATTTTCAAATCATGTAATAACGAATTTATTCAAGCATAAAATTTTATTAAAAATCTGGCTTTGTTGAATATCTGGTTGAATAATCTGACTTTGTAAAATAAATCATGATTTGCTGGTAATTTTTTAAGTGAATAACAGAGAAATTAATTCTTTATCTCAAGTTTATTTGTATCGACTCCATTAAATACTAACATACGTTTTTAGTAAAATGAGGAGAGAATTGTGTAGATTATCAATTGTACCAAAATTTCTAAGAAAGTTAAAACTCAATTACAACACAAGACGATGACACACAATGACAATTTATTAACTTATCAATATATAGATAACGCAACATTTTAAAATATTATTTTATATACTAAACGTTAAACGATTTATTTTTCATCACTACAAAATCAGAAATTGTTTAATTTTTCTGAACATTCTGATTTATATTAAAACATTTTCCGCATGAACACATTAGTAAAAATTACTTACATTTAGAAAAAAATATGGATCATTCTACTCAAAAAAAAGATGTAAGAATTTAAACCAAACAAAAAGTAAACAAGCGTTTAAAATACAATTTTAGACTAATTGAAACTGCTTTTATCAATAACTATTAAAAAGGTGTCAAACATTACCTAAATATAAAACTCACTTCTAAATGTCTGATTGGGTACAATTTCCTTCAACGCTTTAATTCTGATTTTCATAGTAACATTAAAAATAACTCTTTTGAAATGATTCATTTTTTACTAAAAATCTAAAGAGCAAAGCTCAAAACGTGTTCATTATAATAAAGTATACGATTAAAAAGGTTAAAAATCAAAACATTGCTTTCCATTCAATCGATTTAGTTCCGAAACTTTTAGATAAATCAGTATTAATTCTAATTTACAATAGATTCGATGTTTTCCTCTACAATCTTATAAATTCTAATACGACCTTCTAAAGAGTACGCAAGTCCTGGCTCTAATTATAAGTAACAGTAAAAATGATATCTTTAAGTCAAAGAACGCATTTAGAAACAATGTTCCAGTAGTGAAATACACCGTTTATGAAATACTTTGAATTAGGATAATAATAACACAGATATCTTTATTTCAAATACACAAGTTTTATTGTTATTTCATAAAATTGTACAACTGATTTTTTTTCTTAAATATTCAATTACTTTCATTCGATTAATGTTATTTCAAATACATTCTTTTACATAAAAACACATTCGATTTGGTACTATTTTATAATTTTACACATATTTAAAATATATGAAAATATAATATACATTCAGTTATAAATTATACGATATTATATGAAAATGTTATCTTCTAACTGAAATCAAGTACGGCCAAACTCATACATACAACACATTATTCATTTATGAGTACTTTTTTATTTACAGAATTATACAGGTTTTCAAATAGTTTACCTGTCTAGAAGAAAAATATATAATAAAGAAAATAAAAATCAAATACAAATTAATTTAATTTCGCTATTGAAAACACCGTTAAGTTCATTTTAACTAAAACGACTTGACCATTTAAACCGAATTTCTACGATTTTTTTAATAAATTGAAATATGTTTTTTAACACATAAGCAATGTAGATTGTCTTAAAAACTATAGTACTGAAATGTTAGAGATGTGATAACATAAGAGAACACTTAAATACTATTTAGAAATAAGAGAAAAATGAACTGGACGACTTTAAAAGTGCATTCTTTTATTTTCACAAATATGAATTGCTAAACAGCTTATTTTAAACATTCTAGAAAAGATTCACTGGTCGCATAACAAATGAAATGTATAAATAAAAGCAATGCTTCTTTGTGACGAATTGCATTTCAAGATTTTTTGTATGTAATTCAATAAAATTTGCGGCGACGAATTTATTTTGTTTTCTATTATCATATTGTTTTTATAAACACCACTGTTGTGCATCCGAAATTCTTACACTGGATACGATTTTATATCGAATGCAAAAGTCAGAGTTAAAGCAATATTGGTTTCCTGTAACGCACGAACGAATTTGCGTACATTTCATAAAACTCGGAAAAAACCTTAATAATATGTATAATAATAATAATAATCGTGTTAAGACGTCAATAATTAGTAATAAACGCTTCCACAACACTGTGTTCATTGTTATTTCGTAATGGTGTCATTGTACTCGTCACGTAATCATAGTTGACATTGAAAACAGCAAAGTCTATTCAATGGTGCCACAGTCTGTCTCCGTTTTAAGAAATTGTGTATACAAAAAAAGTAAATGATCTTTCGATGCTCGAGCATCGATTTTTACAACACAGAACCCCCCACGTTTCAATTATGTTTATTTTCTACGCGAGTGAACGACATAATATAGCCCAGACAAGTTTTTAGACCGGCGTTAATTAAAATGATACACGTCAATGTATGAAAATCTCTTTTGATAGCAAAACATTGTTTCACGGCACAGTGAAAACATCACCTAAAACGCCAATCTGTAAATCACGTACAATGTCAACAGTGTATCTTTTTTTGATCAAATTTCATGTTTTTTTTTTGTCTAATAATACTGACCAATAAATCCATCATTTTCGTCTTCCGAAACATGCATAGAAATTTATTCATTGTATTTCATGCTATTTGTACAGATTTCGTATTTTATGCATACATACACACATAAACATACACGCGCGCGGATAAATGTAACCATTATTTTATTATTAAATATAAAACATGCAGTTTGTAGAAAACTAGCAAGACAGGTACATACATCAACACGTTTCTTGTTAAAGACAAAATCACGTATAAGTAATAAAAAGAATTGAATATAACAAACTATTCAATATATAATTGAAAATAAATAAATTTATTTTACGTTCTTAATTAAAAGAAGATATGGGAATATTTCATTTCTAGCTACGTCTTAATTTAGATATTATGATTGGATATTTAAATATTCAACATTTAAATATGTTAATGTTGATTTGAAATTAGTTATTTGTTAATTATTCACTTTTTATGCATATATTGAATACTTTAAGAGTGGAAGAATATATATATATATATATATATATATATATATATATATATATATATATATATATATACATAACTGATGTATGCAATTAATCGAAGAATGCTGTTATTGATTAAAAATAATATAACATGCACTATGCACTTTCAAATAATAAAATGAAAATTCTTAGAAATCCGCAACGATTTACCGTATTTACCATTTTTAATATATTTTTTTAGAAAGAAAATGAATTAAATTGAGGAAAGGTACTTATTTATTAGAACTTAGTTGTTAGTTTACTTTAACATATAGGTATAGTAGCTATATATTAAAATCGAGAAATTATTAATAGATATAACGGCACAATTTATGAAAAATCAATCGATTAACAAAATGAAATACTAAAATTAAAATGGATAATTAGTTACTAGACTTCAAACGATATTTTTTTACGAGTATGGTAATTGTATGTCTGTTCTTCTATATATATAAACAATGAAAGTAAAAATGTGAACCGTTTAAATAAATAATTCAAGTAATTCAGTAACATAACCTAGATACATGACAAAAATCTGACTTAATGTTCGACTTTCAATAAAATGTATAATATGGCCGTTTTACGAATAACAGAATTTGAATAGAGTATAATGAAAAATTGTAGTCGTTTTATTATTCGTCGCAATGCTTAGTCAGATCGACTCGACGGCGCCAAAACTTTTCCGTTCGTCATGCTTAAGTAACGACATCGACATCAAAGTGCATGACTGATCCCAATCACAATTTGCAAATATTATTCAATTATTTGCATATTATTAAAAATATAAATAATACGTACTCGATAGTCACAATACTGTCATGTTGACGGTTTAAATAACTCGAAATAGTCTATCGTTCTAAAACAACACATATTGTGGCCATAGTTCTTTTAAAACAATAAAAACGAGAACGACAGCGTCATCGTTTAAATTTTAAATGGCACAGAACGATTTAAATGTGGTAAAAAAAACAACAAAGAACAAATCAATTGGAACAATGACTGGTTTCCGATTTACGCATGGGTACAGAAAGGTTATACCGAAATTTGCCTAATAAAGCAATAACAGAGTACAATTTATTTGCAAATATAAAGTCATTCCGCGGTCGATATTTTACGATTGAATACAATGGCAACGAAACAAACATTAATTACAGGTACTTTTATGAACTTTGTAAACATTCACACGTACCGATGAAGATTATTGTTTTGGCGATGCAAAACAAACGCAGACACGGTGTGGGTTGCGGTTTTCAAGTTTCCAAATTGATGGTTTCCACGCAAGAGGGCGTCAGTTAAATAACCTGCGATGAGTCACACGCGCGCAAATGCACTTTAAATTTTAAAGGGCATTCGAGCGCTGAATTACACTGGATACTATTTTAGGTAATCAGCAAATCTGTGCAACAAATATACGTGAAATGTCGGTGGTTGAGATTCGACGACTTGGTAATTGGCCATTGAACTATAATTTACTTCATAATCTTTGATTAAAATTCATTTACATTATAACATATGTCTACACACACACATATTATATATATATATATATATATATATATATATATATATATATATCTGTATGTATGTATATTCAATAAATGCATGTAGATTTCATTTACATTACCACAGTAATCTACATGTTTATTATCAAGGAAATATATATATACATATATATATATATATATATATATATATATATATATATATATATATATAAAGTACTGATAAGAAGTACTATTATTTTAAATGAAGTGTTTATATTGTACGGCTAATATCGTTTTAGCATTTTAATTATAAATTGTTCATTTTTGAGAAAATAATCAAAGTACAAAAAACTAGTACAGCTAAATATCGAAATGCATTATTAGAAGCACGTTTTTCCTTAAAATCTGTACATAATAATTGATACAATTTCAATAATTCACTATAGCGTATAAATCATTATACACATACGTATATTTCATTTTATATAAGTTCAAATGCAATTAGGTTTCGTATATTTTCAACAATTGGTAAGTATAGATAAATAATATATGAAAATAATCGGTAATGAAGATAATTATGACGTTTAAAGAATGTATGGGTTGACAAATGTTTGGTACCTGTTTTAACAGATCATTAGTAAGATATAGTTAAATAAATATTTTCTCTAGTAAATTTAAATCAAGCGTTAGAAATCAATGAAGTACCTTAAAATTATTTCGCAGTGTCTGTGAAACGTAGAATCTTTTATGAAATAAAATTCATCCGCAACGTCAATCTATAAATATATTATTAAGACATTTTATTTTTGAAACTATGATCATTTCAAAAGTTCAATACTTAAAAGGTATTTTGAAGTCAGACAAGAGAATAGAGAAACTATCGAAATTATAATTCACAGAAAATGTTATCCATTAAGACTATTACAAAAAAAGGTTGAATTTATAAAGTTAATAGAAATATGTATTAAATTACATGAATAAATAAATAATTAAATATATATATATATATAAACGATGAATGAAAAAAATGCATAAATACAAGTTAATTTTCAAAAGTTAATATCAGAAACCATTAATAAAACAAATATAATCATTGGTAGTATTGGAAAAAAAGTTAAAGGAGACAGTATTTTAAAATCTTTCGGATAATTGAAAAATTATAAAACTGTGTACGTGCAACTAAAAATATGGCTGCAGTTGAAATACATATGAACATGGCAATTTCACGCCAATAGTCGTCAGCTGTTTAGGCGCCAAACGTCTACATTGGTGCATATTTATATTTGATAAGGAAGGATACATAGCACATATATACATACATACACAATACAGTCATATACTTGTGATTATTTATATATACATATATATATATATATATATATATATATATATATATATATATATATAATCATTTTCGCATGTGTTTGTGAATTAAAGAGTTGTATATAAGTAAAGTATTTACACGTAATATTATGGAAAGTATACAAACATTAAAAACTTAAAACGATAAATAATTAAGAGAGGGGGTATGAAATCGTAATGCATCGAAAGAAGATGACACGTTGCAAATATCTTTTCAGCATATGTATTGAATTTCGTTGCGAAATGTAAAGTATGCACGGCAATTTCTCACCGGCTCGAATGCGACTGTTGTTTTCATTTGTTAGCAATTCTCTTGGGATATTTAAAATTTAAAAGGAAAACGACGTTGCACATCATGTGTATACCAAGTAATACATGCACGTTTTTATTGACAATGTTATCAAACGATATTCACTGCGTTTTTTTTTTAAACCTAATTAAAGTAGACTACATTTTTATATCATGTTTACTTAAGTATACAAATATGTGCGTGCACGATATATTTGAATTCACTAATTAACATAGAAATGTGTGTATACATGAACGCATATTATTAACATATACCCACACAGATATATATATATATATATATATATATATATATATATATATATATATATATATATATATATATATATATAAATAAGCTATTATACATTTAAGTAACCACTATATAATATTTATTTAAATAAAAAGTACATATATATATATATATATATATATATATATATATATATATATATATATATATATATATATATAGACATTCACGCACATATGTTCATGTGTTTTGTTTCGATGGTTTTGAAACAGTGGTATTTTAAACCAAGTGTTGTCTTGTGATTTAAATTTTAAAAGGAACGGTGTATTGAACTTTAATTTTCGTTCTAATAATATGAGTGTTTATATGTTAATCATTTGTGTGATACGCATTTAAAATTATATAATACTCGAAACTTATTTTACCAGTTTACAACAATTAACATTTTCATTATCAATACCATTATTGTGAATTTTATTTGTTACATTTTTTACACATATAATGAAAATGTTTAATGTGGAAATAACTCCGGTCTTTTTTTAAAAAAAAAAATATACTATAATCATGTCGGTAATACGAATCTATTTTTTTAAATGTTATAATGAAAGGAATTTTACGAAAATCAATTTTACTGGAGCTAGAACAGAACAAGCCTATCAAATGATGCATAATGCATATATTCATTTTATATATATATATATATATATATATATGTAAATAGTATTATTTTTATATTCATTCAAAAACAGTTCAAAAACTAAGAAGTTAGGAAAGTAGTGATACGATTAGTGTTATTTATGTAGTGGTTGTAACAATATATTAATGTAATTTACGACAATATTAAAATTTAACCAGAATCTTTTAAATAGAATATCCAATGTCGGTAATTGAAATAGAATTTAAACTAGTATACACAAAAGCTATCTGGTTTTATTTGAAAGTAACAATTTAATTGCTGTAATTACCTGATTTTATGCTATAGGCATACAATATTAACTGTGCGTATAACATAATTCCTAATCTATGTTCGTATGTAAATTATTTTTAATATTCAAGTAATCTATAAATTTTCAATCTGGATGTTTTTATTCGATTACTTTAACTGGATCCTTTAAAGTAACACTTCTAATCACACAAAATCTATAGAAGTAAACGATTTCGTATGTTAATTATATTTTCAGTTATGGGCAGACAAATACTGTAAATATGCTGTAAATAAACGACCGAAACTTTAACGTCTACATCATATTTAACATCTAAAATGTTATCTGCATTTGCAAAACAGTTGGCTATACAACAGACATACATTTACTGGTATGATCTACAATCGAATTTATGAATGATTGAATGTGGAACCACACAGAATCACAGTATTAACAACAACAATCGTCGTTTATTGTTACTGAAAACGTTTATAATTTGACGTTGTTTGGCTAGAAAAGGTATGTGTAAAAAGAGGTGTTCTTACTCATGGACGGGAGATAAACAATCGTGGGGACGGAGTTGGAAGCCGGAGTGCTTACCTCCAGCATCCACTCAGCCACAATCTTCCTCATTTGGGGCGTCAGCTCGCGCTGAACACATTCGAAATATGAACTCGAAGGTGTATATCCTTCTTCTCTCTTCAATAAATTCTGCAACACACGTTTGTCGTTCAGTAACACAGGATCCAGGTATGCTCTGCACTCAAATTCCGTCGTTTCGTAACATAGCAAGTTCATATTGCTGTCGCTCGCTCCTAAATCGTACCTCAAGAGCGTGTGTAAAAAAATTTACTGCAAATGTATATATAACCAAAACGTGATTGAACTGATCGAAGAGTCACACAACGTATAACAATATGGTCACAGTTAACATTCGAACAAAGAAATATAAATATATAAGTTATTTTCAATATTAAAGTAGGTCCTTTATTGTATATTTATTCTTATTTCACAACTGTGTTTGTTCACATTTAATAGCACTTCGACGGCAACAATGAAGCGAAATACGAGACGATTGCCGTAGTTCAATGTCAGATTACAACAAATGTGTCTCGATTAAAAGCAAAAAAAAATATATGTTTTCGTTAGTGAATAATAATACAATGTACAAAGATTGAGTTTATCGTTCAATAATACATCCGGATTTAAACAGTGTCTTGTATTTGTGTTTCAATACCGCGAATCGCTTTAAAATAAAAAAAAATGTTTCAACGACTTGACGTGTAGTGTTAAAATTTCGAAACGTCAGACTTCGGCAACCCACCAATCCACAATAATCCACATGAGAATCGTTCGGTGCTGGCGCTTAGTTTATTTAGTTTTACTCCCCACTACATTTTTGCCGGTCCCTACTCCACACTTGTTGATTACCAGAACAAACTAAAGGATTCTCGTCTTTCTTATACACAGTAGAGCAACCATGGTACCGCTCAAGGAAATCTATCAGCTGATTGTGTGTAGAGTCACACAGCCATGACTAAAGACCGTGTTATAGCAGCCGAAAAAGAAACAAACTGATTTGTTAAGAAATACTTACTGTTTAATTATTGAATATTTTTTTTGTTCTGAATTTTTGCTTTTCTATTTGAATTTGTAATTTATTTCAGACAATTAAAAATTAATGTTTTTTGTCTCATTATTACCCATATATATATATATATATATATATATATATATATATATATAGGTAATTTTTAAATGTAATTTTTACCTATTTTATCAACAATAAGTAATTTTTGCCTAGATATTATTTTGTCTATATAAATTCCGGTAATAAATGTGTAAGTACATTAAAAACTAATACGCATATTAAATAACAGAAAAATGTACACATGTTTACATACAAAATGACTATAAATATAGAATTATATATATTTATATATATATATATATATATATATATATATATATATAAAATGACTATAAATATAGAATTATATATATTTATATATATATATATATATATATATATATATATATATATATATATATATATATATATATATATAGTACAATGACGAACCTTGACTGTACTTTTTAATAATTGTTGGACGCTTATATCTTTAAATAGAGTAATGCCTTAACATCTTAAAAAATTAATTATCAAAATGTACAGTTACCACAAGCGAAGACAGACTGTTTTACGAAAATTTGGTATTATTATATAACAGTGAATAATAAAAAATAGAATATATCGAACATAATAAAATTCCTCTGCACAAGTTCTACACTAGTATAGTCTGATAGAAAATACCTGTAAACGTACAGAAAATTTTTAAAATTGAAATAAATACTATTTAATATAAATAATCGATTATTTAATATCGATGAGTATTAATGTTTTCTTTATATATATATATATATATATATATATATATATATATATATATATATATATATATATACTTATATATATATATACTTATGTATAAATAAAAATCGAACAAATCGTATTAAAAAGTATTTTTGAAATAAGAATTTAGTTTTTGTAAACCGTTCTGTCAGTGATATATATTACATTCCACAAATTCAGAGTTGAACTCATGACGGTTGCTTAAGAAGCTGTCGCTCTAGCTACTCAGCTAAAATTAATTACTGCTTTATTAATTCATTTGCATATTATGAAGGTCGGACATTTGGAATTCTTTACCTAAATGCGGGTCAATGAACAAGTTTAAACAAAATTTACTGATTTCGTTTTAAAACCTTTGAAAATTTTCTGACCGTTTCAAAATTATATTAAAATATAAATAAGTTTAGAAAAAAGTAATTTTCACAAGAATAATCACTTCTACCTTTATTTAAAATAAAATTATTAAAAATTTCTTCGATATTATTTGATTCCTTTTGTTAAATTATTTTCTTCTACAAATATTTTCAGCTACATTTTTTTGAAAGAGTATTTTTTAGAAAAGAGAAAAATAATCATTGTTAATTTGAAGTAAACAATAATCAAAATGGTTAATAACAATTATTAAACGTTTTTAATAAGAAATTATGGTTTATGTGGGATTAAAATTTTTTGGAAAAAGGGATTTAGACACCGTGTCGATAACTGTCTAGTGAATTATTGCAAACTTCTTGTAAATTACAATGTTAATTTATTCATCTATTACTTCGAATTCGAATTTTACAACCTTGTCCTTTTTTAATACTGTATTTAGTAATTTATAATACAATACACCTAACATTCTTCTATTGTATGCATCTATAGATTGAATGTCATTAAATATAAAACATTGCAAACATCAAACGTATACTAAAATTTACATTTTATGTATTTTAAAAGTTCATTAATAATTTTTTTAATACAATACAATTCTGACATTGTGGTTAAATTCATTCGAAAACTTTTTTTGGTATTAGTATTGTTTTCGGTTTTCACTTCCTATGGAACATCTGTAACAGGCGACTTTCAATTTGTTCATAACTAAGAACATTTCAAAATTAAATACCTTTTTAATAAATGTTGTACTTGTTAACACATTAGAGTATGTTTTTATGCTCTTTTATAAGTAGGAACCGTAAATAAGAGTTCAAAATATGATTAAAGATGAGATCTATTAAAAAAATTTTTCTAACAGTCAACTCGGATTTTAAATAAATTCTGAAAATATTTATTTATTTTTTAATCAGTATTAAAAACTGTTTCAGAGGTTGATTGTTGTTATTAGTTTTTCTCGAGTATCATAATATATATATATATATATATATATATATATATATATATATATATATATATATGTATGTATATTGTATTATTTGTAAAATTGATTTCATATTATTCTATTTTCAATCAAAAAAAAATTAATGTCTTATCATAAATATGAATTTTATTTTCTTGCCAACTGAACAATCAACCAAAGCAGGTATATTTATCAAATTGTAATTTATTTTTTAAAAAAAACTATTTAAAAATAAAAAAATGAAAATTTACGTTACAATACTAAAGTAAGAAACTGATAAACAAAAAGTCCTTTTTTTATCAACGATTTGAAATAGATTACAGATATATCTTGAATATAAAATAGAATGTAGACAAGAGTGTGCGCAGGAGACAACTTCCGTTCACACGACGATGCGACATCTCTGCAGGGGGCGGGAGGCGATGATTATATTAATGGCGGGGTTCGTTGTGGAAGTAAATAAGATGACACTTGACTATGTCGGCTGATCGACTCGTCGCCAAGCGGAATTACTTCTGTCGACGATGTCGCCTGCGATTCATCTCATCATATTCTCAGCTGGAGAGATAAGTGAGATAGTTTGCAAAAAAAGACACTAATCACGCATGTCGAGTGGGACATTTACGTACTGTCATACTGTATTCAATTTCTGAACGTGATAGTCAGTAACTATATGTTGATCGTTGTGTCGTAAAAGATTGACTGAATAGAGGAATAAAGAAGCGCGTGTACGCGAATACATCCGACCTGCATATATTGACCGTGTGTTTTCCATTCCTAATGGAAGACATCAGACGGGCAATATTTGTAAGCGCACCATAAAACAGTATGCGTCTTAACCGCTTACACTGTAAAAACAGTGCTTTTTTCATCCAGTATCTGCGGACACTGTCCGTAGGTGTAGACAAAGTTTAATACATCAAAAGCACGATTTTTGTTGCATCGACACATACATGTATATTCCAACACAGATATGCTACAGTACATAGCTTTTTAACCGGCAAGTTTTTACATAAAACCTACGATATAAGAATTTTATTTTAATATTTTCGTGCTCGTTTCAGTAAATGACATTTTGATAATCTCCGTATTAAACACTAGAACTACCGACGATCCACGTACACCTACTTCTACCGGATGGATCAAAATGACTTGTTATTGAAAAGAACAAGTCATTTCAAAGAATACATATATAATTTTATGCATTTTTATGTATGTTTCTGTTTTATTTAACGGAAATTGAAAATAAACTTAATAATCATTTTTAAATAATTACACCTACAATTGAAAGACATTTTTAACAGTTTAAAATCATTTTAGCAGTGCGTTTACCACATACACCTTTATTATATGTACCACAAATATTATTTGTTTTATTATTTGTACAGTATACTGTTTGACATCGTTTACGTTCCATCGAAATATGTGTCTCATTTTTTGATGGTATGTATGAAAATATTTGCTCTGATTCTGTTGCGAATCGTTCCGTTAGATCTTCATAATCACTTGTAAGTTCTTCAGCAAACTGAAGTAAGAATTCTTTTCTTAACAGATTTTCCCTGTTGTTTCGTTGTATAATATCCAGGTATTTATTCCGGCAAGATCTAAGATATTATAAAATACTTGTAAAGACCATCTTCGGGATTCAATTTTCACATCATATTTTCTAGCAATTTAATCTGTCATGTCTACACCAAATTTGGTGTTGTTATAAAATACCACAGTTTCGGGCAAACGTTTTTAATCTTTTTCAATTTTGAGCGATTTATGTTTTGAAGTCAATAGCAATAATTTTTTTACTTGGTTTACTTTTATATGTAGTACGAGTACAATTTTCTGATTTATAAAGAATTGTCGAGAAGCGAAGCATATTATCCTTCTTTAATCTTGCAGGTTTATGTAATTTTCTCTTATTTTGTCTAATGGTGCCAGCCAAAGTAGTTCTTTTAGTTTCTAGTTTTATTACTAGTGACAAACTTGTGAAGAAATTATCTGTTCTCCCGCATCCAGCATATGGCTCCATAAGTTTTAGGATGACAAATTCACCCAAAGGTACTAATGATCTCACTTCATCTTTTCACAACAAAACTATCCAACAAGCGAGAGATATGAAAAAAGTAAAAGAAGAATGCAATAATTGAGCAAACATAACACATGTATTTTTTTACAATCTTTCTCGACGTATATGTACTGAAATATATTTAATTTGCTTAAAAAGTATTTGAACTATAAGGAAATATTATGAGAAACTTTTGAAATCAACAGTTTACCTCCGTTCCGTGAGGGATCAAAATGACTCATCTCGGTATATGTAGGAATACTACATATAATTTTTTACATAAAAGAATAAGAAAACAAGAAAATTACTTTATAGAATTAATAGATATTTCAATAAAAGTTAGAAAAAAATTTAGAAAATAAGATTTACTAAAAATTAGTAATGTTTTACAAGAAATGATAAAACAAGACATTTTGACCCCCTTGGTAGATATAGTGTTAAATAACTCTATAAATTTTGATTTAGTTTTGACATGAGACTTCAATATACTTCATACTTTACTACACTAATATATTTTATTGTTCTTTTTACGTACATCAATATAAATTGATTTTAACTTTGTTAGCAATTTATTTATATGGTCTCGCACCATTTGATTTTGTAATATAATAGTTTTGCATGTTACTTTCAATAAATTTATGATTTCAGTTTTCTCAGACAAGTGAAAATCAGAAATCTTATCATAAACTTTGTTTTTATATGTGATTTTAAAGTTTATGACTGAATTAATTTATATTTTTATAATTAATGTACAAGTAAGAAAAAACAAAAAAGAGAGTAGTTCATTTATACTTTGTTGGTTCGCAAAAGTATTTATACATTTTTTATAACATAATACAATGTGGATCAATATAGGTGTTTTAAAAAATAATTTAAAACATAAAATTTAAATACTAAATATTGTATAATCATAACAAGATTTTATCGTTAATAAAAGTTTAACCTAGCTTAAATAGTTTTATAACTATATTTTTTCTTCTTTTGTATGAAATAATTATTACATTCTTTAATTGTTCAAATGACTCGAATAAAAAATAAATACTTTAAGGCAAAAAGAGTTTGTAAATATGTATATATGTGTAGTACTTATAACTTCAAAACTAATAATATATATATATATATATATATATATATATATATATATATATATATATATATATACACTGTTGATAAATACATTAGTATTATAATAGATTAATCTGTTAATACCGTCATTGTCAAACTACCAAAAATGTATGAACACAATACAACTGTAATTAAAATTAGAAATTTTAAATACGTTTTATATTTTGTTTAAAATGAAGTTTCCAAATAATTCTGATAAAGCAGTTTATGCAATTTTTAAATCTTCACTTAGTTATGTTGCAAACCTTAATATAAAAAAAAGAATAAAACAAAAAAGATTCTTACGTTGAGTAAATAAAATAAATATTATATTTTATAGAAAAAAGGAGAATAAAAGAAATCATATAGTTGAAGTCAATTATAAAATGAACATATCATGGAAGCAAAAAGAATATATATATATATATATATATATATATATATATATATATATATATATAATAATTATAAGATCAATTTTGTTGATTTATCTATATCATTTAAAAATCTTATATTACATAAAAACTTACGTATGGGATGAAGGTATCTGAAGCTTATAAATGGATTCAGTAAAAGAGACTTTTAATGTCGTAAACTGGATGTATTTGCACTTCATAGTAGGTTGCCGCGCGTTATGTGTAGGATTAGCGCATAAATCAAAATCAATCAATGAAAATGATGCATTATTTAAAAATGTACAATCACAACAAAGATGTATCAATGTGTTTATTCAACGTAAATTCCTCGGCAATCATACCTTCGAAAGAATTTATCTGAGTAACAAGTGCATGTTTTGTACTGTACGTTTATGCTGAAGTCTATTCACGGGTAAGACATTTTTATTACGGTGAGTGTGTTTCCTTGAGAATACTGTTTTTCATATGATAGAGAATCGGTATAATAATCATTTTTTTTTTTAATAAAGAAATGAATTTTATTGTAGTTGAAACATATTCGTCTATAAATTAATGAGAATATAAACAGATGTTTTAAAGGACATGTGAGTAATTTCTGATAGATTCCGTACCCCGTTCGTTTTAAAAATGTCCATATGAACAAAAGTCGAAATAGCAGCAATAGTAGATATACAAGTATTTTAACTCATTAAGCTTCCAGTTTTGTTTTCTTATAATGTACTTAATTTGCATTCGATATTCATTTTATTGTTATTAACAAGTGTATATTAGATATAAATATCACTATATATAAGTAAATATAAATGACAAACGATAATACTAGAATATTTTCCCTTTTTATGATTCTTATAAAACGCTAAGATATTTTTACATGAAATATCTTTACCTCGTGCGCAAAGTTTACATGTTACCATTTTTTGATTTTTGAGTTGTAAACTTGAAGTGCACTTATTTTTTTTAAATGAAGGATATTTAAAAATATCATTTTTTAAATAATACATTTTTTAAATGTATATACTTTTCAAACAATATCTAACATAATGAAGTCAATTATTGATCAAGAACAGTTAATTATTTTGTAAAATTTTACCTATAATCAATTATGAACAAATCATATACTTTATAGTTCGATAATACAATAGTTATTAATGTGTAATAAATATTTATTCCATTGACATTTTTTTCTGTCCATAAAGATAATAATGAACGTAAAAATATTGTCTATCCAACACTATAATTAGAAAATACTTTAATTCAAAACAAACTATAGAAAAATTTAAGAAATCTATATTTTTCTGTTATATCCATCACAAATAGTAACATGTACTTTCAATTTTGTTATAATATTAATGTATTTTAATCGTTTTGACAATTATTTTAGTGATTTTTCTTATACCTAGAGGCAGAAAAAAATTGAAAATTGAAAATTAAGAGAGAAGAGAGAATTTGAAAAAAAAGAATGATTTTATTGTGTTTAACAAGTGCAACCAATGATAACAATCAATTATCAAAGATGGGGAGGGGGAGATTACACATAAAGTAACAAGAAAAGGTAATCGAAATGAAAACCGTGTTAAACATTACAGTAAGGTGTTATTGTCTTTGGTGTTTTAAATCTGATTACTGATTTAAATTATAATTGTTATCATTTTATAAAAGCGTTCTAATTTATACAAATTGTTTTTGTATGTTATATAGACAAATTTGACAGTATAGAAAAATAAGACTTGATAGATAAAATCAATCAATATGAAGCGTGAAAAAATAGTAATTAAATAAATATGATATAAACTTTACAGTGTACGAAATGTGAATGAATTGAATATGAACTGGATTGAAATAACCTGTGATATTAATTGAACAGTTTTTTTAACATTTGAACCTAACTGGAAAAACAAAAAAACTGGATAAATGGGTTCGGTATGATTAAGTAAAATTAAATGAACTGGGTTATAAAACCCTACCTCACCCATCTTAATCTCCTGACCTGTCTCCGACAGAATATCATTTTTTTTAAACATTTGAGTAATTTCCTTCGAGGGAAGGTTTTCAAAGATCAAGCATTAGCTCAAAGCGCTTTCGATGAATGCGTTAATTCCAGGACTCCAGAATTCTATCTTGTAGGAATGAACAAAATTGTTTCCCGTTGGGAGAAATGTGTGCAGGCCAATGGTCTTTATTTTGATTAATAAATATATTTTTAACTTATATATGCGTCTTTATGCTCAATACGTAGAAACCGTAATTGTTTTTGAACCAATATAATATATATATATATATATATATATATATATATATACATATACATATGCCCACGAGTACGTTAGAATAAATGAAAAATGATTACAGCGGCTATAATTTTGAAGAGAATAGAGTCTTTTCGTCGCTATGGTTAATTTTCCTTCGAATAAGTATTAAAAAGTACATAAGCTTATATTAGCAAGTGCAACAATGGCCATTCCATAGCATACACTTGCTACACGGCGAGTGTACAGCATTCAAGATGAGTTTGCTCTAAAGTACTTATTTGTACATAGAGGTATTTACCTGTGTGTTTCTAGGAAACCAGAGGCGGAACAATATAAATAAATATATTCATATTTCATAAGTATTTAAAATTGGCATGCTCATCATTCATGTAGCATTAAATTGTATACACATTACACACAGTCGTACTGCAAATTGTACGTTTCAATCGTCTATATATGTATATATTTCTTAAAAAAAATAGCTACATATTTTATACTAATGAGGTGGATTTAACAACTATTTACAGTTCTATTGTCTTTGACGCTTTAATATATTCGCGATTTTCACAGATATGTTGCTTTTAATAAACGGATAAATGTTTTCAGACTGAGGTTTTAAAATCTCTAGACGGAGTCATTCTTAAATATAACATTTATATATATATATATATATATATATATATATATATATAACGACTATGTTTGATTAACACATTTTAGTTAAAACCGTACTGTTTTATCAAATATTTTATAAATGAAATTAAAATATATTTGACGTTTTTGTTTGAATCTATTAAAACAAAACTGTTAAAGTGTACTAAAATTTGATGGCAGCTAGTAATTTGAATTGATAATTACTTCACAAAGCAATAAGTTTTAAATTTATTATTATTTTCTTTCAATTTTATTTTTAATTATTATACATACATTCACACACACACATTTATATATATATATATATTATACATATACAGTGTCTCGTCTATTCTCATCTTTTTATAATATAAAAAACAATTGTAGTTGTTCAAATCTGTGAATGGGTTGGATGTAGCTACAGTAAAACAGTTCTACGAGTATCATTCTTATTTCCCCAATTTTCTTTTCTTTCTCTTGTATAATTATTTTGTTTCATCAAGTTCATTTTTATAAATATTTCTTTCAAAATATTTAATTTATATTATGCTTTTATAAAAATTTAACTATTGTGATTTCAATTTTTTAATAAATGCAATAAGTTATATTCATTTTCAATATACTTACATTTGTTCTAAATGATAATGAAGAATGAATGAATGGTGATTTTTTATTTCAGTATATAATTATTAATAATATATATATATATATATATATATATATATATATATATATATATATATATATATAAAATTATAAATCTAATAAAAAATATACAATTATTTATAGATTTTCATTATAAACATTTTGTAATATTTGAACCGAATGTCTGTTTTTGAAAAAGAAAATTTCTCTTATAGTTTTCACTTTTTACCTAAAAATATTTTTAGTTTGTCAAACTAATTAAGTTTTAAAATAAACTCCAATTTCTATTTTATGAATGTTAAGTAGCAGTACATCGAATTATTTTCCTTTTTCAAATATTTCGATATATGTTTATATTGGGTACGTCCATGAACGTCCCTTAATTTTAAAAATGATATCAATTTAATAATTTTAGGTAATTATATGTATTACTGGTTCAATCTCATAAATATTTTGAACAGACTATCATTTACATTCAAATAGAAGATACTATTCATGTATAAGAAAGCAGTGACATTGTAATAACTTAAAAACAAAATTTGTTAGATGTTTTCTTTTGTTCGAGTACGAAAGAAGATAACATGACAATAAAGCATTACACATTATATAGCTAGAGGTAACAATACAATTTCTCTGAAGGTACCATCGGAATATTCAAAAAATATTTATTTTTACATAAAATTTGTTGTACGGACCTGAGGTATTTACTGTTTTACATTGTGTATATGAGATTATGACTGCTATATTTACGAATAATGAAATATATTTATTTGTGAAATGCTTGGAAAAGTGTAGAGGGAAGTAATATTATAAATACATTGTATTTTCTAATAGAATCTTAATGTGATCATTAAACATTAAAAGGGGATATAACACATTTCTGAATTAGAAGATATTTCATATTGTATGTCAGTAAATAACTGTAATCTAAAATAAACCTCTACTTTCCATAAAAGTACAGTTCAAATAAACCTGTATACTCTCTTATGAAAGGGTCTGTCTGTCTGTTTATATATATATATATATATATATATATATATATATATATATATATATAAATATAATTAAATGTTCTTAATATTATTTCTGTCAACATTATTATTAGGTATAAAATTAATTCGGTGTCTTTAAATTGAATCTGTCATAGCTCTGTTTTAAATTGAAATATTTTCTCTTTATTTTAGGATTTTAAAACGCCAAACTTAACAATTAAGAATACTATGTATCTTGTCCAAATAGTTGGTATAACCCTAACAATAGTGAACACGATGGTGTTCGAAAAGCAGCGTATTAGGGACTACATACTTTTCGTATTTCAGTTAAAAAAATGGTGCCGAAGCCGCGGGAATGACTTGTTCAGCTTTGAGGAAGGTGTTGTGATGCATAAAACATTCAAAAAATGCTAAAACAGTGAAACTGATCCGAAAATGCATTACGACTTCATCAATTCAAAGCCGCCATATTTTTTCGACAACAGATTTGTCAGTTACCCGACAGATGAAGCAAAGCGATATAAAATAATCAGAGATATTTTGAGGACTGAAATGTATTCCACTTGTTCGTAAACATTCATTTTCTATTAAAAAAGGCACCGAGTTAATTTGTACACCCAGTATAGTTTTAAATTGATTGATAAGTAATATTTCATTTTATCAAGATGCACATACACACAAAATTATATACATATATATATATATATATATATATATATATATGTATATATATATATATGTATATATATATATATATATATATATATATATATATATATATATGTATAAAAACACATAATTACTGCATAATTGAACCATATTGCACTTCAAAAGTGATATGCAATTAATTTAAATTTTAAAAAACAAACATTATTCAATTGAAGATATTCTTAGAGCGTAATTCTCGCAATTCCTAGTAAATCCGTTACTGGTTTTGACGAATTGTTCTTAGAATCGTAAAAAATCAGTTATATATTCTGAAAGTATTAGTAATGCTTTTTGAATTCATAGCTGCATAAAATAAATCAAAAAAATATTAAACTGTAATTTTGTTTGCAGTATGTATTTTCTGCCTCTCTGTTTATCTATTATATATATATATATATATATATAGTTTGACTATTTTTATTTCTTTTGACTAATAAATAAATTAATTTTATTAAGAATAGAGAATGTACATTTTATTGAAGCATTATTATTTTTATAATTATTTATAACTTTTTCAAAATTCATAGTATTTTTAAATATATATTAATATAACTGTACTTGTTTTTTACAATTTTCAATATATCTAAGCGGATCATTCGTATTACTTTCAGTACTGTTTTGAGATAATTTTTATTCATCCACATCAAATGTACTGTTTTCATTACGTTATATTTCATTGTACTTTTTTCAACAAATAAATACATTAAATTTTAAATAGAGTTCAGATAATACATATTTTGTTACATTTTGTCAATACGTTCGTCAAAATATAAATTATAATCGTGTTAAACTAAAATAAATGCTTTAATTTAATTTTAGAAACGTCATGGACATGTTCGACTGTTAAAAAATATTCGGAACTGCTAATGTAGTGTTTTAGCTTTTCTTCAAAAAACTTTTCTCGTTAATATAATGAAAGCGAAAATAGGTTTTCATTCATTTTCAAATATTATAGATAATAAAGTAAAATATATAACTGTATCGTTTTTAATTTTTAATGAAATTAGTAAAATAGCATCATCCATATTAACTTAAATGTTGTCTTTTTAAAAGATATAGATTTAAACACACACATTTTGTCAATTGTGAATGTACTTTCAAGCGAATTTGTCATTATAATTCACTATTTACTTTATATATACATATATATATATATATATATATATATACACTCAAATACACACACACACACATATATATATATATATATATATATATATATATATATATATATATATATATATTAGAAGGTTTCACCCCCTATTCACTGCGCATAACTTCCCTTCTATTTTCTTTTTCATTGATAACTTCTCTGATATTCTTTCATACGTTTTGCCTTATCTACGACCGAACATCCGTTCATATCGAATGCTAAAATAAAAATAAACCTCCTCCTACAAAACCAAGGTTATATTTTTTTTACTAAGAAAAATATACATGTTGTAACTAAAAAAAATGCTTTTATTTTTTATGGATAATTTATATATATATATATATATATACATATATATATATATATATATATATACATATACATATATATATATATATATATATATATATATATATATATCCGAAAAATCTTTTATTTGCATTTTTACATAATGTCAAGTCGTTAAAAATGTTTCAAGAAGCTCTGTTAAAAGTTTTGACACACTTTCTCAGAATGATGATATGTATTATAAAAATCGTTTTGCAAGGACGAAAGAGAGACTCATACAAAAAATAATTCATATTATTATTCTTTTTGAAATAAATAGATTTAGTTTTAATAACTAGACGTTTTTTTTAATATCTATGTGTTATAATATTTATCACATTTATATTATCCTTTCATATTTTCGAGTTCAATCGTTGTTTACAAGTGCTGATCTCAAGAATTTTGCAATAAAATATAAGTTTAATTACAATAAACTTTTCTATTCGAAAACGCTTTGTATAAGTATAAAAATAATCTTTTATTATTATTCATTTAATAATCGATTTAACTCTCATAAAATACTATAATTTTCACGTGAAGAATGTATTATATAGACAAAAATGGATAAAAGATATAGACAATTTTTAAAATTTAATCGTAAATATTAATTGAATCTTTCCAATTAATGCATTTTCTGCCAATTTATGTGGAATAGTAATGTGAAAAAGTTGTTTTTTTTTATAGAACTTTACGGAAATTTATATTTTTTGCTAAAAATTTGATTACCGCAATGAGATTTTTTTTTGTTCACATTTTAGGGTCCGTAAAGAAAAGTTCAGTATTCTATTGTACTACAAATGTAAATAGTAAAAGATGTCTTTATATTAAATATATTTTCTAATCAATTTTCTTTTAGCTTTATAAAATGTTATTTTAATTCCAAGTGCAAATTGCTAATTAATACTTCAATAAAATCATTAATTTCAAAATGATGCAATTCAATGTTACAATTTAAAAAGTGATCAAGTGTATTTCGTCTACAAAATAAATGTGTGTGTGCATGTGTGCACGTGCATTCATGTGTGCGTACACGCGTATTTATATTTATGTTTGAGTAAACAACTAATATCAAGAAATAAAAATCAAAAATGTCCCACATTTACAGACACAGTTATAAATAGTCAGACATGAATTAATGCATTCCATAAACCGAGAACCAAGTATCGCAATGTAGTATATTAATTGTAAAGACAATTTCCAGAGCATAAGGCAAATGATATTGAATAAGTCAAGACTTCACTGTTGGTCGTTTGTTTGTGATGGTCGGATGACGTCACACATCCGGTAACAGCTTTTTGGTTGATGTCTGAAAGCAAGCACCGACGCGACCTCGTCATAGCTCATAACCATCGGCCGCAATGTGGCTAGCATTCATGCTCTGTTAAAATGAGTCTTCATCATCGTCGTCGTTCATGTTTAGCTTGTAAATGACTCGGTTCTCGTTGTCTTGAACACGCACTGAAAACTAATGGTCATAGACGCGTTCGTTCTGAACATTACATCTGCGTAGACTACACAATTAATACTTATTAAAATAAGCGCATTAAGTTTCGCGCTATTTTTGAAACTATCTATTGACATTTATTCATGAATATAGCTACACTTGACCTCAAACGCAGTGTGACTCATTGATATAAAATTGGTCATGTTTGTTATAATTATTATTGCGTTTAGTAATTAAGGTGATTGAAGGCGTTGACATGTTTGTATGTATGTACACATTTCAGATTTTGTATGTTTTGCTTTTTTGTATAAGGTTAAAATCCTTTAATAATACATACATACAGTAGATTAATCATTTATGAAATTAATTTTCTTCCTAATTTTATTATTTAAATTTAATAATCGTTATTTTATAAGGAAATAACACTATCATTACCGTAAATAATAGATTGAAAGGTAAACAATCATTTCGTTTATGTACATATATAACTTTTTATGAATTTTATAAGCCAGTGAAAATAATTCAACTAGTTATTTATCACATATTTATTTTTAACAGTAAATAAGAACTTTTAATGTATTAGATATACAAATTATAGAAAATATTTTTTATAGAAAATGAATGTTTACGGAAAAATGGAGTACATTTCAATTCTCAAAATATCTCACATTATTTTATATAACTTTGCTTCATCTGTCAAGTAACTAACAAATCTCTTGTCGAAAAAAATGGCGGCTTTGAGTCGATAAAGTCGTAAAGCATTTTCGGACCTCTTTCACTGTTTTCTCATTTTTTGCATGTTTTATGTGTCATAACATCCTTCACTAGAGACGAACAAATCATTCCCGTGCTTTCAGCAGCATTTTTTTTAACTGGAATGCGAAAAGTATGCAATGTTGCTAATACACCACTTTTCGGACACCAGAATATTCACTACTGTTTTGTGAGGCTATTTCAACTGCTTAGACAAGATATATAGTATTTTTAAATGTTCAGTTCGGCACTTAAAAATCCTGAAATATCGAAAAAATATTTAATACAGAATTATGATTGATTCAATTAAAAGGTACCGAATTAATTTTCACTAATACTATTACTAGTTGTTACTACTATTAAAAGAACACGATTTTGTAACCGATTGTTGATGAAATTCCTGACACGGTATATTTATTTAAAATTGAATCAATATATCTAAAAATAACCATTTTCTCAGAATTTTCGTGCAAATTTTAAATAGAATACGCTATGTTGCAAAAAGTGTAAGATATATCTTTATATGTGTGTAGTGAATGAAACAGATTCAACAGAAGAGAACATTTAAATACATTCATCGTGCAAATATGTTTCATGTTTTGTACGCATTGCAGTGTGTCCATTCAGAATTCATCGTCAAGATTAAGAAAATGAAAACCTCCCAATGTGGCGACGTCATATGATATGTTTGTGTCGAGGAACCCGCAAAATATGTGGTTCTAAAATCCTACTTTATATTTTACATAGATGCATTTTTAAGGTCTCATCTTACATAGGTATGCGTGCGTACAACGCACGGATAGTGACAAGTGCAGCTATATATATATATATATATATATATATATATATATATATATATATATATATATGTGTGTGTGTGTGTGTGTGTAGAGGTATAGAGACAGCGCTATGCAACTGCATTTTTCGTTGAAGTTCATCAGGCAACGGATGAAGAGTTCGTTACTGGTTTTCAAAATAGTTTCCGAGAAATGCATGAGTACGGAAATGTATGGTTTTCGAGTGGGTCGCTATTATTTTTTTAAAGGAAATAATATATATTCTCATGTCATGTTTGATATACATAAACATAAAGAGATAAAACTTCTCAGATTTCGTTTAACGTCTACTCGATTTTTCACTCTAATTTTTCTACTAACGTATTTTTATCATTTTATATATTCACCTTTTTATTTTAAATCATTTTATCAGATAGATTTTTCGTAATAATATGAATTCATTTAAAATTAACAATTGAAATAATCTTCATTTATATATGTATATATATATATATATATATATATATATATATATATATATATAAGAATATTTGTGTTAAAAATTAGGTATAGAGATGAATATCTTAATATTAGTAATTGAAGTGGTACTGGAATTTTTTGAACCATCAGTTAATTTTTCAATACTAATAATATTTATTAAAAATTTTTTGTTGGATTAAATAACTACAAAAAAATATTGACTAGTATAAACTGACAATCAAATTAGTATACATACATAAATATATATATATATATATATATATATATATATATATATATATATATATGTGATCAATTAAATAGAATAAATTTAAAAAATGGTAGTATAAAATAGACAAAAATAGCAATGATGTTGAATGAGTTTCTTTACTCAAAAATATTAGAATAAATGATTAACCATCGATAAAGTTAAGAAGTAAGTTTTAATCTGGACCAAGTAATTATAAAGAACAGAAATTTTTTTGAGGAAATCATTACGAAAATATGAATTAAATAGAACTTTAAATGAGTTCTATTCAGTATTCATTTTTCTTAAATCAAAAAACTGATTGTCCTTTATTAAGAAAATATTATTAAAGCGAAATCTTGTATATGTTTTTGTTTAAAGAACTTAAACACTGGTCTTGAATGTCAAAATAATTCAGTTACTAAATACTGAATGTGAAAAATAACAAGAGATAGTAGAAAAGAAAGAATGGATATAAATATAAAATGGATAATGATTAAAAAAACAGTAAAGAATTTGAAATTGACTCGATAAAAAATATAACAAAAACAGATTGATAGCAGACATTATTGATTAGGTTCCAAAAAAAAAATTAAATAAAAGATTAATGAATGGAAATGATAAAGTCAAAAAATACATCGTAAATTCATGGAAAAGTAGCGTTCAATCTTTTCAATTGGAAAAAATTAAAAGAAGCATCCAGCAATGAATTGTTAAAAATTGAAGATTTATATATATATATATATATATATATATATATATATATGCATTTTTTTCTAATTAAAAAAAGAATTAAAGTAAGTAATCGATATATTCTGCAATTTAATAAATATCATCTTACTTGAAACATGAAGTAATATCAAAATCTAAAGTATGAAATAAAAATAATAAAAAAAACACATTGTTGTTCCGAAAGTGAGTGTCGAAGTAACATGAGAATCCAGTTGCAGTATCTGGATTCAAAGATGCCGTTCCGCCGTTTAAAACGCGAATCGACGAATAAAGGGATATTTACAAGTGGCTGACACTTTTTCTTATTGAATTATTGAAAATTAAATTATAAGAATGTCGATAATCATGGGTTGATTTAATTTATTTTTACAATGAAAATGCTGATATTCATCTCTCTCTCTCTCTCTCTCTCTCTATATATATATATATATATATATATATATAAGAGAGAAAACCACGATAAATAGACTATTTTTTCAACAAGTTTTAATTTACCGTCATTCACACAAAATTTTAAATCTAGATTTAACCTTTATATGTTGATAATTAATAAATTAAATAAATTTATTATCTATTTATGAAAGTTGCATCAAAAATACAATGCAAGTATCAAATTATCATTCAATAGATTTATTTTTCTCTTATACATTGTAACTTTGTTTTTGTAACAAACCATTATCTTTAATTGTACATCTGTAAATGGGACAAACAAGGAAAAATTTCGCACAAAAATCTTGTTTTTATTATGAATTCTTTCTTGAACAAATAATAAGCATGTTCGTCAGTGAGCTTTCTTTACAATTATAATACATTATATTCTATATTTTCTGTTTTTGACCAGAAATTAATATTTTCGTACATACATATATATATATATATATATACGAGTGTATATATATATATATATATTATTCGCTAACATGCAAGTGGGATCAGCGTGGCGAGTCATGATCCCAAAACCTTACATGATGAGTACAAATAAATGGAAAATCATGAAAGAGGCCTTATCCAGCAGTGGATTAACAGGGCTGAAGATGATGATGATGATGATGATATATATATATATATATACATAAATGATTAATCTTTAGCAGTGGTCTTCAAACTTTATCGACTCATGGAACTCTTAAGATTATAAATTTTTCTGTGGAACCGTACCATCCTAAGAAAAAGTTAAAATTCGTACACCATAAGTTTTGAAAATCAGCCCTTTTACATGACCAAATTTTATTATTGACATCTGATTGAGCGGTGTCATAATGTGTAATTCTAAATACAGTTTTACTGCATAATAATAGGTTATAAGAGATATTTATAGAAACAAAAAGAAATTATTATTAATTGAATATCTTGAATTTTTAGCTTCTCGAGGTTTTTCTTTGAAAATGCTTTCGAATTTTGACTTTGACTCGCAGAACCCCTGAAGAGGTTGTGCTGAACCCCAAGGCTCTGCGGAACACAGTTCGAAGGATACTGTTCTGTAGATATATTTATATTTAATGTTCAATTATAAATTAACTTAGCGTTTTTATATGGACTTTTTAATAAGTGATTGGAATTTATATGACCACTTATCTCTACCTACACACACACACGTATATATATATATATATATATATATATATATATATATATCGTATATACTTATATGTAGATAGATATATTTTAATAATTTTTTAATACAGATGGTTGAACTATTTATTTAAGATTATGTTTAAAAAAGTGTACATTGGGTTGTATTTATAAAATATTTTTTTTTAAATTGTAATTTATGTGGAATTCAATTTTGTGACCATTGTTTGTCAAAAGAATTAATAACAAAAATCTTTTTTATATCTTTCACTGTGTTATGTAAAAAAATATTAATTGTTTTTTATGTTTATAAAGTCCTATAGATAAACAAATATGTTTCTATTTGAAATGACAATAGTTTTCTTTTATTTGCATTTTGATATATTTTGCAATTTGAGTTTGTGTTGCTAAATTAAAATTCGAAGAAAACAGTGTGTTAAGATAGACGTCAAATGGCAAAATGTATTTACAAAATTTATTACACGAGAAATCCTCACGCACGCGGTTTTACATTTCATTTTATCAAAGTTAGTCGTCGTTTGTTTGCAATATTTTGAAGTTTTCATTGATGCGGCATTTTTTTCGTTGTAAATAAAAACAGATTCTGTTTATATGTATTCATAACATGTGTTATGTCTCTATAGTAATATCACAAAAATAACAACCGGATGTCAACAACCCGTGATATAAATTCACGTGATTCATTGATGTAATCGTAAACAGAAAAATAAATAGAATGGTAAAAGATATGTAAAAGGAGAAGAATAACATCCATTTAATATTATGTACAAGTAAAATACTCCACATGAATATTAGATTTCTTCAAAAATTCTTTTTTCATACAAAATCTGGTAAAAAGTTGTGTTCTATACGAAAGTTCGTATTTACGGTAGAAATTATCTATTTTTATTTATAAGAAAAAGTGCATATCGAAAAAAATTTTTAAAATAATATATATATATATATATATATATATATGTACCCAACAACTGAAAAAGTATGTTAATTAAATATTTTTTTATCTTGAACTCCTCTTTTATTAATATAAATGTTATTTATTGTTAAGAAAATATTATTTGGGTTCAAAAACTATCAAAAACGAGTTTAAAGATACATATATATATATATATATATATATATATATATATATATATATATATATATATATATATAATTGATAATAAAAATGTAGAACAGGAAAGAGTTAAAGAAGTGATATGATAGGAAGATTATTATAAAGTGATACGTAATTTTGAAAAAAAATAAAACATTTATTAAGAGGCGAACTAAAACTAAAGAACAATCTTTTACTTAATTATTTTAAATTACAGTTTGTTTTGTATCTCTTGAATTTTGATTGTCTGTCACTTATACTTATTTCAATATTAATCTTCAGTTTTATTCTGTTATATTCGAAGCTTTCTGTACCTTTATTAAAACTTATTTTTCTATTTTTTATGCTTTGGTTTTTTATATGCTTTTGTTTTTATATTTTGTTTTATATATCTATTAAAACTTATTTTTTATGCTTTTGTTTTATATACCACTTATTCTGTATATTTTATTATTTAGAAAAAAATTAAATTTCAAAATAATTTGCATTAATATTATCAATATTGAAGTTTATTAAATAGAATGAGACAAATCTCATATATAAAATAGTATAGTTAATAACACCGTATTTGAAATACATGATTTTAAAAATTTAATCAATCGTTGAGAAAATGGTGCCCTTACTTACATTCCATGAAAGTGAAAATTAGTAATAAAAAGAATATAATGTTTTCATCTTTCTTTTTTTTAAATAAAGATATATCTATGGATTATCGATATATATATATATATATATATATATAATTTTGGAGAAAAATACATTTATAAAAAACCAGATATTTTTTAAACTAACTATTTTTATCTGAGTTGTAGGCATGTCTGAAAAAATTTCAACAAGAAGTTTTTAAAATTTAAAGATGATGTAAAAAATGAATGACTTTCGTGTGGTATTAGTACTTGTGTAATCAAAAATAAAATTATTGTATATATTATTTTTAGTAGAATATGTTTTGAACTTAAAATTAAAAAAATATTTATTTTATGATATATATATACATACATACATATATATATATATATATATATATATATATTAGAGTTTTCTATATGATTTTTAATTCTTTAAAACGCGAATTATATTAAAATTTCAACGAAAAAGTATAGTAATATAGTAAGTATAATACATTTCTTTCATAAAAATAAAAATGAATAATATCTGTATTTATTTATGATAAAAAAATACTGTAAACATAAAAAATAAAATGCTTATTTAATGACATTTCAAATGACATAATATAGAAAATTCAAATAGACACATCAATAAATATAAATAGTTAGGACATCTTCGTTTGCTTGTACATAATTATTGAAACGATAGCCATGCGGAAAAAATGAGTATAGTCTTACACCAATTATTAGACGACTACACAGGATTTAAGTAATTTTAATGCTCGGTCTCTTTGGAGCCAATAAAACCGTCACAAATCATGGTGTATCGCGGCAACGAAAATAAGGGCTGGGCTGGTATTAAGGAATGAGTTATTGTTACTGACGATAGGGGATGGATCCGCCGTTTGTTCGTGTCTAGAAACGCAAATCATCGTTTCCATAAGGGTTTGCTTCTTTGCCTTAAACGGGATCCTATACGTAGTATTCTATTCTGGTTTCATTAGAAAGTAATATATAATTGTTTTTGTACGCTGGTTGGATTCACTTTCACTCTCTACACAGCACAATATTTAATAACCGATTATTGATTGTTCCGATAATAATTGAATATTAAAAAGAAAAATTATTTGTGGTTCTAGAAAGGAAATTATGTACTTACGTATATTAATGTATGTACCAAGTGATTGTAACTGCACTGTAAGCAATATGATAAATATGTTATTATTTGATCAATAATTGATAAATAATTATTGTTGAAAATAATTACTGTTTTTATATTTTAAAAGTATGACTAAAAATATTTTATCGTTCAAGTGAATAGTAATAGAGTGCTTATAGCTTAGAGTTGACTTTTCTCAAAAGATAAACCTAAAGCTTATTATATTTTGTAATATTAAGATATCGTTATACAGGTATGGTATTAATCGGAGGAAATAAATTAAATATATTTGGAGATTAGGAGAGCGATTTGAATTAAAGAATAAACGTTTTTTTAGTGATTAGAAACATCTTTTTACTGGTCTCAAACGAAAGTCATCTAAATGAAAACTAATTATTGTATAAATAACAGAAATTAATAAATACAAACATATTTTCGATCCTTATATTCGCATGAATATATTTTCAATAATAAAATGAATACAACAATATAAATGTTTTATTATAAAATCGCATTTCCATCAATTTTAATTAAGAATAATTTCCTTTTTAAAAACATGGAATCGTATAAAATGCATTTCGACATAGTTTCACTATAAATACGTTTGTATAAGAAAATTAATCTACAAACTTTAATTACAGTGCTAAAAATATAACTGCGAAATTTTACAGTCTAGACATGAGATTGAAAATTGTTAAAATATTTTTATGTAATAAATACACGCAGTAAGTGAGTTTATTGTAGGAATAATGTAGAATGTGGAACACACTTAATACAGTTTTTTAGATAAGATTTTCAATAGCAAGTAAATAAATACATAGGGTCCTCAATAGACACATAGGTAGGTCAATAGACGGATTGCAGTGGCCTTGAACAAATGATAAGTGAGTTAAAATAGAACTCTGGATCTCCTTATTACTTTATTCGCAGCAATCCAAAATATGGAGAATTTTTCGAACATTAGGCAATTATTTTGTTGGCATAATTTTCAATCTTATATAAGAAATATTATTTAAAAAATAACTACTTGTTTCATCAAAACAATTAGAGGATTCATTATTTCGAACTTTGCTTTTTTTGCTTTAAAAATTTTTTCATTAATGATTTTCTTTGTACGAGATTAGAGTATTTTCTATATAAGATTTTTTTTAATTTTCAAACGGAAGATTCATAATCAATAAAATGATAAAGAAGCATATGTAAGGTAAGATTAATTTCAATCTGTTTGATTTAATTCTACACCTTGAAATAAACTATTATGAAAGAATGTACTAAAAGTTAATTTAAAATATAATTATACATGAAACGAATTTGTTATAAGTGATCGAACTAAATCATAAAATATTGTTGGAAAAAAAACAGATTACTTAAAACAGCAAGAAAAATTAAAATATTCGTATGATGGGGAAAAAGTATCAAAATTGGAATATTTTATCAAAGTATAATATTTCGTGTCTGGGAAGAAATAAGTATTTGTATATGATTTAATAATCATTGAAGAATTTGACGAATAATTTACTGTATAATACAATAAATTGTGTGATTTTTAGGAAACATTAAACCTACTTCAGCACATTTAATCAAACGCATTTGATATATTCTTTTAGTTCAAATTTAAGAATTTACTTTATGTTTCATTATATAATTTGTTGCTATACTTTTAAACACTAATTGTTAATAGACGCACTCTCAGAAACATACATACATATATATATATATATATATATATATATATATATATATATATATATATGTATATACTTATATGAGTATATACAAACATACATAATGTTTTTCTTAGAATACCTAGGATCCCAATACGAGGGGATTTAAAATTTAAACCACCACGATACTACCCTGCGGTCAGAAGTGCAATCAATAAAAAAGAACGGGGTCGGTTTGTCGGTCGTTGTTGGCGCGATCCGATTACACCCTGCAACATTCCACAGCGATTTTTGTTACACACCTATTAAATCTCTTGATCGATTAAATGAGATTGATGTTATTGAAAAGAATGTAAAGTATAGAGCCATGATTTTTTCTATTTAATTAAGTATTAAATTTTTCATTCATTTTTTTTTTGTAATTAAATTCATATAGTATACTGTTTTGATATTTGAAACTATATATCATCTCGAACAATCTGAAAAGACTTTTATAGTGAAATTAAACTTTTATTATATCAAGATGTTAATTTTAGCAATACAAAGAATTTTCTCTTTCGCAGTGTTTAATCTGTACATTTCTACTTGCATTAAAGTCTTGTAACGGATAGTATAATCCTATTCCAGTGATTTTTAACGTCCTCTTTATTTTTTTTTTTGTAGTTATAACTCGTAGAAAAAAAACATTTATAGTTGCTTTTGTGATACCTCAAAAGTTTAAGAAGCCTTATTTTCTAATCAGAAACAGAGGATGTAACAAAGATATTATTTGTTTGGACGATTTGTAATAATAGAATTAGATTTTTAAGAGTATGGTGCTATAAATAGTTAATGTCTCACTACGAATTATTTGAAACTTCATAAAAACTAAAAGGATGTAGTCTGAGATTATTGATCAATCTTTCTTCTACTGTTTTTTTTTTAAAAAAATCATATATCATATTTTTTATTGTTGTTATTCATATTTTAAAGCAAGAATTGATTTATTTAAAAAATAATTCAATCTCAGAAGAGTCACGCACTTTCTTCAAATTATATTGTAAGAAAATAAATTAGTTACCAAAAAACAGTTTTATAGTTCTGAAATTATATTTTTTTTATTATAAATAATGAATTGTATATTGAAAAATTATTATTAAAACAATTATTAGATATATCAATTGGTAAATCTTTATCTTGTAATGCCATATTTGTTATTGTAAAAACGGTTTATATTTTTTTTATATATTGAATATGGTACTGTGTTTATAGTTTAATTATTCTACTTCCTTCTTAAAGTCAAGTATTTGGCAAATTAATACTCCAATAAAGCAATCGAATTAAATAATGAATGAACCTCTCAGACAAAATAAATTAAGGCTGTTTCAAATTCGTATTTAATAGAATTTCAGCATCTTATAATTAGAGCAGATCTAATAGCTGAGTGAGTTATCTGCAACTTACGATTAGATAATTGCATTACATATGATAATTATATATCACTTAATGATTTTATCAAATATTCTACAGTAATATTATTCGAAATGATGAAAATAGTTAAACAATCTAAATCAAATCAGTGTCAAACACGCTACTCGCAAGACTCTAGAATGCGGCCCGCGACCCAAAGCTTGAAGCCGATTTTACTAAAATAAAAAACTGGAATTTAAAAAAATATAAAATACATTTTTAAAACTGCAAATAATAGAAGTATATTGTAAGGAACATCGTTTTATGGTCCATTCCGATTTAATTTATTTTCCTACTTGCAAAAATCATCAAGATTTATATTTGATTGCGATTTTATCAAATATACTTCAAATATTCATGAATTATTACTTGAATTTGAAAAGCGATTTGAAGGATTCAAAGCTTGTGAAAATGATTTTTAGTATTTAATCCTCTGCTTTCTTTTAACAACGAAGGAGCAGAAAGTGACATTCAAATGGAATTGATTGAAATTCAGTGTAATACAGTTCTAAAAGAAAAGTATAATGAAGTTGGTACTCCAGATCTTTATTTGTACTTATCACAACAATTTATTGAAATGCATATATTTGCAGCAAGAATCTTGGCAATGTTTAGTAGTACATACATATGTGAACAATTATTTTTTCTTCTAAGACTAAGAAGATTTCACACAGGTTAAGATTGGCAAATGAACATTTAACATCCATAGTAAAAATATCATTATTACAAAAATTATACCCGATATTGATAAAATAGTTTCTGACAAAAAGATGTCAAGTTTCTAGTAAAAACTATTAATTTTTTTAATTTCTCTAATTTAAAATTTTATTGTAACATTTAATAATAATACCTAAAATTAATGTATTTATTAATTTGTACAAATTCAATAAAAAAAACAAATGTAAAATTTAAATGAGTTATTTTCGAATTAAAATACAAGACATTTTTTTACTAGCTAAATTTTTTTTTGGGCTACTTTTTTTTGTCTGCGGCCCGCATACTCTCTTAAACTGAATTGGGTGCCCATATTCGTATATGATTTTGACTTCACTGATCTAAATTAATAGCTAAATTTTGAGAATGTGTGTGGATTATTGTACATTGTTATATCGTTTAAAAATGATCTTCTGTTTTGTATTAACTTAAGAAAATAAATATTTCTGATCTATTTCTTATAAGTTTTCGACCATATATAAACATTTTTTTAAATATATTTTTATAAAACAAATCTATTCAAATTGTACATTAATGTTTTCATAAATAAGCATTTTTTATTTTAAAGAAAATTTAATTATTTTAGATATATTAGATATTATAAGTGTTTTAAATTAATAATCATTTAAGTATCAGAAGCATAATTATTTATATTCAGAGAAAAAGTCAAATTTCTTCAAAAAATTGTTATGTTTTATGGTATGAAAATACAATCCGTATGAATATAATAAAAAACTTAATTTATGAGTATTATTTTATCTCTTTAAAATGAAATATTGTAAAAATTTATTTTTTTTGTAAAAATTAGTCCTAAAAATTAACACAATCTATATATGAACTAGTTTGTTATTATATATAGCGAGAAAGTAAAAGGATTTAAAAGAACAAAAAATAAAAAGAATTAATGAATTTTTCTTTTAAACTATATACATATATATATATATATATATATATATATATATATATATATATATATATATATATATATATATATGTATATAAATAAATATGTAAGCTTTACATTATGTTTATATTAAAAAAAATCAATAATTTGACATATTTTAATAAAGACTACTCATTGATCATCATTGCATTTTTATCAATAAATTAACTGAACTAATTATATACATTATAAAAAAAAACACAGACAAAAATACAATGAATGTATATATTTTTAACCTTGCAAATATTTCTTTGATTCATGATACAGGTATAAAAGGTACATAAGGAAATTTCTGCAATTATACTACACGTTTTCAGTAATAAAAAAATAGGTCACTTCTTCTTGGATACGTGTATGATAATGCGGATGAGGTGCCTCAAGGTGGGAATTGTACGAAACAGCAGGAGAAACAATGAAGCGCAGAGGTGCGCGATAGGTGGATATGTGTCTTCGTCTGGTCTTAATGTACCTCACTACAAAAGATTTTGTTCATTTTTGTACGCTTGCATATGTGCTACTCGGTCTCTTTATTATTTCATTTCGCTTTGTTCTTTGATATGCTTTGAAAACGTCTATTTGTCTATTAAAGAAAATATAAGAATGTCTGTTATTGTATTTATACCTTTTATTTAAAAAAGTGAAAGTAATTTTTTATAATTGCTTGAGATATGTGATTAATATTCAGATGTGCTATGTAAATAAATTGTGTCAAAATCATATATATATATATATATATATATATATAATTATAGAAGAAGAAACAATAAAATAACATTAATGTTAATCAAATAGCTGTATTATAATAGACAATTATATTTAGCGATTCACATACGTTTATTTGGATTTTGATAGTACTTTAAGGCTATAGATGAATATACTGTTGATTAAACTGATAGAAAAAATAGAATTTTATTGAAAAGATATTATTATTATTATCAAAGATATTAGATTATTTCATACCATAAGAATATAATCTCTTAACACATATAACAAGAACTAATGATAAAATACCAAAAATGATTAATGGTTGTTAGTTGTAGTAAGTTATTCAAAAGTATAATTTGTTATTTACTTTTAATATTCATTTCGTATTTCATGCAAAGATATTTATAAAAAAAAACCATTCAAGATGCGTATTTCTTTGATTTTAACTAAGTTTAAAACGAACAATTTATATATTTCTTCACAGTTTAGTTGACACTTTCTCTATAAAATAACACAAGTCAATGGGAATAAATCATTATTCACCTTCTACTCGTATTGATGCTTTTTTTCTGAAATACATCTATTGCATGTCGTAGAATATCGCATTCAGATTTTCAGAATAGTAATTCAATGCACTTCTAAAGTCATAAACATTGATCTTTAACCCTTTTTTTATTATATTATCTTGATAAAATCGGAATCTCGTTTAAAAATCATTCCTTCATTTCCGCAGAACGTAATGTTTACAAATTTATGAACATATTCAAGAACGTCATTTCGTAGACGTTTGATAATATTTTGGCTCTTGGTTCATAAGAATGGAAACTTATTATATTGAAATATAAATTATATGTTAGAATAATACTCCTCAACGAACTGTTAATGTTAAATGATAGTCTTGTTGAACTTTTATGATCACTTAGGTTTCTTGACACTAACATGACCTTTAATAAAAGCTGCAGAGAGAGGAATTTAATCGAGTGAAGTTCTATAGAGAACAAGTAAAATGTTTTAAAAACTCAAATATTTTTATTTTTTTAATATATTTCTATACATTTTCTATTCTACATATAGATTTATACGAATATATATCAACATTTTTACCAGTTTTATCAATTTATTACATTTTATGATCAAATTTATTACAGCACATGGATTTTTATTTAATTTTTGTATATATTTTAAGAATTTGTGTACTAGTTTCGTATAATTCATGTTTTTAAACTTGATTTTTATCTTATCTATTCTTACTTCAGTTTAATAATTACATATCAATGTTCCTCTCCCTTCCTCTTTATATATATATATATATATATATATATATATATATATATATATATATATATATATATATATATATATATATATATGAAAACGAGGTACATTGAATATAAAGGAAATTGAACAAATATATCTTATTTAATGCCCGTACTGAATTATATTTTTTAAAAAAAATGTGTTAGAAGAAGATGAAATAAAAATTTCATCGAATGTTATTTCGAAATTGTTTCTATTTAGATAGAAATTAAATAATAATTTATTTTTTCATTTGTTTGAAAAATAACCACAAATTTAAAATAAAAACAAAGACATATAGAGACACCAGCTTTATTATTTCAAATATATTATTTTTTTGAATTATATCCTCAATTATTTTTTTATAATATAGTTTCTGTACTTTAGTCACACAATTTTTTGATCTTTTTTCAAATCGTTATTTTAATATAGCTTTTTTTTGAATTTTGCTGTATTCTGTTATTTTATATTACAAAGAAATTTTCATTCAGTCTTAAACTACTGCATAAATTGTCTATTAATATATATATATATATATATATATATATATATATATATATATATATATATGCAATGACTACAAAACATATGCAAAAGTATTCGTATTTACTCAGTGTATATAAAATTTTGCAACTAAAATATGAAAAAATGTCCTTCGTACAAGATTATATTAATGACTGGACAACTGTAGCTACCCGCATATTTTCCAAGTTTTGTTAAACGATCAGGATTATCACGCGTGACCTGTCTTTCAAAATAACACTATAAGTGACCAAGATGCGTCATCAGTAATATGTTATGTTATCCTAAACATAATTAAATTACTTTGTTGTCGAGATGTTCATGTACCACATAGACTTGTTCTAAAAGATACGTACATGTGTACACACGTACGCATATATATATATATATATATATATATATATATATATATATATATCAGAAATTTACTATATACTGATATATCGTTTGTTATATTTAAATTATAGAACAGCATATAGTGTATACAGATACATTTTTAGGTTATTTTGAAAAATAGTAAATATTACATTATTTACAAGTAGAAGGTGTTAGGGTTCGATATAAAAGCGTAAGCTTTTTTTCATTAAAATAATAATGACCATTTCATCACATTGAATGTTGACTACTTGAAGAAATTTCGTTTTGATAACAAGTATCTAATTAATAAATTATTTTCACAGGTTGCGTATAATTACTCCCAATCATACTCTCTTACATCAGATTATTAACCAAAAAAATAAAAATATTAGTATACAAAGTTATGAAGACTTATTATTGAACTACTAAATAATTAATTAAGAAAACTGAATAGTATTACAATTAGTCTAGATCAGGGGGGTCAAACTCGCAGCGATCGGGCCACATACGACCCACGACCCAAACTGGAACTTGATTTTATTAAAATAAAAAAATGTAATTTAAAAAAACATAAAATATATTTTTAAAACTGAAAATTATAGAAATATATTGTAAGGAACACCGTTTTATGGTCAATTTCGATTTAATTAATTTTCGTACTTACAAAATTATAGAGATTTATATTTGGTTGGGATTTTTTCAAATATACTTCAATTTTTTAAGAATTAATACTTGAATTTGAAAATCGATTTGAAGGATTCAAAGCTTGTGAAAATGATTTTTTAGTATTTAGTCCTCTGTTTTCTTTTAACACCGAAGAAGCAGAAAGTAACATTCAAATGGAATTGATAAAAAAATCAGTGTAACACGGTGCTAAAAGAAAAGTATAATGAAGTTGGTATTCCAGATTTTTATTTGTATTTGTCACAACATTTTATTGAAATGCGTATATTTGCAGCAAAAATCTTGTCAATGTTTAGTAGTACATATCTATGTGAACAATTATTTCCTATAATTTTTCCTTCTAAGACTAACAAGATTTCACACAGGTCAAGATTAACAAAAAAATATTTAACATCCATAGTAAAAATATCATTATCACAAAAAATTACACCTGATATTGATAAAATAGTTTGTAACAAAAGCCAAATGCCAAGTGTCTAGTAAAAACTATTAATTTCTCTAATTTAAATTTTTATTGATAATAATATCTAAAATTAACATATTTTTGAATTTTTATAAATTGATTAAAAAAAAAAAATAAATGTAAAATTTAAATGAATCATTTTTGAATATAAATAAGAGACTTTTTTCATTAGTTAAATTTTTTTTGAGTGCCTTCTTTTTATCTGCGGCCCGTAGACTTTCTTAATCTGAATTTGGTGGCCCGTGTTCAAATATGAGTTTGACACCACTAGTCTAGATTAAGTTAAAAATATTTTTGGTATAAAAAATTGAAGAGTTTTTCTCATTAAACTATTTTAAATTTCTTGTATGTTGTTAGATACTTGTTATGACTTTTTTGTATCTCTTCATTAATGCACATTTTGAAGAATAAAATGAAATATTCACTATAAATAGTATTTAAACTATTAACTGGAAACCAATTTTCGAACGACCTGAAAAAAATATGTAACCTGATTTCTATATGAGGAAAATCACTACCAAATCGGTAAACATAATGTCATTTTCTGTATTGTGTTCTATATTCTGTATTAAATGTTTATTATTTACCTGCTTGTCTTCAATCATTATACCTTAAGTATATTAAACGTATACATGGGACAAGTTTATAAACACGTATAAAAATTGTAATACAATTAAATAAAATAAAACTATACCGCACTAATATGGCAATTTATTTCGAATACATTCCGCTATTGCTAAAGCATTTATCGTCAACAAGATGGGGAGCCGGTCTGCGTCTTAGTGGAACCCGTAGCTGTCATAGCGTTTATTATTCGACATGCATCTTCATTGAGACAATGTCCCACGATCATTATCGGTGCAATGTTAATTATTAGTGCTCTTTTCCGAGTTGAAAACACTCGATTTCTACACATATGGACATGCTGTTGACTGTGTAGCGCTGTCGAGATGCGTTCTTCTGCGTACAATTATGTTTTAAGGGGTTAAAGTTATTTTTACACACGACGAATGCTGAGAAATATGTGGATGTAGTTTTATATCATTCTCATATCATATATATATATATATATATATATATATATATATATATGTATGTATATATATATGTATATATATGTATGTATATATATATATATATATGTATGTATGTATGTATGTATGTATGTATGTATGTATATATATATATATATATATATAATATGTACACATCAAAAATATAATTTGTAGTAGACTTGAAACTGAATATACATGATTAGCTGTATTAAAATTTAGACATTCCATTTTTCATTTATCATTGAATAGAAAAAAAAACTGAATGCTTTGTAGTAAAGGTTACAGATCGATAATGTTCACAATTAAATTAGGTATTATCGCATAATCACATGGAATTATAAAGTGTAAGATTAATTGAAGAGATTTATATTTAAGAGAAATGTTGTACACGATTTATTTTATATTTAAGAGAAAAATTTACACACGTTATTTAATTCTTCGTTAATATTCTTCAATACGTTAATTAAATTGTGAATTTTGAAACTTTAATTAGTTAATATATTTATTAATTATATATATTTACAGTAATATTAATATATTTATTAATATACTAATATTTATTTAATTAATTATTTTCACTTGTTCTATGAATTTTATAAAACTAGAGGAACAACGTTTTGTTGCTTTTTTATGGATAAATTTGTCGAAAAAATTAAAAAACGCCCAATTTTACGTAATGGTGCAATTTTTTTAATTATAAGAAATTTAATTTGTTTCATAATTCATGTTTTATCATTTTTAATTTTTGAATATTTCACAGAGTTGTTTGTATAAAGATTGTCTTATTAAAATAACGAACAAGTGAAGAAGAGACTACAGAAAATATTTTGAAAAGGGATGGAAAACATATATTGGATTGTTAAAATTGGAAGAAGTTGAGTATAGCTTTCATCTATCATTGGATTAACAAAGGTGAAAAATTATATATATATATATATATATATATATATATATATATATACAAGAGAGAGAGTCATTCAATTTAAACTTCTAGGAGTTAAAAAAGGTATGTTATTTTTTAATTAGTATTTTAGTTCAATTCAATACTAAAATACAATTAAACTAAAATACTAAATGGGGGATAACATGATTTTTTTAATTTTTGCGTTTTTGAAGTTAAATCACTCTTCATATATATATATAAGGTAAATTTTCTAAATTATTTTACTGTCTCTAATGGAAATTTAATTAAAATCGTAATTAATATATTTATTTGACATTCTCATAATAAATATATTATATTATTTTTTATTTATAAAATCCTTAATATATTCTCTCACTTTCTCTATATATATATATATACATACATATATATATATATATATATATATATATATATATATTGTTAAACAAAAGTAATATTCACAAATATATAACTTTCAGTTATGCAGGTAAAAATTACAAAGGAAATATTTTTATACTGACAAAAAACTTGCATTTAATATTAAATGATTGCTTAATGATTCATTTACTTATAAGAAGAAGTCTGTGTAGAAAAATACCATTTGTCCTTCAACGAATTTTTAATGATTACCTGCTCCAATTTCATTTTTTTTCGATTAATTTTTTATAAGGATGTCTACTAATTATTTAAAAAATAACGAGATAATGTGATTCAATGTTTGAGATCACGAATTTTGTACAGAATCTATCTATTAATAGAGAGTTAAATATAGAAAATATTTTTCAATTTTTTCTTTTTGTTTAATACAGCATGAAATTAAAATAGTGTATATTTTTATTAAATATTTATATATATATATATTTCCGTTTCAACGAATACTAATATTCAAATATTAGTTTTTTTTTTTATATAGGAAATATCCATTTTGTAACTGCTAGAGACTATTTTTCTCTTAAATTATTCAGAAATGAAAATAAGAAAATAATTAATAGAGAATTTACTGATATAATATTTTATTGTCTATAAAAATATATTTAAAAATTTAAATCTTCTTGTATTTTATTACTATTCTTACATAAAATACCGATTAAAATAACAATACCGAGACACTGTCCTTTGCCGGAGTTACAATCCTTTCAAAAATGAAATGTAAATTGAAATATGATTTTCCATAGACAAACATTGATACCTGGACGAATTATTACTTGAAATTTAATTTTCAACAAATTATTACAAAATTGTAAATTCAATGTCTGTTTGATTTTTAAAATAAAATTTTGAGTTAACATAAACAGAAACACTTTTTTTTTAATAATATCTATTGTATATAAAAGAAAAATTTTATATGAAAAGCTAATAATTTATGAAGATATATTTTTCGCAGATACTATGATTTTTCTAAAATTGAGACGTCTTTTTCTAATCTTGGGCTTTAAAATATATATCAAATTGGATATGGCTTAACAGCTCTTTTTTATATAAATTTGCTTATAATAGTTGATATTATATGCTGTCCATGCAACATATTTAAGGTTTCTTGTCAAAATTGTCTTTTTTAAAAATGTTAATTACTTAATTAATTAAACGCCGGGCTTAGAAAATCAATAAAAAGTTAAAAATCGTTACTTTGGTGTCTCTTTGTCTCGAATTGTTCAATAAATATTTGAGAATCGATTAGAATCAGCTCTTTGTTGTTCAATCCTTAATTTGTATGACAAATAATTCATTCATAGAATTTTTATTCATTCCATAAACTGCGGGTAGTAACAAAAACACGAAATGAATGAAACAAGGAAATCTCCGGATGATTCAAATCTAAAAATATGTAGTTAAAAACGAAATTTTTATTTAAATATTTTATTACGTAACTTCAGTTATGACTCAATTCGAAACAATATAAAATCTAGGTGTATATAAAAAAATCACAAATAATTACATTCATTTTTATTAATTTTCTAAAAAATAGATTTTTATTTAATAACTGTCTTTTATTACTCTATTATTATAGTTAGAACTGATAAATTTTTTTTTCATAAAATATATGTATGTTTGGACGAAGAAAATAAAAAAATATACTAGACATATTTTATAAATCAATTGTGAAATTAACGTGAATGTTTAATAATATTGCAGTATGATTGAATATAAAAAAATTGATTAAAAAGTGCTATAAAATTATTAACGAATGATAAATAAATAAAGGTAGAGAACTGTAATATTTTTGATATATTAATAATAAAAGGACCTTAATTAAAGAATAAAACATAAAGATAGTCGTTATGTCTATGCCGTGAAACTATTTGATTTTCTTTATTTCCGTTTATTTGTGTTATAAAAGTTATACCTGTTAAAAATGGGCGTTGAAAGTTGAAGGTTAAATTTTGTTTTATACTTTATATAAAATATACTATCGTATGTATTACTAATATATATTTGACTATTATCAAGTTGACTTATATTAATAGGAAATCCATTTTAATTTTATGCGTATTTAAAACAAAATAATATTTTTTCTCAATAAGTAGGCAAATGATAACCTTCAGGATCATGTAAAGACACTTTTAAAGTTACTTAAAATTACTTTACGTATATAAGATACATATGTTTTATTTCTTACCTATATGTAAATTTGAAATGTATGTATACTAACATTTAGATAAATGAATCTTTTTTTTATATGCTGTTAAATAACAATTCAAAAGAATCAGTTATTCATAGCTATTATGTAGCTTATTCAAATGTATTATTATGTATATCCAGTTATGCATTTTTTAGAATAAACGATTAGCTAATAATTGTTCTAAGAATTTAGTGAGATCATATGAAATTGGTTAATATTTATTCGATTAAAAATAAAAAAGTATACGATGTAACATTTAATATATACAAATATGTATATATATATATATATATACTTTACGAAATATTTAATTTTATTTGACATTAATTAAAAAAACATTGATAAAAACAAAAAAATATATACGTGGACATTTAAGAAGTCTAGCTATTTAATGATATGCACTATTTATATAGATTTCCTGTGCTCTGAGGATAATTGAATCATTAAAATGCGCATAAGCAATCAAGGTAAGAAATGAGAAATTAGTGAATACTTTGAAGAAGAAAATTCTATGGTGTTTAGGGTAGCAAATTGTATGAAATAGTTTTGCATATGAGCTCATAACTCTTAAATGATTTTAAAGAGTGTAGTTAAATAAAAAAAACTTTGAGTGATCATATATAACTCGGTTAGTTATATCAGTCTAATTTATTGCTAAAGATGCTAAGCAGTGAGAGTAAATGTCAAGTTAAAAACTGACACTGTGAGTGTGCTTACAGCAACGGAGCGAAAAGCAATCCTGTTATTGCTACAAAACCCGGAATTTCTAAAGAAGGCATAGGCCAACTCTTACATTTTATACTAGATGTGATTATGTTCTGCCATTTATAATCATAGAGGATAAAACGTAGGGGTGATGTGAATTAAATATATAAGAAATCTTGAGTGATTGCCTATAACTCCGTTAAGATATATCATTCTAATTGCAGAAACTGCTACGTAGTAAGAATAAATATGAAGCTATGTAGACACTGTTGATGCGTTCATAACAACCTTGTTAAAAGCAATGCTTCAGTTACTAATATACGGATTTTTAAAGAAAGAATAGGCTAAATCCTACACATTTTACTAGATGATACGATGTTCTGCCGTTTATAATCATCGAGGATGATTCCTAAGAATATCATGAAAAGTGGTTGATACTACAGCTTCACATTTACTGTCACTGAATGGTATCATCTACAATTAAACTGATATAACTAGCAGAGTTACATATGCTCACTCAAAGTTTCTTTTTTATTTAACTACACTATCTAAGGTCATTCAATAGTTATGAACTCGTGTGGAAGACTCTTTCACACAATTTACTCCCTAAAACACTAACACCATACATTTTTTTTCTTCGAACTGTTCACTAGTTTCTCATTATTTACTTTGATCGATTATGCGTATTTTCATGATTCCATTATCTTCAGAACGTACGTATTTACAGGAAGTATACATATGCAAATAATACATTATTAATAAATTATAAACAAAAAGTCAAGTAATTTTTTATGCGGTAGATACGGTTCACAGAAAACTGCATATAAAAAATCGCACAAAAAAGGCAACTTACTTTGAAAAATTAGAGATACGTTCTATAATTTTTGAAAACCGCATAAAACCAAAGCAATGAATTAAATACACGCAAAATCGCATAAAAAAGTGTATAAAAATTCAGAAAAATAAGAATGCCAAAAAATTCCTTCGAAAATCTTACAGAAATTGATATAAAACTTAAAATAAGTTTGTTTTAAAATTTTATTCATTTAATTTTATTGAAAAGCAACAATTCTTTTTATAATTTTTCATCAGAATTATCGTCGCTATCTGACAATGTTCGACACCATTTGCGAACTGGTGCGAAATCACTTTCATCACTAGAAGAGACAGCCAGCGCATCAGATCTGCATGGTAAAGACAATGACTCTTCAAAAACAGAATTATCACCAACTTTACCTTCGTTTTGTGTCGATACTCTTCCTCTGACAATGTAAACAGTGATTAATCTTTGCGATAATGATTTTACTAATTTTTTATGCAATTCGCGATATCCAGACATACAATTCTTCAGCTCACTTTTGAATTTGAAGACTCGTTCAGAATTTGTGTCATGAACAAGAGAACGATTTTCCAATTTATTGCAAAGCTGAAGACCTCGAATTATATTTGCAGTGAGGGGGACACATGTTTCTTCCGCTTCACTATCGTTTTCTGGATCTTCGACGATATCTAAAGTTATACCAATAATATCATCGTCACTTCATGCATTATCTACAAGAAATTCGTCGACATCATTCTGGATAAGGGTATCGAAACCTTTTCCACCAATATCATGTGCCAAAGTAATGATTTCAGCCAATAATGTAGATGCTTGAATGGTTGGACTGTTTGCAACACATCCAGGCCAAGGTAATTTTCAGCAAGCATTTAAAGTTTGTGGTCTTATTTCAGCGACATCAAATACAACATGATTTAAGTAGATTAAAATAGAAAATTTTAATTTAAAAATATAAATTTAACATAAATATAATAATTTAAATTTAAATTTTTTTAAACATCGTGCAGCTCATATATATATATATATATATATATATATATATATATACAATGGGGAAATCCTGAGTTTGCATGAAATATACACCACATAACTTCCAAACCAAATAAAAAAGGCACGCAGAAAAACAGACTCGACTGTACAACAATTAATCAATATATAATTTTTAATTAAAAGTACTATTCATGGAAAATATTCAATATGTAGCTAATTTATATCGATACATTCTTAACAAATAGGCGTTAAGAATTATATTCATTTATATATATATATATATATATATATATATATATATATATATATATATATATGAATGTATGTATTTATATACACACGATATCTACAAAAAAAAACATTCATGAACTGCTGAATAACATGAAATGATTTTTAAAATGAAGTAAAATTAAGAATGTTCCAGAGAATAAGTTTTATATCAATAAATGAACTTTTGTAAAGGAGTAAAAATATTGTGTTTTCAACGTTTTTGATATAAACAGTTTTTTTTTGTTGTCCATAAATAAAATATATTAAACAAGTGATTTATTTTTAATTCGATTTTCTAATTTGAAGCAATCAATTTAAAAAATACTATGCATACTTCCATTATTTGTTTTTTAGACATGATAGATATGTCTTATTAATTATATTTATGTGTCAGGGTATTTGTATATATATATATATATATATATATATATATATTCAGAATGAAATGAGTGTAAAAAGAGTGATAATATAAAAAAAGGAATGAATATGTAGATGAACGTTTCGAGTCAAGGCGAGAAAAATGAAATCGCTCGGATTATTTTTCTATTCTGAAAATATCTCGATACGAAATAGAACTGTATTATCTGGACAAATGAAAAAGTAAATATTAATAATGCCGGAATAGTGTAATCAAAACATAGCTTAGCGCGCATTATAAACAACTATTTGGGAGGCCTGCCCACCCAGATGGTAATCTGTAAGCCCATCTTTTTTTCTGTCGGTGATGTTCAGGTCCCAAGGATAACCGTGTACACAAACACTTCATATGAGACTGTGTTCAATTTGATGATGAACCGGTCTTAAAAATGATGTCTTCATATTGTATGCGCGGTATATAATTCTGAACGTTTACATTACTTGTCTTATATAATAATGAAATAGATATTAATATGGAGGATAATTAAAATTTTTGTCACATATTTTCACTATAATTGTTGTCATTTACGTTCGAATAAGGTTATTTTTATCAAGGTTATCTTTGATTCATATATTTATTAATGTTGATTGGTCATCAAAACGCTATTAGATTTTCTGCGATTAGTGTGAGTGCTATGCAATATTTTAATCGATTATTATGGTTATATGGCATAAAATATTAAGTAGAATATACATACAAACACACACACACACACATATATATATATATATATATAAAATTAAATTTTATAAAAAAGTTAACACTATTTATAAAAATAAAAATAATTCTTTTAATATTTCATATATCTCAAAAATGTATATAGTATAAAAAGAGCGAGAGTGAAAAGTGTGTGATCTTATCAAGATTAAATAAAACATTAGAACTTCTAATTAATTAACATTTTAATTTAAAAAATAATGAAAAAATATTCTTGAACGTTCTAACTTATTTTCAAAATGTATATATTCGACTTTATTTTTTGTAAATTAATTATGGATTATGTGGTTTTTGTTATATTTTACTATATTTATAAAAATCATTTTATATTATTTATGTACATTTTTGTTAGAAGTAAGTGTTAAATAAATTGAAAAAAGATCTAAATTGTATGAATGTATTGAATTGTATGAACACACGATTGATTTTCATAATATAGGAGATTTATTTTGTTAAACTTGCAAATTTCATATATTATAAAAATCTATGATCTGTATTTATAAAAGTTGGAGAATATATGAGATTGATACGAAATTTAAATATTAGTATTATTTTAATGCATTGATTTTTCTCGGTAAATTATAAAATAAACAATAGAAATACGTTATTTTTTGGCATTAATTGAGATAACTAATTTTTTGTTTTACGAATTTAATTATATTTTTTCTAATTTAACGGTAATTATTTTCTTAGAGAATTCTCGAAACTATGAGTACGGAATCTAAATGTAAAAAATTAGCCAACAAGCCAAACAAGCCAGCAAGCCAAAATTTACAAACAAGCCGATCCTTCATCTCAAAATTAAATTAAACACAATGATCTACAATTTTATTTTTTGTCTGCCTCTAATAAAATATCGAACTAATTGAAACATTTATTTATACAATAAATAGTTAAATTATTTTTCTCAAATAACTTCTTTTTTCATCTCACAAACCTCAAAACTATTTTTGATTAAAAATGTTTAATAAATCAGGTGTCGAGCGACAGAGAAATATGAACTTTTTTTATACCTTTGTGCTTTAAGGATGATGACATCTTTATCTAAATGCGCAGAAGCAGGAATCAAAAATGATCGATAATAATTTATTGATAATTTTTGACTAGAACACTTTTTGCGGTTTTTGAGAAGAAGAAATACCTCAATTCTGGCATTAAATTTAACTACAGTGTTAGAATCGTTTTGGTACAATTTTAACCTCATTAATTTTACTTGTTGAGTAAGTTGTGGGGATCGTTGGAATTCATTTTCTATTTTATGAAGTTGGACTATCACAAAATTTGAGAATCACTGATTTAACGAATAATATATATATATATATATATTTATGATGTGAATGTGAAATCAATTAGGTACATTGTCTAAATAGTTTTTTAAAGATTGGTTTGGTGATAAAATACGGATACAGGGATTGATTTCTTAGAATTACTGACTGAAATACATTGATGTGTGATAATTATTTACCTGATCCACATTCAGTACCTATTTTTGTCAGTTAAGGTTATTTGAGCTTTTTTAGAATACACACACACACACACACACATATATATATATATATATATATATATACAAATAATATAACGTTTATTACCCCATACTAGTGTTTTCAGGTCAAATAAGATATGAGTTTCATCTAACATTCTTTGTTTACTAATTCATTTCCGATTTATATTAAATGCTTTTTCCGTTACAATTTTTATATTTTTTAAATATAAAGTAGAATATATATTTACATTAATTTCAAATATTTGATTATATTTAACATGAGTTAACTAATTATAATTTAATACTGAAAATTATTTATTATAATCAAAAATCAACTACAAAAATTAAGACCACTTTTTTTCCTTTAATAAAATTATTTTCAATTTTTTGTAGATTTTCGATATTAACGAGAAAAATATCGATATGAACTTGAACGTATGGAAAACAGCAAAACGATACAAAATAAGTATTAATTATAAATGCTTTTTTCAAATTGTTTCATTGTTATGAATTTTTATTTTATTTTATATCTTATTAATTTGAAGCAGAATCAACTATAAAATAATTAGTAAAGTAAGAAAAACTTTAGGCAATTGTCAATTTTTGACTTTTTTTAAATTAAACAGAGTTTATATCGAGATTGTATTCAGTTCATGTGTCAAAAAACTAGTCTACGTGTGATAAAAAAAATTATAAATTAATAAAACCAGAATTAACGTTTAATCGCATCTGTATTCAATTAAGTTCCATTTCTATGGAATAATTTTGAATAGTCCAACATATGGTGTACCCTATTATTTTTTAGAACCAATTTAATTGAGAACATATACAAAAGTCTGAAATTATAAAAACATATATATATATATATATATATATATATATGTGTGTGTATGTGTGTGTGTATGTATATATGTGTATGTGTGTGTATGTATATATTAAATCAATTAATAAGATGTTAAAGCTCAATACTGAGAAAAAAACACAATTGTCTAGAGATGAGAGCACTGGTTTAAAATGCATACCAGCATAGGTACTCAGCGATTGATTAAGTGGTACGCAAAAATAAGATGTTCATGAAAAAAATTAAATTGGTGTCATAATTCGAATTATACATCATAAAGATATTTGATGGCGGTACCACTTTAATTTTTCGTTGGCAATTAACGCTACGAGAAAAAGACAAAATATATATCTAAAAAAAATGTTAGGTAAGATCTTGTTAAAGAAGAATTTATATTACCATAATATTCTGTACATTACGAGAATTATTTTGACATGCTGTTATGTGGAATTAAAGCACATTCTGTTTTGTATCATTTTTTTAGTAATTTAAAAGACCTTTATTAACATTTTTTCTTCTTCTAATTATATTTCTTTGGTATTTATATAATCCATTTGATCATTGAAAAATGATTTAATACGAACAATGTTTGAATTTTTTTTTAATTTTAATGTCATTACATTTTATAATCATTAAAATTTGTTATAAACATGAAAAAAAAACGAAAGAAAAGAATTATAAATTAAAACTAATAAAGTGAACGCTACTTACCGCTACTTATTTTATTTAAAATTAAAAACTACTAATTGTACAAATATGATTTGTTGTAGACATCCGAGTTGAATCATCTTTCTAAAGTTTAAATATAAAATATTTTAAAATAACACTCAGATCAATTAATGCTATCCTTTTAATGGCAATACATCTATCAGAGCATTCACAGGCAATCATATGTAAAACACACATACATTTAAGTATATATATATATATATATATACATATATATATATATATATATATATATATATATATATATATGTGTGTGTGTGTGTGTGTACGAGTATGTTTAATATATTTTTGTGTTCGTTATTGTACTTCATTTACGAACGGATACGTATTAAACTTTTTGTGTAGCAAAGATAATAAATATTTTATTTTATAAGCATTCATATATATATATATATATATATATATATATATACGAGTTTACATACGTATGTCTGTAATACTGCATACCCTTACTTTTAATTACATTTCATTAATCATTTAGGCTATAATCAAACTGTCCATTACACGTCAAATATTTAAAATAAAACACATTCTTATTCAATGTTTTGAAAAATATTTTCATATATTTTATATTTAAATAAATCGTAACATGTGTAGTCTCTCCTTTATATTTATATATATGTATCGAAATTTAATTTCTGTTATTTAAAGTTTGAAATTGAGAATAGTATAGATATTTACTGAAATAATAATAAAAACACGTATGGCACATTTTCAGTACATTTTTTTTCTTTTTTGTTTAAATATTTATGAAATCATTCTAACAAATGATATCGCTTCGTGCGGAAAAAAGTATTTTCAGATTGAAACTAATATGAAAAGTATGTCGTTCAATTATGAATCAAATAAGATTGATAAATCTGCCCTTATCTATGCTGATGATGTAGTTCTTAAAGCGGAATCGGAAGAGGTGTTGCAGCGGATGGTCATAGAGTAGAACGAGGAACTTAAAAGAAAAGGAATGAAAATTAATACAAATAAAAGCAAAGTAGTGATAATAGGAAGAGATGATGATCGAGACCTGTATTATAACATGCACTAATCAGGCGGTGGAGAAGGTTGTGGAATACGACTACGTAGGAGTTAAAATTAGCAGAGATGGAAGGATTGATCAGGAAGTACTGAGAAGAGTTAAGAAGGCCAGTATAATTTACCACCAGTTTATTCAAACAGTAATGGGAAAGAGGTAAAAAAGAAGATCAAGTTGCAGATATGTAAATCAATGTTCCTACCAACAATCCTATAGGGAGAGAGCTGAACATCACTCGATAAGCACACAAGATGCATTATGGCAGATGAAATGAAGTTTTTGCGAAGAGTAGCAAAGAAAAAAATGAGAAACTGCATAAGAAATGAGAGATTAGGGAAAGCTTGGAGGTACGGGCTTTGAAAGATATTCAGGAGGAGAGACAATTGGAGTGGTATGGGCATTCATACAGATCAAATGAGGAAAGTAAAGTGAGGAAATGTTTAAAGGCAAGGCTGCAAGGAAGAAAATAACAGGGAGACTAAGAACTGTAACGAGGGATACATAGAGAAACTTAAAAGTCGTCGAGAAATCACCATGCAGGAGATGAAGAAATTGATTAGTAGCAGAGATGGATGGAAGAGATGGGCCGAGACCATTCCCATACTGGGAGGCAGTTAGGGAGAACCGAGAAAGAAAAAAAATCAACTGAATATGAATAAGTAAAGGAAATTAATTTAAAATATGCCATTATTCAATTTTTTACAAATGAAAGCTCAACAGTAGAGACTAACTTCTTTCGTGTGATATTTGAATAGTAAATTGAATATTTGTATGTTTAGAATTTCCTGTCTTTTTTTGTATAAAACAAAATAAAGTATTATTTGATTACTGATTTTTTTAATATCAAGTATTTTTATTTTCAATTTGCTTATAATAATAGCGTATTTTTAAAAAATCTAATTACAGTTATAAACATTCTTGTGTTTAAATGTTAAAATCATTAAATCTAGGGAAGGACAAAGAAAAGATCTGTTCTTACTAATAATTATTTTACTCGACTTTGCCTATGGTATTATGGTTGGTTATCGGGGTTTTAGGGCACTTCGACAGCTAAGGTCAGAACGGTGTTATTGAAAATATTATAATTCCGATGGTTATTATCAATGTTTCGTCGAATTTTGAAATAATTATATAAAATAAAAATATATTCTTGAATAAAATATATCCTTGACTGGAAAAAAATGTGCAATTAATATTCGTAGCATGGATTAATAATTAGGAAAAAATATATTTATACTCATATTAAAATAAAAATTTAAGTAATATTATATAATTATTATTATATATACTCATAAATATATACATTTATATATATATATATATATATATATATATATATATATATACATATATGTACATTTTGGTAGAATTTAATAAGTTAAAAATAAAATATTTGCTTAGTTTTTTTTAATATGAAATATTTTGGTTGTATTAAACAAATTTATGTAAAAATAGTAAATAAAAAAAATATTAATTATGGAATGACCGTTTAGAGTTGTATTATGTATATAAATTTTGGAGTAGTATTTTATGAAAATCTATTGGATGATTCAATTTAAACTTCCACATGAAAGTATTAAAACAAATCGCAAAAATGAAAAAATAACATGATTCTTTTTTAATTTTTGCAATTTTTTTTTAATATTTTCATATGAAATACAAAATTGAACCATTCTATATATAAGAAAGATTTTTTTGATACGAATATTGAATTTTTTTAAAAAAATTAAGTGAACCAATATAAAACAGATTAAAGAAGATATAATTATATGTTTAAATTAGATCCATATTTTGAAATTAAACTTTTCATTAATAATAAATTATTATAATTAATTACAAGAATGTATAAAAATATTTTCAATGTGAATTAATATGAATATATCATATTCTTAGTGTTGATATCAAATAAATACTAAGATTTCATCAAATAAATAAAATACCTTTTTTATAAAGATATAGGAAATTATTTATTTGTTTTTTTTAAAAAAAAAAATAGTTATAGTGAAGATTTTTAAATACTAGTGAAAAAAAATTTATCACTAAGAGTGAAGTTTACTAAAAGGAAGAATTTAAAGTAAGCAAATTGATTTTCCTGAATTAATATCAAATTTGATCGGTTAATGATTAATATTTATCAGCTCAAAAACATAATGGAAAATTTTACTGTATCAAACATAGCTGTATAAGCGTTTAAAGGTTAAAATATGAGTTAATAAAATTATTTTATCTCTAATTTCATCTGTTTTTTTTTTAAATATAAATAAATAATAATTTCTTTACTTCTCTTATTATCCATTTAAATTATACTCTAGAGTTAATCTCATCCTTTAATACTTGAACGTTCTGATATTTCTTTGTCATGTGTCGAATGTAAAATATCATCAACTATGTAATATTTTAAATCATATGCCAATTTAAATTTTTTATTACCTAGGAATTTATTTTGTTACACAAATATGAGTATCAATTCACGTATTTTATCTCATGTCACAAATAATTTTCATTATGTATTTATTTAATGAAATTCATACAAATGAGTTTTCATGTCGAAATCTCAAAATAAGCAAACAGTCGAGGGGTTAAATAAATTAGTTATTTTTCTAATCAATCACTGCTTTATAAATATCATAGACTATGATAAACAAAATATTTTAACACAGGAATTTATTTTACTTTTCATTTTGTAATCTTATTGAGTCTAAAATAATAGACTTAACACTAGGTTTTTGCAAATGAATCGAATCAACATTAACAGATATACTTTTGTTCTATTCTTTTAAATGACAGATACGTTATCGATTTTGTCTATGCATTCAAAAGTAAAAGAGAACGTTGACTGGTGATCAATTTTTATTCGATATATTAAGAATATAAACAAGAAAATTCCTTTTTGAACGAACTGTTAATGGTCCACTTTGAATGCAAACCGCCGACATGGGTGGTTAAAAAGTATAAGGATTCGTTTCATACATTCGTATAAAAAAAAAACGTTTTACTGTGCTAATTATGTCAACATTACGTCATGGTAAAGGAGCGTAACATTACTAGCATGAAATACGATTCAATGCATGAAAGAATCATCAATAAGAGAATGAATTTAGGATGAGTGCACATAGAACAACAATGTTGATAAGTGCGTATACAATAGGTATATTTCTTACATTTAACGATATTCTTCGTATTTAATCAATTTCTTTGTATTGTAATGCCTGGCAATATATTATGGTTCACTTTATAATGTACGATGTTTATTTTACTAAGGATATATTAAGTTTAATATATATGGGAAAGTGTGTTTTATACTGTAAAATAAATTCATTCATTAGAACGGACTATAGTTTATTATTTCGTGAAAAACAATATAATCTTTTTAACTGATGTTACTTAAGTTAAATGTTAAAATAAAATCGAGTTCCAAACAGAAATCAGATATATAAAATTAAAAATATTGGATAGCAGAAAATAAGGTACAAAATACGTTCAAAAGGACAGATTAATAAATTCCTTTAATAATTGTATATATATATACTAATTCGTTTCACTATTTACCCTTTTAATATCCATTTTTGACAAATAATTTAACAAATTAACTATAAAATAGTTAATTTAATGTACTCTTGCATCTCTTTAAATTATGATTTTTATCTCGGACATCAAATTTTTATGATCTTCGTTTTTCATAATGATGTAAATATTTATAACAATATATATATATATATATATATATATATATATATATATATATATATATATACATATTGAAGTAATAACTTCTCATATATTCATTTGATTATGTTCTTTGTTGAATCGTAGTGATACTCGAAAATATATCTGAATATATTAGGCATTTTTTTCTAAATATTGTTATAAAAACTGTAGTAAAACACATGTTTGTTTTTAATAATATTGTGATGTGTTTAAGTATTTGCATTGATGGAATATTAAATATTTTATCTCAATCTTATATCTCACAAAGCTTTTTAAGTTTAAAAGTAGTATTAAGGAGTTTCAAAAAGCTGTTACTATTGATATGGTGTATAGATTACTGAAAGAATATGCGTTCTACTGTCAGCTTATCAATATTGAATCAGGGTTCATAAATAAATTTTCACTTTTCACGGACCATAAAATTGTTACTAATCAAAATGTGTAATAATTGATGAAATTTTACAATTTTTTTAAAACACGAAAAGAAAGTTTTGATGTGTTGAGAGTAAAAATAAATTTGTGAATCCAAATTTAGTAAATGTCAAAAATTATAATTGGATGAGATTTCAATCCATGATTAGAAATTTCGGTTTTAGGTATTAGCACTGGCGATTTTATTAACTGTTAATAAATATTATTTGTTAAAAATATCTCTGATCTTTGTTTGATTGTAAAAATCAGGGATGGGCTACTTCTTCGATAATAAGAGCCACATATAATACTTTTCATACATTTTTGAATGTTAAAAGGAGGGCACAGAAAGTATTATTTTAAATTTGTATTTATTAGGTTGGTAGAAATTAATGGCGGTTTATGACCTTCAAATTCATATACAAAACCGCAATTATTTTCCTACCGACCTAATAAAATAGTAAAAAATACAAGTATATAGTAGTTCTAGTCACTAAAATAGAATATATTTAATCTCTACTTGTTTAAAGCTTTGACTGAGTCTTCATTTTTGTAGTGAAACGTTGCCGAGATCGCATTTTTAAAGATATTAATTTTAAAAAAATTGCACAGTAACCCATCGCGACTTTGGTTTTGTTGCATTCAGCAAGTCTTAATTAACAATTGTTTAGTTTCATATCTTTTTTAAGGATAGTCCATAACCGTAGAAACACCTTAAACAGCAGTTTGGTCACATAATGCAAATGGTTGTTTGAATAAATAACGTGAATTACCCGTTTATATATAAAGTATTCTAATATTGGTACATACTATACTACTAGAGATTATTAATATAAAAGTTTAGGAAAAATGGCAATGAGACACAATATTGCCTTGGTAACCGCACAGAGTAGCTTTGGGAAGCGCATGTAGCCCGCGAGCTGCGGTTTGTCACCCATAGTAAATTCTTTGATTTTCTAAAGAGATAGGGTTATGGAAATATAGTGTTTCCGACAAGATGATATTCATCAATAATAATGTGCAAAATCTTGATTTGGGCCACTACACGGGCACTATGTCCTTAAATTTCAACTTTATTATTCATATATTTCCAAAAGCAATATATCTAACTGACGATATCGTCTCTTGGTTGATTAAATTTCCAAATATTTTAAAATCTGTTCATAAATATATACAATAGATTGTGCATAATAAATTATTTAGGTACTGTGACGATATTATCATCAACTTGAATCTGCTGTTATAACAGTTAAAATAAAAATTAATTGGAACATTATCAAACTCATATTTTTTTTGAATAAAATTTTGACAGTATCTATTATCTATCTATATACATATACATATATATATATATATATATACATATATATATATATACATATATATATATATATATGTATATATATATATATGTATACATATATATATATATCTACATATACATATATATATATATATATATACATATATATATATATATATATATATATATATATGTATATATATATATATACATATATATATATATATATATATATATATATATATATATATATATATGTATATATATAAATATATATGCATAAGAACATTAACAACTTTCGTAGAATGAATAAGAGTTAATAGTTTGAGATTAAAAAAAAATAGTCTATTTAAAGTATATTAATAAAATCTTTGATTTTGTGTTCAGATACATTCATACTGTTAAATTGTATTTATTTAATTCAATTTCAATTTTTTTCCTATAAAATTATTTACTTGATTAAAAATTATGTTTTAAATCAAATCAGAAAAAAACTGATCTCATTAATAATATCGTTGCTTGGTTATTTTTGGTTTGATATCCTCTTTGTAATTAAATATTACTTATATGCTTATTATGGAATTAATTCGAATACATGTATGCGATGGTAGATAAAACATTATGTCCAATAACACATAATGCAGATATATACATATTTTTTTTATATATAGATCAATTATTAGCTTTTGTATTTAAATAAATAAATTTCAATTTTTAACCGTATCACAATACAGTTCTGACACTAATTAAATTCTAATTCACAAATAAATTATTTTTATTCCACAAACCACATATATTTTTTTTTTTGATCAAAAAGATTGTCAATTAATAGATTCAGTCAATTGATTGTTACTTATGCATAATTCGATGGTAAAGCTATCATCCTCTGAATACCAAGGTACAGAAGAGACATAATTAAATTTTTGAATAGAAGATGTAATCGAATTCATTTCTTTAGTAATATTTTAAGATTTAGAGTTTAAATTTTCGTTAATAATTTATTTGTAAAAATGATTTATAATATTATTACAAGTTTTTTTTTATAATTTCAATTAGATTTGTATTTCTTTCTATTGAATAATCTTAATATATATATATATATATATATATATATATATATATATATATATGTGTGTGTGTGTGTGTGTGTGTATGTGTGTGTGTGTGTTCGTGATCCTAAAAAGTGAATCCAAAAGACTGATTGTTGAAAACAGGTAAAAAATTCTCTTATAAAATCCCTTAATAAAAATATTTTAATTTGATGTGGTTATATGACTTGATGATATTGAAATATTCTAAAGAATAGAATTTTTTATAAGATAAGAAATGGAAAAAATATAAAAAAAGAATATATTTGTCGTCATTTATATTTAATTTTTTGGGATACGTGTTTACTTATTTTGACTTGTTTATTTCCTTAAGGGTTAGTCGACAATAATTGTTGAATGAATATAAATGGTTGAATACATTTTCAGTTTTGTACGATATTTAATTAAATATTTTTTTATTTATGTACGTAATAAAATACAAACATAATGACAATCTCTTGAAATTGTTTTCTTCTTTTTATTTATTTATTTTTATACGGAATGATACGTACTAATTGTGATATACAATCAATACTTGAATCTAACTCGACACAGAACACATTTTGTGTGATTACAACCATAATGTTGATTTAGTAATATATAAAAGAAGATGATAGATGTCAACGTGAATGATAAGACAAAGATCATATATGAGTTCGAAGTCTCGTATTTGGCAAGGAGTTTATTCACCAGATGCTGTAGAGTGCTCATAATTTAATCCTTAATTTAAAATGTTGTGTTCCTGTCGATGATCTCATAAGACGTGATTACAAAATATGAAGGGTGAAGACTCTTAACGGGAATATAGATATAAACTGCTTTGCGCTATTTATTTCATAAGATCGCGGACAAGCATTAGAAATAAAAGGCCTTCTAGTTTATATATTTCAATTCGAGATAATTGTTAAAGTATATCGGTACTTGAACGATAATGAAAAGGTTAAATATATATATATATATATATATATATATATATATATATATATATATATATATATACATATGCATATGAGTGTGTATGTTATAAAAAATAAATTTATATAACGTATAAAATACAGTTTCGACACAAACTATTAAAATTAAAAGAACAGATTAATGAAATATTAAAAATTATAATAGTAACATATTGAATAGTACGAATTGGAAAATGTAACTTTTAAATAAAAAAGTACTTTCCGAATTAAAAACTATGCCCATTTCTTTGATTAGTAATATTTTAAAATAACTGTAAGGAAAATAAACGATCAGTGTGAAATAACACAGACAATAAATTAAAATCTTAATACACGTATATATAAGGTCGGTATAAAAATAATTGCGGTTTTTACGTATCGAGCATAAGGATGCATGTATCAATTAAAAATTATATTTATTAATCAAAATAAATCCCGTGGCTTGCATATATTTCTCCCAACGGGAAACAGGTTTGTTTATTCCTACAAAATAGAATTCTGGAGTCCTGAGCTTAATGAATTCATCGAAAGCGCTCTGAGTTGATACTTGATCTTTGAAAACGTTCTCTCGTAGGAAATTAGTCAAATGTTTATGTTATGTATGTTGTCATGAAGAAGAATTGGTTCTCCTCGATTGACTAATGCTGGTCGTAAACTATACAACTTCTCATAATTTTTTTCAATTTCCTGACAATATTTTTCTGCTGTTATTGTTTCACCAGAATTCAAGAAGTTGCAGTGAATGATGCTTACTTGTCGATCACCAAACAGTGATAATCTTTTTTTCATGAAGTTTCGGTTTAGAAAACTGTTATGGTGCTTCTCCTCGGTTTAGCTACTATGATGAACTTTTCCGATTGTTGTAGAGAATCCTTTTCATCACATGTGACAATTCGATCAAGAAAGCGATCAATTTGTTAGGCAAAAGAAACGCAGAGTAGCTGAAGGACGTCCACGACCATCATCATCATCAAGGCTTTCGTTTCTATTATAACATTTTTGGATCCAGTGTTGAGCTGTACGTTCACTAACTGAGACTTTGTCAAAATTAATATTTCGAGTAGTTTCTATTGCTTTACGTCCCAATTTAAACTCATAGAACAAAATTGCGTGAATTTGCTTTTTACCATGACTAATTTAAGAGGTTATATCCAACAATACTAAAAAATGAAAACAATAGACATAAGTTGAAATCAGTAGTACCAATTTCATTGTTTATAATGATGTATCATATGACTATAACAAAAGGTAACTAGAAAAATCGACGTCAATCTTAAAATGATAAAAATCGTAATTATTTTTGCACCAACCTAATAAAATATTATCTTTTTCGATTTGAAAAAAGGGATGGAGCGTTTTTCAAATTTAAAGTATAGTGACTATCTTTTATTTCGTGTAAACAAAAAACATAAATAATAAAAAAGAAATTATCCTTTTTATAGAAATCTATTAAATTTTGTTGCTAAATTAATGAGAAATTTATAAAATATCTTCCACTAAAATCTAAAGTTTACTTTAAGATAGATTGTTTTTAAACTCTATTCAGTTAATGTTATTTATACTTTTGGATCTAGTTTAATTTTAGTTTATTTAAGTCATTTATTTAATTTCTACTATTAAACACCATTTAAGAGATTTAAAATAATTTTACATGAATATGTGTATATAGCTATTTGTTAATTAAAGATGTCTTATTAAATCCCATTTTTAATTTTGGATGCCATCTCAATCTTTTAAACTATTTGACTATAATTATCTCTCCAAATAAGTGTGAGTATTGGTATGTAAATATCCATATAATTAAAGTATTTGAAACCAAAAAATCTATATCTGCAAACGATACCAAAAGAGTTATTTTTAATATAAAAAAAGTACTGATGAAATGAAATTTAATATTATTATTATTTATTTGTTTTGTTTTGAAACGAGTTCCTTTGTAGACGAGGAATATGAAAACAAAAATTAATAAACATCTGAAGTCTTAAAAGGAAGTCATTTAAATAATAAAATATTAAATACAATCGTGTAATCATTTCGAAACGGTACAAAAATTTCGGATACATTTTATTTTTTGCAATCTGAATAGGATAATTAATACCTTTTTCAGTTCATTGAAATGTAACTTACAAATAAGTATCACAACTAGAGTTTCAAATAAACAAAAAATCAGAGAAATACTTTTCTGAGTTTCAAAGCCCGGAATGTGCTCTTAATATTAAAAAGGAAGTTGATTTCTGCTGTAGACTCTTTCTTAAACGAACATTAATACGTACTTTTTATTGATTCGTTTTAATATCAATGTCCAAGAAGCATTTAGAATCAAATATTTGAGATATTTTTTTATGAAAACTATTTATTAAAAATAATTATTTTGAATGTAAATAGTATTGAAATGAAATTTTTTTTGTACCTCTCTAGATTTTCTAATTCGTTGATGCTCTGAAGAAGATGGCATCGCCATCGAAATGCGCATAAGCAACAATCAAAAATTATCAATAATAAGTTATTGAACATTTCTGACCAGAAAAAATGTTTGTGGTTTGTGAGGTGATTTAATGATTTTATTGTCTTAGGTAAAATATATCTAAAGTAATAAGTATATAATGCCATATATATATATATATATATATATATATATATATATATATATATATATATATATATATCAGGTTTTTATTTTACAGTGGAAAATAAGCTTTTTTAAATGTGCATTCTCTATGCATATATTATTCTTATATTAATATTTTAAAAACAAGCTTTAGAACCATACAATGAATATGGTTTTCCCACGACACGGGTGAATTTAAAATGACGACCAGGTATTTGTTGTAAATAGTATCTAAGTCTAATGAATGCAGCTGTCGAAATCTACATTAGTGTAATGCTTTCGGTTTTGTTTGTACGTTTGTCAGATATCAATTTAGATGATTTTTTGTTCTACAATTCGGGTTCGGAATTAATTAAATTGTTCATTTTATTTGTAATGAAAATAAATTTATAGCCATATGCATTCAAAAGATATTTTTATATAATCAAAAGTGTTCTTTAGAATAGGAGTTCTTTGTTATCTATTATATTTGTCATATATATATATATATATATATATATTAAATATGTGAACTTTTTATAGTAAATTAGTAAAGAAATAAAACTAAACATTACATGTTTTGTTTTTATTGTAGTTTCTCACCAAAAACCACATTCTTAATTATAAATATATTAAATACATCATATTTTTAATTTATTTTTTAAAATTATATATTATAAAATGTATTTAGACTTATAATTTTAATTGATTACATATATATATATATATATATATATATATATATATATTATTTTTGTTATATATTTTTTATTTCAATATAGTTTTTGAATTATAATTAATACTTAAAATTGAAATAACCAACACGTATGTTTCGTTTTATTAATTATTAACTATCTACTTTTTAGTTTTAATTATAACATATATTTAGTAAATTGCTATAACCAATTATAAAAAAACAGTTATTATCAATTATTTATAATAGTTTTTTATATAAATTATTTATTATTGGACTATAAAAGTTTATATTGGATTTATAATAAATTATTAAATATTTATTAATTATTTATTTCTCTCAATAATAAAATAGATCCAGTTATGCCATTTGAATTCTAAACCTATGGTTCATGACTCTTAATACGTTATAGTATGAATAGAAAATGAGGTTATTTATACTGAACACTGGGGTTAACTGTAAGATATTGAGGGCCTTTATACGAGGTTTGGTGAAAAAAATCATTACCTTTTCTTGATATTATATGAAAACCATAAAATGCAAACTATTAGGAAGATAGGAATTCTCGGACTTTTATAAAAATTTTAAATAAAACCTTTCATATTTTTAACTTTATGAAAATAGTGAATATTAATAATATATATATATATATATATATATATATATATATATATACACATGTATGGGTGTATGTGTTATAATCCCAACCTATAGCTTATCATGACACATTGGTTAGAATCCTTTGTTCTATATTCTATATACAATCTTATAATCTAATCATTAAATAGAAAATCAATTCACTCATTAAATTAAATATGTTTTTAAAGACAACAAATACCGTGAAATATACATGAAAAACAAAACTTTAAGCTTTATAAAACATCAATAGGAATTCGATTTGATATCTTTCATATTTTAACTTTATGAAAATAGTGAATATTAATAATATATATATATATATATATATATATATATATATATATATATATAATTAATATTCACTATTTACATATATATATATATATATATATATATATATATATATATATGCGTGTATGTGTGTGTATTATAATCCCAACCTATAGTCTATCATGACACTCTGGTTAGAAACCTCTGTTCTAAATTATATATACAATCCTACAATCTAACCATTAAATAGAAAATCAATTCACTCTTTAATTTCGATATGTTTTTAAAAAACAACAAATACCGCGAAATATACATGAAAAACAAAACTTTAAACTTTATAAAACATCAAGTTAATCATAGGAATTCGATTTGAGCCAAAAATGAAGAGCATTGAATTATGATTATATAAAATTCGAATAAGTCATCAGTCTTTCATTACTTTAAACAAAGTGAACCTAACGGGTTCACATATAATTATTTTATATTCAACAGACATTTAAATTCGGACGATAAACTTTCAGTGGAAAACCCGTACGAAATACAATATTACGAAATGCAAATATTCAATTTTTACTTTAAATTCGCCGAAAAATAAAGGGAAGTTTGTTCACTTATAAGACTGAGATTGTTAACTGAAAGCACTTAACTATTTTTTTTTGTATATATTTGTTTATACATTTTGTAATAAGATTATAGCTTTGTTTTCATTTAATCTAATTTTTAATTAATACAATATGAAACAGTTGAAAAAACAGTATATATATATATATATATATATATATATATATATATATATATATATATATATATATATATATATATATATATATATATATATGTATGTATATACATGTATATATAGTTTCGTGGTTGTTTTATAAAACTTCTCGTATAGGTACAATGCAAAAAGAGTAAAGGTATAAGGTAGGTATATGTATGTATGTTTTGTGTTGTGGCTGGAGCGGTGTCCGGGCTATAAATTAAAGAGGGCGATAGCATCGAAGGAATGCAGTTCACATGAAGTATTCAGCAGCATCCTAGGTTCTCATTTGATCCGCTACAACACCAGCAGTCTGCACGGCACGATGCAACGGCATATCGAGAGCGTTTACCTCCGTTTACGAGATTCCTCGCTTGGTGCAACGTATACGTCACATATAATCGTTGATAATTTATTGTAATTGTTGTAAAAATTACGATTATGAACTTCAGTATTTTTAAACATTTGCCGATTTACGTTTGAGGATCTACAGGTTCTATTAACCTGTTTGATACAGATGTTTAGACTGATGTTAAGAATGCAGTCAGTATAATCAAATCATTGATGATTAATATATTTAAGAATTACTTTATAAATAACAAGTTATTTCACTTGAAACGATACAGTAAAGTCATTTAAGGCAACATATTTTTAATGCATTTCTTGACAACTTTCAATTAGACAAGATTAAAACAACTGTACTTACTTAAATGTAAATACTTTTAAATGTGTTTTATTATAATTTACAAAATAAAAAAATACACAGAAAATTCACAAATTTAAATATGTTTCTATACTGTGAAAATAATATTGATCATTAAATCAAAATATAGTCAAATAAAAATAGATCGTTCTTATTTCAACGAAATATAATTTCTCATACATTTGATTTAATAATATTAAAATTTTTAATAATATTAAAATTTTATATATTAATTTTATAGAATTAAAATGGTAAATTAATTTTCGTGTATTTTTTTTGTTTGGAAGAAAATTTTCAGGATATACCATAGCGGATTATTTAATGCAATTGAATAATAAAAAAAAAACAAATTTTATAGAAGTGAAATTAATTGAAAAAATAATGTGTTCGTTTTCTTTGTAAAACACGAAATTTTTAATTTCACTAAAATATATTTCTATAGGCTGTATATTTAGTTTATAAACCTTTTCTCAAGATATACTCGAGACTTATAACTATACATTTTTCTTAGGTATATTTCATGGATCGGTGGTACTACATCTAAACTAAAACGATTCGTGATCTTCAGTGAAATTATCTCACGATCTAGTCTAACAAAGATTCAGGGCATTCTCTGTATGAAAGCCCTTTTTACTAATCTATAAAGCATCGTTAATTATACGTGAGTCGTTTGATAAGTTTGGTAAATTATTATGATATGACGCCATCATTCTTTTGGTAACGTCACGGCTATCAAGTGTCACTTGTTAAACTAGCATAGGCGAAATTTCAGCCAGAAGCGACGATTATTCACGTTCTACAGATGTTTGAAGCGAGCATTTTATCAGTTTTCGCAAAAATGGAAGAAAATAGTAGGCCTTTTTGCATCGATTCGTTACTATAGATGAAACATGGATCCACCACTACACACCTGAGTCAAAGCAGCACTTAAATAAGTATAGAACGACTGGTGAAAGTGCGTCGAAAAAGGCGAAGACCGTTTTGTTGGCTGAGAAGGTGATGCCGCTGTTTTTTGAGATTTCCAAGGAATCCTCTTGGTCGACTGCTTAACGAAGGGAAAAAACGATAACAGGAGCCTATTATGCAACATATTTGAACCATTTGAAAGAAGAGCTGAAACACAAACGACCAAGATTGATGCACAAAAATGTGTTTTTTTCCACCAGGACAAAGCACCGTCCCACAAATCAACTGTCGCAATGGCAAAACTGCACGTATTTGGCTTCGAATTGATTTCTCATCCATCGTATTCACGGTATTTGACCCCGTGTGACTTCTTCTTCTTCCCAAACAAGCAAGTTTGGCTCGGTGCGAAGAATTTCTCGTCGAATGAAGATCTCATCGGCGCCGTCAATGCGTATTTTGCAGAGCTGCTGGACCAAGTGTATAGCGCACAATGGAGATTATGATGAGAAATAAAATCGATTTTTTTCAAAAAACTTTGTTTAAATTGCTTTTACATCATACTTATCAAACGACCCTCGTAAGTGCCCCAATGTGTTCATCAATTATATTCAAAATGATTTTTTTTTAAAAAAATAAATGACATCTTCACAAATTAATTGCTCTTCATTTTTAAAAATGAATTTAGTCACAATGTCAAAACTGTATTGTGAAAAAAGATAAATATTAAAGAGATAGATAAGTTGTTTTTAAAAACAATAACATTCATCTCAACATTATTCTATTAGATGAAAATGGATACATATTTTACTTTAGTTCGGTATTTTAAATTGAAGTGTATATATTTTTGAAAAAAAAATATGTGTAATATAGAAATTACGAAGAATAATTAAATGGTCATTATTTATGACACAAATACTTCACTAATATAAAAAAATATTTAAAAGTATGATTAAATTAATACTTTTTCATCTATTCCTTTATGAATGTTTTTATCTATTGTATGTGAACCATTCCAATCATAAAATTTGTAATATATATATATATATATATATATATATATATATATATATATATATTCAAGGCAATTTTAAAAACAAGAAATAATACTTTTTATATTTCTTATGTCAAATAAATATTAACCTCTACAAATATATTCTTAGATTTGCCAAGAGTCTAGTTAAAATATTCAAAATGTATTTTGCAGTGAATATTTTTTATTGTAAAATTGTATTGGTCTCTTGTTATTTGTCTTTTTGCATATTATGACTTTACATATGTTATTGTTTTCTTTTCGATTATTTTACCGCTTTTTATGTCATGTGTTTTATGATTGGTTTCGGTCGCCTTATGTCGCCTTAAAATATTATAAATAAAATTTAAATGATTTAACAAAGTAAACGAAAACAACTACTTGAGGATGTCACAAGTGTTGAAATATCTCATGAAAGATAATAACAATCAGAAAAATATATTTATAAGATTAATGTTGATAAAAATAATAAAAGATTTATGAATTGTGTGTTTTACATATTAAGAAGAAAACTTGTAACGATACTTTTAAATTAATTAACTACTTAAGACTTTTTCTGTACATATTTATCTATTACTTGTACTCACTACGATAATTATTTTTAATGTTTGCATATATATATATATATATATATATATATATATATATATATATATACACGAAGCATCATGTACTTACAAAATTATGTTGAATGTAAGCACAGTTTTTTTCATACTAGCATTGTATTATTGTCTTAGCAGCCGACATTCTTATTATATAACCCTGTCAGAAGAATAAATATGTTGCTTCTCTACAAAAGGATGCTGATGTTAATTTATGCAAGAATGCCCCGCTTTGCTATATTACACCATCATGTTATGATGAATGTGTTCTCAGCAATTCACTATATGGGGCGACTTTAATAGATTCCTCTTTCACGCACCCCCATAGCTCGTAACAATTTTTGAAATATACTTTTATATTTTGTAATGCAACAGTACGAAGAAGAATTAATTTATTTCCATGTCAAAATTAATTCTGAACGCCAATAATGATGTATGTATAGATTTTTTAGAACACGGCAAATATATTAGTTGTAAATTAAAATTAAATATTCAAATTTATTTCGGACGTGTTTAATATTTTGAAGTTTCCAACTATTACATATGATTAAATCGTATTATTTAATGTTGATAACATTTATAAACGTGTAACTTCATTGCTTCCATTTTTTACGTTACATTCGGTTGAGATTTACTCATTGATTGTAATATATGGTTCTCTCGTATGAAATCAACATGTAATTAATCAAACATTGGATATGTATTCAAATCCATATAATAAATTGTAAAAATGTCATTTTTAATTACTGTCTTAACCGAACGATTTATTTTCTAAGTAAATTTTAAAACTATTTAAATTAAGAAAATGTGACATAATTTCTAAGAAAAAATAGAAGCTTGTTGCATTGCAAAATATTTTTTTCTCTAAAATTGTAAAAGAATATTGTTATAAAAATATGTGTTAAAGAACAAGTTATTGTTTCATTAATTTATTTCTTTAATTCAATGTTAAAATAAAGATATAACACTATGGCTAAATTCATTTTCACAAATAAGTTATTTTTTCACTCCACAAATTAAAAAAGGTTTTTTTGGTGAAAAATGTTCAATAAATCATTATTAATTTCTTTCGATTGCTATGTACACGCATTTCGATGGCCAAAGAGCAAATAAAAAAAATGATCGATAAAGATTTTTTGAACATTTTCGGTCACAAAATATTTCTGTGGTTGTGGGATAAAAATAACGAATTTATTTGTGAAAATTCAATATCAAAGTTTAAAAGGGTTTTATTTCAAAATAATTTAATTTTGAGATATTGTCATAACTGAATTCTATAGATTCAGATCTATAAATAATATTTGAATTGTATCTGATTTGGCTCATTTGATTTGTATCATATTTTTTAAATTACTACATTTAATACGATAATTATAAATTGACTATAAATCAGTGAGAAATGGACTTTATTTAAATATAACTAGAGCACAAAATTATATTTTAATAATAGTTTTAATTCACGAGGTAAAATATTCTTCAGTTTATTTTTAAAATAAAAAATAAAATCTTTACTTGAAATCGGTAAGACCACGGTTAATAATAAATATAACAAATTAAGAAAATATTTCTTGCATACTCAATCACATACATTTATAATGACAACTAATAAGAAAAATAAATAATAAATTTTGTTATAAAGCATTTATATTTAGAAATAGATGCATAATATATATTTTTTTTTCATATAAACATTGCTAGAAAATAAACTCTTATTACAATAATTATATTAGTACTATATTAATTACCCGTATTACAATAATAGATCAATGACTTTTCAACAACTATTAACCAATTCCAAACTTATAGACAAATACTTTATGTAATAATATAACCGAATACATTACATTCTCAATTAGTTTCTCCAATAATACATATTGTTCGAGTGTCAACAGATAAATAGCAATTGTGTTCGTTGAAACAATACAAATCAATAAATAAGTATGTATTGACGACCGGAACAATTGTTTCATTCAAATTCGACCACATTGTTATTTGTCTAACGGCCAAATCATTCGTTACTTCTATTCGAATAGAGAGATTCGTAAAAGATGTATTATAGTAAAAACAAGATTCTTGTGTTTGTGAAACATTCTGTTCCGTTGTTACAAGCAGACGATATGGTAACAGAAATTTGAATATTTTTTTAAGATGATGTTTCCTTCAGTCATCCTAATAACAGTTTCTGGCCATTTCCGTTACCCCACAGTCTTTTGTTATTGTAACACATCTGTCTGGTTCCGGTCTAAATCTTCCTCTTCTTATGCCATATTTTCTATTACAAAATCTATCCCAACTTTAAGCCCGTTGGAATTGGACAGTTGTTATACACGAGATTACACTGTTGGTGGAAATTTAATTCCAGTAAATTTGCACACATACTTTTACATATATATCGTATCATATCTATAACTATATATATATATATATATATATATATATATATATATATATATATATATATATATATATATATAACAAATCGTCTATATAATTTGAATTTTTTAAAAAAATATTTTTAATTATAATTGTGCTAGTGTTGATCATTCCAGTACTTTAATTCAATCATTTACATTTTAGTAATAAATTAAGTACTTGTTCTTATTTGAGAACGTTACTTATAGTAACATATATATGTAGTTATATTTATAGTAACTTAATATATTTTTAATATAAAATTTGATTAACTTTTTATAGATGATATTGCGTGATAAGAGTTATTTAATTTTTTTAATGTTTAACACTTAATATCTTTAATATTCATTTGCTTATTTTTCCCTGTTGAATAATTTTGTACTTGTGCATTTTTATATAATGTTAATATAATATGCACGTATGAAATTTTAATGTTTACACAAACTTGTAGTTTTATCGACATTTTTTTATTTGTAAGGTTTAAAACTGTGCGGGTAAACACCAAAATTCAAGCGTGAAAACCAATAAGAACGACTGAAATGAATAAAATTAACTTGAGCTTGATTCAACATAGCTTAACTAGCAAACAGTTGTGATATCATTTTTGTTATACGGGACGAAGTGAAAAAATAAGATTGTGTTGGGTTGTATGAAAAACATGTTTCTTATTATTGATAAGTAACACGGTGATGATTTATTGACATAGTTATAAACTGTAGGATGTAAAAATATATGGATTTAATAGCGTTAAAACAGTATACGGAGAAAGGCATTATTACAACTGCGAGAATAAAATTGTTACTAAAACAGAAGGTGAATGGAACTATTAAATATAATAGTTTATTATACTGCATAATAATATTTATCAATTTAAAGAATTGATTAGTTGTTGAAGTGCAGGAAAAATATACTTATTAATATAAATAAAACTGATAAAACATCTATTATTGAATTATTTTTTAGGATATAAGATTATAAGTTTTATGTTTATAGAAGTTTTTTTAAAAAAAAAATGATATGTGAAAATTAAACGATAGATAATAAGTGATACAAAACATTTAAAAATATATCTTTAATCTTTTTTATGTCCATATAATTTTTTTAATAATAGCAATAAGAACTGAAAATAATTAAACATTCAATATAGATTATTTCTATAAAATGATTGTAAATATAAATACATACATATTAAAATTAAAGGCGCGTAATTTACTAGAATTGCATTAAATTCGAGATTAGTATTGAATCATTATTGAGATGAGCATCATGTTCGATATCGGTACGGTAGTATCAGTATCGAGACGTTCTTAATACTGAAGTAGAATGTTATAATACAATTCTTCATTTAAAAACGAAAAAATACATGTCTAAAATTTAACTTCTTTTAAACAAAAATATGTAAATTATTAATATTAATTTATTAATTCTTAATTTATTGATTTATTTTTTATAATATCAACTAAAACTCTATTTAAGTCTCTGATATATTTTATATATAATACATGAATTTTTGAAATTATCTACACTCAATAATAAAATACTATTTTACTCGCCTTAACATATATATATATATATATATATATATATATATATATATATATATATATATTTAAATACATATTTGCATTTCAAAAAGAGTTAATATAATAATTCATCACAATATAGTTCTGATACGGTTGCCAAATTAATTATTTTTTCACTCCGCAAAATACAAACAAAGTTTCTGACCAAAAATATTTAATAAATCATTAATAATCACTTTTCATTCTTGGTTGTACACTTTTCGATGGCGATGCCTTCATCTTCAGGGTACCTAGGTACCAGAAAAAGATTGTTCTGAGGATGATGGCATCATCATCGAAACATATAGGCATAAAATATGCATAAGTAACAATCAAAAATCATCAATAATAAGTTATTCAACAATTTTGATGCGGATAAAAATTGTAGTTTGCGAGATAAACAAATATATATTTGTGAAAGGATAATAATTCATATATTTAAAACGGAGGACTACTTAATTGGTTCAAGGTATATTTTAAAGAATAACACTTTCCCATAAAGGTATTAATTAGTTATTTACAAATAAATAATAATTTCTCATATACAAATATTCTATTTGTCAGTTATGAAGATTATTTACCTTATCGTGAAAATATGCACGTTCCTTTAGTCGATTTTAGCAGTGTATCTTAAAGTAAATGGCACAAATTTATTTCATACATCATACACATCTTGAAAGAAACTCGAAACGCTGTGATAGAGGGTAATTGCGTGCATTGTAATGCACCCCTAAATAAAGATTGCATATGTCGCCTGAATCGCACGTGCCGTATATTTCTGACAACTTGTGTTTACGTTAGAAACCGTTGAGACACCTTGAACGGGCCAGGTGATATTAGAAATATCTTATGTCATT
>CM068313.1:34997495-35014995 GCA_034766995.1 Acanthacorydalis orientalis | reverse complement strand
ATATTTTCACATATTTAAAATAATTAGAACTAAATTTATTGTGTGATGCATGTAGAGTTAATATTCAATAATGAGAGTGAATTTAGCTATAATCCGAAAACTCATAATTGTAAAAACTTCAATTTAATTAAAATTTACACACTGATAACGAAAAATATTTTTATTTTAAATTTCTGAATAAAATTCTGAAAAATGCAAGATTCAGAAATATTTGGAAACTCTATTGATTATATATATATATATATATATATATATATATATATATATATATATATATGTGTGTGTGTGTGTGTGTATGTATGTATAGAGACAGAGAGAGTTTATTATTACAGTATATATATATATATATATATATATATATATATATATATATATATATATATATATATATATATTAGATTGGTATAAAAATAATTGCGGTTTTTACGTACTGAGCATAAGGACGCATATATCAGTTAAAAAATATATTTATTAATCAAAATAAAGACCACTGGCCTGCACACATTTCTTCCAACGGAAACATGTTTGTTTATTCCTACAAGATAGAATTCTAGAGTTCTAGAATTAACGAATTCATCGAAAGCGCTTTGAGCTGATGCTTGACCTTTAAAAACCTTCTTTCGTAGGAAATTACACAAATGAAAGGTATTTTTAACGATGACTCTTTCCTGTTCATGTAACATTATCTTTATAATTAGTCATGTATGCAGTATCGAGACTCAAAAAATAAAACGACTAATTGATAAAATATAATGAAAAATATAAGCATTATTTTAGATCTTTAGCGAAACCCAAAAAGTTTGGCAGTGTAAATAGCACGAATTTAGCGATATTTAAAAGTACGTATATGAAATGAATTAGATATTTATTTAATAAAGATTAAATATGTAAATTTCCTCTTTTGAATTCTTGGAAATGTCTTGAAGAATTTATCATATCTCTCCCATAAATACATAAGTAAATGTTCTGCAACAATATAATTTATTTTCATTTTGAATCCATTCTCAAACCGACACATTTTCTATATTAATTTCTTTACTCAGTTAAAAGAGGAAATGATAGAAAGAATAGCAGCTGTTATGCGCGATTTTTATAACATAGAAAATGTTTTGATAACTTGAAGTGAATTACAAGATAAAAAGATAAATATTTCTATAAGGTATAACGATATCTGTGTAAAATGATATCTATATTCAGCTGTGCATTTATCGAAAATGAAAAATGTATAGTGAACAAAATTTTAGTATACTATGTAAATATTTTGTATATTCTTTTGATGATATCCGCCTTCTGTGAATTCAGATAAACAGAAATTTAATTTTTACTTTTTGACACAATTTTGACACAACGTGATACATTTAATTCGAGAAACTAAAATTTAAGAAATAAAAATTCAACCGATTGAACATATTTTTAGAGTGGTTGCCAATATTTTTTTCAACGAAACCAAATCGTTCAAACAAAGATGAGTTTTAGAGATCACGGAGAAATTTTATTTAAAAATAGATTAAATGTATCTTCAACCATTATTAAATAAAATTCTATTCAATTCTAACAAAAATATTTAATAAGTGTTTCTTCTTAAATGCCATTTTATACTTTAGTAATTTCTTTTCTATTTTTTTTTTATTTTGCATTTAAATGAGCAGATTCCACAGAATATAAGTCCCTTTTCATATTATTATTTACATTATATATATATTTTCTAAAAAATCGAAAAATATACATTATATATATATATATATAAAGTTTAAAGTTACGCTCATTTTTTAAGCACAATTTTAAATAAAAATGAGAAAATTCTATATTCATCTGTACGTTGTATAACCAAAGAAAACTTTTGTGTTTACTTTTTATACATAATTTTATTATATAATATAATTTTCTTTTTGTAACTAGATTAATAAATATATAGTCGTTTTTTTTTGGAAAAGACCATATAAAAACTGTTTAAATTCCTTCTTAATAATAAACATATACATTTTTTAATATTTTAGATGTCTCAAAGCAATTAGAAAATGAATAACTATTTAATAAACATCAGTTTAAGTTTAACTGAAAATATTCTAACTTCTAATGTTCTAAAATTTATAAAACATGTAAAAAAATACAAATGGTGAAGTATGTAATATATATATATATATATATATATATATATATATATATTACAGTTTTGAAGTGCAGAAGTAAAGAAGTATAAAAACATATAGATTAAAATTTAAAGCCTAACTCAAGTGTAAATTGAATATTTAGGTAAAAACATATATACACAAATGCATAAACCACAATTCTCCCCTTCTCGATATATATATATATATATATATATATATATATATATATATATATATATATATCAGAAAAAAGTAAACAAATTCAGTTGTCTATATATATATATAAAGAGTTATTAATTATTGGAAAATAAAAAACAATCTCATGATATCCAGGTCGTCACAAAGTGTGTTTTTGTATACAAGTATTATAATTAAACAAGTATACTACAAGCGGGTACCAAACCAGGAAGTTTCAATCATCCCAACGAGATTTGTATTTAGGGTAAGGGTTAAATGATGTAATCGAAAAAATATCCAATTATCATAGATACAATAATTTTTAATGATTTCGTGGTAGAATAATAAAAGAAAATAGTTAAATTATACTAGACGAGTATAATAGCGGCAAGACGAATGAAGTACTGGAAAAAAAGAACGAATGAACACTTTTATTACTTCTGACCTTCGCAGTACACAACTTTCTAGAAGAATGTGTGTATATAAAATAAACTAGTTACAAATAAGTCAGAAGGTAGTTGAAAAATGTAGTTTATTGCTGCTCATCCTGCAAAAGATTTAGGGCATTATATGAATGTTTTTTTTTACAATTTGAAAAAATATACATGCATACGTTGGATATAAAAATGTGAAGATATTTCCAAATATTAAACACAGCCTAGAATGTTTGTGTAATTTTATAATTGAAATTATTATTTACTACACCGAAAAAAGATATTTATTTATTTTCAACATTTGATTTGTGAATGCGTGTTCTTTTTTTTAATTTTCTGAAACACATTCATTAATTGAAAAATAAAAAATATGATCAGACTGTTACGACTAAACAGACTTTCAGGAATTCTATTGAAAAAGAGTTTTTTTTACACAAATCATTTTAAAATAAACCGATCTTCTCAACGAAATAAAAATGTACTGTAAATCATTGAAAAAATAATTTTACTGAAAATTAGTTAAACTTTTTGTATTGAATAGATTGTAAATTATAAAAGGTGACTTTTTATTAACTTAATATTTATGACACACACACATAAGCGTTATATATATAATCGGAGATCGAAAATATAACTTAATAAAAAAATAAAAAAATCTATTTAAAGTGTGACGAACTATAACATTTGACTCTTCGATTCGGATAATATATCTAAAAGCAATTAATAACTGATATTGAATTTACGATTGACGCTGAATTTATATAATTATTTTTGAAGTTTTTCACATCGGTGCACAGTAAAGACACGTAAAGTTATTATTTTTAAATGATAATAAATTAATGTACATAAAAATCTTTATGAATGGTACAAAATTAAAATTTTACTGCCAAAATGTATCTAAATCACTCTTTTTGTTGGAAATATTTTGTACATAGTTGAAAAGGCTCAGTGATACACGTAACAATAATGACAAGAAGATTATATCATATAAATATTTAGGATATTTTATATATATATATATATATGTATATATATATATATATATATATAATTTTTTTAACATTTATTTCATAGAAATATGATCTTTATTGTTTTAAAGTAATGAATGAAAACGGAATATGCAAAGAAGAGTTGCTAATAATGAAAATCTATACATGTATAGTACAATCTAACCTTAAACATGAAATTGAAAAAAGGAAGAATAAACAGGAATAGATATGTTATATTCAGTGTAAAGAAAATGGAAAGGATGCATTTTAATAGACATATACTTGTCTATGTACAGTTATGCTTCTGAATGAATTAAATAAACATTTCTAAATGCAGTTTAATTAAATCATCGTCTAGACAATTCATAACTGTATTATTGAATAGTTCTGTGCTAAGATTATAGAGAACATTGGCATATATGATTAGTGAGAATGATATTTATAATCATAATTTTATGCGTTCAAATATCATTTATTATATAATACGAATTATGTATGCAGATAAGGGTAAATAGAACAGATAACGTTTGTGATGTTTTGAATAAAATGATCAATACATTTATCACGAACCATAAAATTAATGCATGTCTTGACATTTTTTTTTTTTTGATAAATAGGTTCCAAACTTAATTTTGACCTTTCTGATTTTATACATTCTTTTTATTTTTCTTAAAATTATTATTGCAGTATTTTGTAGGCCATTTGAAATAAACGACCATAAACGATAAGAGCCATATTATAATTCAATTATGTGCGTGTGTTTATATATGTATATGAGTGCGGTTTTAAGTTCGATATTAGAGACAAGAGCTTCAGTTTTAAAGTGTACTTTATTTTTTGACATAATTCGCTCGAAGTTCGATTCACATGCCCCAACGTTTCACTAGCTTTGCGCTTCTTTCCTGGAAGTGGGTTTCTTCGACGTTTCTTCGACTCAAAATAGCCGTTTACGGCCTCTCTCGCCTCTTAATCCAATCTAAATCGCTTTTCAGCCAGGAAAATTAAGAGTTTTGAGAGCAGATGGAAGTCCAAGCGAGCCAACGCAGGCGAATATGGTGGATGTGGAAAGATTTAAAACTTTTTTTTTTGAGTGACAAAGTTTGAATGAACCAGTGCACTGTCTTGGCTGAACAATGATGTTTTCTTAATCAATCCGGAACGTTTTTCAGTAATCGATGCCTTTAACTTCTCCAAAAATGCTGGGCAGTATTGATCAGTAACTGTTTTTTTTTTCCTTCTGAAGATAGTTGATCAAGAGAATTTCTTTCGCATCTCAGAAAACTGAGGTCATCACCTTTCCAGTCGAGTGAACCGTCTTTGTCTTATTTCGAGCAGTTTCACCGCGTTCAGTTCACTATTTTAATTGCGTTTTCGATTCTGGTGTGTAATATTAAATCCAAGTTTCAAACATTCCCACAAAAGGCAGCATGAAATCTGTTGGATTCATCTCAAACAGATCTTGGCTGATGTTCACGTACAAACTCGTTATTGCTCTGCAGTGAACAAACACGACATCTATTTTATGGAAAGTATTTTCATACCCAATTCATAATGTAAAATTAAATGTGTTCGCTCAATTGAGATACCTTTGACCTCTGCTGTCTCACTCACTTTCTCTAGCTGGTCGGACAAATTTATATCGTGGACTTTATCGGTGATTTCTAGCGTGAGGGCTGTTCTCGGGCCTCATGAGTTGCATATTCGATACCCGTTCTCCCACGTTAAAATTTATTTACCCAAAGTCGAACAAATTCGTAGGAAGGACAAGATTCACACAATAAAAAATAGACATATTTAGGAAGTACATGAAACGATTAAAAAGTAATACGGTTTTTTAATTTTCCATCAAACTATTTTTTAATATAACATTTTTAATTATATAGAAATCTCCATCTAAAAAAGTTTTCAAATGAATCAAAATATTGGACGATTTTAATTTTTACTCAATTAAATTCATTCTAAATTAATTCTTACCCGAGTTATACAGACGTTAGAAAAAGATTAAATATTGTTTCATTACGAAGATCGCCGCTAAATAAAATTAAAAGAATCAATTAAAGTACCCTTCCTTACTACAATATTTTATGATTTATTTTTATGAATTAAGACGTATCGTACGAGCATACGTTCTTGAATCTATCGAATTATTTTATGATCGACGACATTTGTTGATAATTTATTTATAAGTAATAATAAAGAGGTACGGGTTATCAAATTACTTAAAAGAATTAAAGAACAGAGCAACCATTTTTAAACCTTCATTCGAAACATCCGGTAATTGTAGATATAAGTGAAAAAAAAGATTTACAAACACTACTGCGACTTATAATACTATATATATATATGAATGAATCTTTATAATTGAAATTTTATATAAATACTTAAAATGTAATATATATTTTTTATACTTAATTATTCTATAATAACCATTTATTTTGGTTTTTTAAACTTTTTTAAATATTAAAATAGTGCAGTAGAAAAATGAAAATATACACACATTGGAATGAATATTATATATATATATATATATATATATATATATATATATATATACATATATATATATATATATATATATATATACATATACATGTGTGTGTGGGTATCTATTAATGTTGTTTAATAATAATTATATTTTAATATAGAATATCTTTCTATAGTACATTTAGTCGGCCCTTATTAATACCCTTAGAATATAATCATTACATATTCCACATGTGTCTCAAAAAATATTTTGTTGCTTGACTCATTTGTATAAAATGAATTAAACAATAATATTTACTCTTTCTACTTTAAATATTAACTTGAATAATATATATATATATATATATATATATATATATATATATATATATATATATATAATATTTGTATTAAAATTCATAAATAAAATTAAAAATAGATTTAATTTAAATGTTTAAGATAACAGAAAAATCTATGGGAAACGTTTAATTAAATATCTAAATATTTTTGTGAGAAACTGAGTATATTAGGTGTAAAAATTAATTCTGTGCTTTTAAACTGAATTAATCACAACTCTGTTTTAATTAAAATATTTTCGTGTCGTTTCAGGATTTTGAAGTTCCAACCTCAACATTTAAAAAAGCTAGATATCTTGACCAACCAGTTGGCATAATCTCACAAAATAATAATGAACACGATGGAATCTGAAAATCGTCATATTAGACATTGCAAATTTTTCGCAATTCTGTTAAAATTACACAATGATTGTTCGGGAATGATTTGTTCAGTTTTGGAGGAAGGTGTTGAGATACATAAAACATGTAAAAAAATGCTAAAACAGCAGAAAATGTACGAAAATGCATTACGACTTCATCGACTCAAAGCAGTCGTTTTTTTCGATAAGAGATTTGTCAGTTACCTTTGTTCAATCTGACAGATGGAGAAAAGTTATACAAAATAATGGGGAACATTTTAAGGATTGAAATGTATTCCGTTTTTCTGTAAATATTTATTTTCTATACAAAAAGGCACTGAATTAATTCGTACACTAAATACTAAATCATTTTCCGTGAGAAAATAAATGCTTGAAATCTTTTGATGTCAAAAAATCTTATCAAAATTAGGATGCCAGTCATAAAAAGGTAAAAATTTCGGTTACATTTATGAATTATACATCCAAAAATATAGAAATGACACACGAAAATTTAGTGTATAAATTTCGATTCGTATATTAATATGGAAAACTCTTTTATTTACTATTATTTCAGTTATAAAAAATAACTAGTAGGTAGAACATTAAAATCAATAAATTCATATATTTATGAAGCAAATCATTTGTTATTTAATACATACATTTATGCTACTTTACAAATATTGAATCAAGTCTGCGATATCAGAGAAATTCAATACTTCATGTATTATTACATTTAGGTATTTTAAAATGTATTTATACAGACACACATGCATTAGTAGACATTACAAATGGAATAATGTTAGTAATGACGGCAAAACATTCTGATATCGTTTGAATAATACGTTTAATGCAATGTGTCTCTACACTGTATTAACTACTTACAAACGTGTTACATTTCGCATACATATGTTTATAACGTACGTGTTCGTCATTTTGTTCAATATGCACAATAATACATTTGCACAAATTTTTATCCTGACTCATACATATACACAAGTATAAAATATAAAGTACAATTCTCACTCACAGGCCATGTAATCGGGTTTGATTTTATGATAAAAAAATCCATGAGATAGGTTTTCGGAAATATATCCTTTATAACAGAAAACCTATGTCGTTTTTGTGCTGGAGTTCTACACTGAATCACATGAGTGGTAATAAATTCTACATAAATTACCAGAATGTAATACTTTTTACTTGCTTAAAAGGTATTTAGTTTCCCTTCCTATCCTTATGCGTATTACACAGTATATTATTTTTCCAGACCAAATTTTCAACGTATTAAAAAAATATTATATTCAATAAAAATTCAATCTTTTATCAAATTCAATTTAGTTGAAAACTTACTTTATATATATTTTTTTATAAATTCCGATTCTACAGATATTTTACTAGCATAAATATTATTTTATTGCATTGAACTAAAATCGAAGTATTACCATATTAAGCGATTAAATTTCAAGTAAATAAAAATAAAAAATCCGCTATTTTCCAAATTACTCCATATAAAAGATTTATTTATTGTTTCGAACAGTTTTTAAAATCACAAAATTATCTTAGATTGCTAAATTTTAGATAATTTGAAATATTACAAATAATTTTCAAAATTAATTTTATTATATAATAAAAATAGTTTAAGTATAATAAACGTATGACAATGTCACTAAATTTACTCATGAATTTTTCACTTACCCCAAAAATTTTTTCACAAACCACAAAAATTTTTCTGATCAAAAGTGTTCAGCAAATGTTTATTCACCTTTTTGATTATTGCTTATACGTATTATATGTCTATTCCGCCATTCTCAAAGCACTAAGTTATAAAAAAATAAATGAAAAAGATATTTCAATACGTTAGCGTTCTCATATAGTCAATATTTTTGATCAGAAAAAATGTGTAGTTTGTGGAATGAGAGTAAATATCATTTGTGATAGGTGAAATAATTAATTGTACTACGATAACTGCACATTTCCGGACAAGAGTCTAATGAACTTTTTCTGTATAATTAACTTAGTTATATTATCTATAAATATTGACTATACGCATTATATATATATATACATACATATATATATATATATATATATATATATATATATATATATATATATATATATACATACATATATATATATATATATATATATATATAAAGAGAGATAGAGAGATGAATTAAATATAAATGAGTTTGTCTGTATCCTTTTTTGTGTTCATTGAAAATATTTGATCAATGAACACAAAAAATACGTCAATTACTTAATTAAAATTAATAGAAAAAATAAGTTAAAACAAAGTTATAATTGTAGCTCGCTCAACTGTTGTATTATTAGGTTGGAAGAAAAATAATTGCGATTTATGACCTTCAAATTCATATACATTTTTTAATTTAAGTGTTTTAAGTGGTCCACAAATATTGGATGACTAACGTCTAACTTTTGTGCAAGCTTTCGAGAGTCTTTACCTATGTTCGAATTGTTGTGCGTGGTTCTGATTCAACTAACACTTTCAGTTGGTAGTTATGAACTGAAGAAAAACGGCTACGACCTTCTTTATCTTTAAAACTCTCGTTCGCAGCACGAAAGTTTTGGAACCACCATTGCACCGTACGTTCCCTAACAGCACCCACACCAGAAGCATCGTTTATTTTACGAGCAGTTTGTACTGCTTTACCGCCCGTTTTGAACTCATACAAAAAAAAATATTTTTATTTGTTTCTTTTCCATCTTTAATTCAATAGCCCGATTTGAATTATTAATAAAACCAAAATCGATTTTATCAAAATACAGACCGAAAAGTGCACTTTAAATGATATTAACATGAATACGATGAAATGACACTTTCATTGAAAGATATTAAAGTTAGAATTCAAGAAAACAAAAACCGCAATTATTTTCCTACCAACCTTAATATTTTATTCGATTGAATCCTATTGGAACACTATATATACATACATACATACGTACATATATATATATATATATATATATATATATATATATATATATATTACTACTAGTTTCAATTCCCTTGTCTTCTGGTGAGTATAAATATCGTAGAGGTAATAAACGATGGTTCAAAAGCAAAGACCGGTCGTAATAGAATACAACAGAAGTGACCTAATGGGATTTACATGAAAAATAAAATTGAAAACGATATTTAAATTATCATCAGTAATAGAATAATAATTATATTTAAAGTAAGTATGTTGATTTAATGCTGAAAAATGTTGATTACAATGCAAAGACTCAAGATCAAGATATAGATTTATATATATTATAGTGATATGACGAAAAAAATAACATGGAGAAGCGAATGAAAAATGTTCAAAATTTAAGTTCTCTGATGGTATTTAATTCTAATATAGTTAAGATGTTCGGAAATCGATTTTAAATATAACCTAAACATTTTTTAACGCATCTTAAATAATTTTTACTCGTCGTGTATAATATATATTAACACAATAAATGTGACCAATGACTTTAACCAATAAAAATACTTTATATTATTATCATGACTGAAATAATATGATAAACAGATTCATTCAATAATACTTTTATCATTCACGACGTATCCCGTATTGACATCATAAAAAACATCAATAATGATACCGATTTCCTCTTGAATCAATTACAATAGAGCTACAATAATATTGAACAAATTTGCGCAGTTAAATAACACGCCATTGTTTGAATTTTCGAATATTTATTCGATAGGCATTTTTTTTAAATGCGTATAACAAATATCACAAAAAATGAAATAGTTCTTGTATCTTTAAAAATTGATTTTTCTAGTATGATGTTCAAGTATTAACAATAAAATAATAAATTTCAGTACTGATAATTGATGTAAAAACTAAACATTAAGACACAATTATATATATATAATATGATTTTAATAGATATATTTTTTAATCGCAATAAAGAGTTCTTAAATTTTTCGTGAAAAGAAATTAATTAAAAATTAATTCATTAGTATTTGAAACTTAAATTAATAAATGAAACTCAAATGTTCTGTATATGTAAGACTTATAAAATCATTGATTGGTTTTATTCACTTACCCGTTTTACACAAACTACCCTGATGTTTCGAATTTGAAAAGCTTGTTGTTAATGTTTTAAGGCGATTTTGAATGAGTTGAAATTGTGGCTCGATATCCTAGAAAAAAGCAGTAATTAAAATATATTTCACACATTTTAAAATAAAAAAATGAAACTAAATTTAATTATTTTTAATATCATATAAAATAATTGTTTAAATTATGATACATACATATATATATATATATATATATATATATATATATATATATATATATATATATATATATATATATATATATATGAAAAATCTCCACATAGCATCGAGTTTAAATTGGAAGGTGTTTTGAAACGTATAATTCGTGCAAAAACCTGTTGATAAAACTTTCGACTACACTTTTACGTTTTTGGTAGTATATCGAGTTTTTGTTATCATCTAAAAATACCTGCTGCATAATGGTTGTAGAATTTAAGGTATTTATTCGAAAATTATTACTTTCAACTATGTTCCAACACGAACGAGCATGATGGATGAATTCTTTGATGAAATGTTAGTTAATTATTTAGAAATTTAATTCTAATGTTTCTGAAATGCGTGAAGTCTAATATGCTATTATTGTTTTCAGGGATAGTAGTCGACTCAGAGATATTTTTTTTACTTATATTGGTGTCTCTATGGACATATTTTCTTTAAAAAGTATTTATTTGTACAATATATTTTGTTTTGATATATTATCTGGTTCGGTTTATTATATTTAATAGATTCTTATCATTTTATTAGTATTATTACATAGGCATATTGACATTTGACATAATACACACACACACACACACATATATATATATATATATATATATATACATATAATGATTAAATATTTATGTTTGAACTTACATTTAATTGATTATTAAACTTAAAAAATATTTTTTATTATTAATTTTTGATGTTTTATTAAAATGATAATTTAATACTTTATATTATAATAAAAATTGTAATAATATTTGCTGTTTTATAAATTTCATTAATTTTTGATAAAATATTTCTACATATATATATATATATATATATATATATATATACATAGGGGGATTCAACTTAGGTTTCCACACGAAAATATTAAAAAAAAACATGTTATCCCCTATTTATTATTATAGTTCAGTTGTATTTTCGTATTGAATTGAACTAAAATACTAAATAAAAAATAACATGACTATTGTTTACCTCTGTAAATACTTCCATGTGGAAGCCTCAATTGAATCACTCTATTTATAATGTTTTTTATGTACAGTTTTATGCACTGTACCTTACAAAAAAGTACTAAGCTTCCTACATCAATATTTACTTTAAATAAATGAAATGATAAATTATTTAATAACTTTCCTTACATAAAAAAAGATTAAAAAAAATTAGAAAAAGTGTTCGTCGAATGACACGCGTTTAATCTTATAGATTTATATATCTTTTTGTAATGAAACAATGTATAAACTACAAATAACTTAAATACTTTCAATATTATCCATTTTAAAATACCTCTGATGTGAGGTATTTTAAACTGTTGTGTGTTTTTTAGTCGTGCGTTTATGTCTCAGATGTCGTTTATATGTTTGTACATTTTTCTAAAACACTTCAGACGTAATAATTTTTCAAAAATACGAACATATAGTTTCAGACATGTTTTTCAGTTCTTTATGTTCGTAAGGATTATATTTTTTTGTAGCATTTCTTTAGAACATTTAGTAAACATGATTATTTAGTATACAACACATTTCAAAACAGACACGCATATATATATATACATACATACATATATATATATATATATATATATATATATATATATATATATATATATATATCATTGTAGAACACTGTCAAGTTTGAAGCTCATTAAGGGTTTTTTTATCAAGGAGACAGTTGCTTTAATGAAAGATGACATATGCCACAAGACCAGATTCGAATTCCTGACATATTGGTCAACAATTCAAAAATGTATACACATACAACTACATTTGTGTGTGTCTATCTCTATCTATCTATCCATCCATCCATCCATCCATCTATATATATATATATATATATATGCGTGTGTGTATATTCAATTAGATGTCTATTTTTTAAATAAATATTTAAAAAAAGTTTTCTATTTACTGAAAATATTTAACTTACATTAAAAAACAAAGAACGAGTGTTCTTGTGGCTTTTACTCTGAGAAATATTGTTAAAAAAATTAGTTTCAGATACAATGTTTATAAAATCAGATATATAGACGCCTGCAAACACAAAGAATAACATTTATGTTGCTTTTCGTTTTATTTCACAGATGCTTTATTCAGAGTGAAAAACACCTATTTATGCTTTTACAAATAAATCATTCTTCACATATTAAATGCATTTTTTTTATCAAAACTGTCTATTGTTTATTTGTACTTGATTTATGTACATTTAGATAACGATACCGTCATCTTCGAAGTGCGAACGGTGAAATGATTTCTTGGTTAATACAATTAAACAGGTACAACATTTTTCCGTATTTTCGAGTTCTAAATATGATAGAATTAAAACAGAAATGCACATGAGTCAAATCAAGAGGAGCAATAAAGAATTGTTGAATATTGTATGCAGTTGGTTATGTGGACCCCTTAGATCGCTTGTAACATGAGTAACAATCATAGACAGTCATAACTAAAGTAGCAGAAACGGTTGTAATGACTGAAAATTTTCCTGAAGGCCTCGAATATTTTTTTCAGAAGAGCTTCTCATATATAAGATAATAGAATTCCAGAATGTCTCTGAAGATCTGCTATCTTACTCACTTAGATTGTTAAATATATTGAATGGTAAATATTTGTTATATATGAGGATTAATTCTTTTGTAAAACTGATTTTAGGCACATGCCAATACTATAACTGTGACTTATTTATTATGTTACTTACAAATTAGAAAGTGTATGGTTTTGATAAATAGGATAGATGTATATGAATTTATGCGACAATTTTTATTTTCTCAGACCAAAATGTTTTGAGAAATTTTTATTTATCATAAAACTCAAAAGTGTTTGCAGTAAACTTATAAATATAATGTTTGTATAAACACTTTTTAAATCGATTTTAAGGCCTTTTATATTAAAGGAATAACAAAGAATACACCACGTTATATATATATATATATATATATATATATATATATATATAAATATATATTTATATATGTTATCAGAAACAAATACGCTTAATTAATGTATAAATATATTCCATACAATCACATATACACATGATAAATAAATCTGTACCCACGTGCATGTGAAGTTAAAAGTCTGATCTGAATATTATTCATTCAGTAACGAGTTCAATGTATGATATAAACAAATTACTAGAAGAAAATGTAACGAATAAGTAAAGAGTGCACATGCACACAATCTCAGTGAATGATACATTATGTACAAAAATTATTGTGTTTTTTTACACTAATTGTAAATAGAAATAATTCCATAAATTATGTTATGAAACATCGCGATGTAAACATGTCACGAGCATTTAAAATTTAAATGCCTTTTACATTTTAACGTTATCAGTTCATAGTATTGTTTTGGTATTTAAACATTTTTCTTAATTGTAATGACAGAAATTAGTGTCTTGAACTCTTGTCTGTCTATATAGTAGAATAATAGAGTCATAGATTCGTATTGACTTTATCATTATCGAGGAACATAACATTATTTGGTATCTATTTTATTATTAAGTTTCATCGCATCTCTATTTCGAAACAAACATGTATATTTCATCATAATAACAATAATATGTTTAGTTTGTTGCGATTAAAGAGAAACACTGTATTCATAAATGAAAAATAACTTTAATATAAATATAAATCATAAGTCTCACTTAAATGATGAAAATACATAAAAAAATAAGAATTCATTCATTATTCTAAAAATTACTTTATTTTATTTTTTATTTATTCAATTGAAGGAAACAAATAATTAATAGACTTATTTAAAATAAGAATTGGATATCAGGAAAAGTGCATTAGCGAGTTAAGAATTAAGGTGAGAAATTTAACTTTTTATTCTAGTCTATAATGTCAAAAAGCCTATAATATTTTAAACTATATATATATATATATATATATATATATATATATATATATAAACAATCTTTCTGTCAATATTTGTATTGTTTAGTTAAATGCATATTATTTGAAAGTGTATCACCCAAAAGTATAACAGATTAATCATTTTTTTCCTTACCATAAATATTAATTTGTTAAACTATAATAAAGAACTATTTAAAATAGGTTTTTTAATGAATCCACCTATAGTTCTTTGTCGAACCAACGCCTCTAATTTATAGTATCTCTCTTTCTCTCTCTCTCTCTCTCTCTCTATATATATATATATATATATATCAAATTATTATTCATTTTAGTTCTTAAACTATGAAAATACTTGGAAATGTACTGTTTATAATACTCTAACAAATCTATTTTTTCCGCAGAGAGTACATATTTTACATGTAATTTGTTTTATACCTGTGTACTTGGACTTGTCTGTCGACATCTTCAGGTCGACCTGATCCATCTAAAGATGTCGATAGATGGAACCGGTAATGGAAGAAATAATTTAAATGGTGACGTCAAGACAAGAAACATAACTACATATTTTACTGTTTTTCAATTCATGCGTTTACTTTATCTATCATTCAGTGAATATAATCAGTAAATATGATAAAAAATGATAAATCAGTAAATATGATAATCAGTGAATGTAATTCAGTAAATATAATCAAAAAAAAAAACGTTTTTCAGAAATGTTAAATAGTATAAAGTAAACTTCAAGATAAAAGACATTCATGAACTTTAAAATAGTTAATCTAATAAGTAAATAAATAATACTATTTATTTATTCTGTCCATAATTTCAAATGGTATAATGAGTTTTAAGATTTGCATGAATTCTGTTACAAAAATAAGGAAAAACTAAAACAGAGTATAAGATAAAGCAAAATTTAATTTTTATTTTTGATTTATGCTCAACTAATATTAAAAAAGACTATGAAAATATTAGAAAATTAATAACAACTAAACTATATAAAAATATTGATTTCACTGAAAATTCAAATAAAATTGAAAGTACTTTTTTTATTGTTGATAATTTAAAATGTATCATTTTGCCTATAATTTTAGTCAAACGCTATCAAATTTAATATCTGGAAACTATAGACAATAAATAATGATACAGGAAGAATGTTTAAAATAAAATCAGTTGATCAATTGATGTCGTATGAGAAATTAATTAAGTTCTAATCAGAAAAAAGATAGACTTCAAAACCTAATTTAATAATAAATAATTGAAAATGTATTAATGTATGAATATAAGAATCATTTTTCAACAAGAAAAGTAGAAGAACGTTAAATATTAATAAAAATTTCATTTATGGTTGGTGAGAATAAGCTCTTTAAAAATATTGAATCCGAAATACAACATAATTTCAAGTGAAAATAAATAATATAATTTCATTTATGAGAAAAAATAAAGACATATTTTCGAATATATTTTGTCAAAAATTAAATATATAAATAAATATGTACTTACATATATATATATATATATATATATATATATATATATATATATATATATATATATATATATATATGCATTCATATTCTGAAGGAAGATTTTAATTTATTTGTATATTATTTGCATAAGAAATGTAGATTGTAGATATGAATTCCGATGCAAATAAATACGTTCGAAAAGCCCTTCTATAAAATTAAAATTAGATTTTTAGAAATGCTTATAAGCTAAGTGTCATCACAAAGAATGTTAATTATTTGTTACGGACTCAATACAAACAGTGTCTAGAATAATATGTGGTTTTTCATTACAGAGTCACTGTCTTGAGTAGTTATTAAATTAAAATACATGCAAAAGTATTAAAAAATTGCTTTAAAAAAATTAGACAATAGATATAATTAGTTGACGTTAATTGAGCACAAAAATATTAAAGTGCAATTCTTTACTTTATTTATTCATAAAGATTAGTTCAAAAAACGGATTTATTACAATAAATGACAGTAAACTTTATATGTATAATAAAAGATAAATATATTAAAGAACTGCACATAGTTGTGTAATTCAAATTTTGATAAATCTTACATAAATAAACTTACACCTTATAATATTTTTTATTATAATTTTATTTTTTAATAATTATTCATAAGTAATTCATTTCAATGACGTTCAATGGTTAATTTACGGTTTGAGATAGCTTGCATTCAGATATAGTTTGTTCCTTTCCAATTATGTAAATATTTTTTTAATAAATGTACTGTTTTGAAAACGATAATATACTATTTTTTAAAAAATCTCATCATTATTGGATTTTCAAATCGACAAAAACATTAAAAACAAATATACATATATAACAAATTTTTTAAGCACTAGAATTTCAGATTTATTATTTTGATACGTTAATTTATTGACTGGTTGTCTATATATTCATTTCTGTGAATATTTTGTATATAAATTCTTCTTATCATTGCTCAAATATTTGTCAATAATAATCTTTTCTTATCACATTAACTAACCCTTT
>CM068313.1:34932495-34992495 GCA_034766995.1 Acanthacorydalis orientalis | reverse complement strand
TCTAAGTTTCTTCAAATTAAGATATATTCATTAAAAAGAACAATAAAAAAATGTGTCAGTCGAATTGTTAAATATGCGTGTGTATGTGTATTTAAATAACGAAACAGTAAATAGTGCTGACATATTTGTCACTGTCTTTATAATTTAATATATAGCCGCCACTGTAACACACACGTCTACATGCATGAGAACACGACTGTTCTGGAGGATTAGCTTCAGTTTATTTGGAACTATATTCATGTATGTAATATATAACTATGCACACACACATTTACATTATACATAGATATATAGATATGCGTGTGCATGTGTTTATGTATATGTATATATGTATGATTCCAGGCGATGTAAGCGCCTCAAAATGATGTTTTTGTTAAATATGTTAAATTATCTTATGAGGGCGAAATTCCAACCATCAACATCTTGTAAAATTCATTCTAGATATTCGATCATGTGTGAAACACAAAATACATACACACATTTTACACCCTCGTCACATCTTCGTTCATAGAGAGTCGTTCCGGATTTACTAGCTACACTCCATCTCACTCCATACGGACAGACGCCACTGGGGGGAGGGTTCATCAGATTTTTGTGAGAATTTTTTCCAGTGGTTGTTGTTATACACCATGGTGGCTTCCAGGAATCAGGGTTTATCCGTTCGTCCTGGCCACCGCCGACATAGATGGACCTTCTGGGGTGGTGCTTTAGCGGCTAACGACAAAAGTTACCTCGACTTTTTCTCTTCTTATCCTTACACGACTATGTCCTTCTAGAATTATCTCACCAATGTGAAGATATTCGACATCGGCAATTATTTAACGGGCCTATTATGTGGCTTCACTGATTAATTTATATGTTCCAAATTGTTATTTTAACGAACAAGATCTTGTGATTTATTTCTTGAGTAGACATTGCTACGGCCATTAATCTGAATAACTGGAGTATTTATGTTAAATAAGATAGGCCATTCTATAATTATTTACGCTGTTGAGATTTGTTTACTATGTACATATATATATATATATATATATATATATATATATATATATATATATATATACATATATATATATTAAAAAATGTAATAATTAACACAAAATCATTCATCACATAATTGATTATAATATTGTATTATAGTTGGGAAGTTTTATATTATTAACATTTATCATTTTTTTGACACAGAGCCATTAGTATTTGAAAAAGTTCATAATCTAAAAAAAAATAATAACATTTACTATTAGTAAATTGAAACATATAGGTTTATTGATAATATATATGTATGTGGTTTTATGGGTTGTTTGTGTATATCCATGAGAATATAATTTGATAAATAAATAATATTATGACAAAAACTTTACACTGACTTCAGGTCATCAGGATGATTTAATGTTGTATGAATATACACTTATTTAAACAAAAAAAAATATATAGAATCATTTATGAAACAATATTGAAATTTATACTGTTTTAAGTAAAGTTAATATTAATTTCCTAAGTACATCGTGTTAAATATAAATAAAAGGGAAGAAGAGATTCAAATTAGGACGAAATAATTTTAGATCTTAAATCTAAAGCATTTACTATCAATTTAAAAATCAAAAATTGCTCCTACAGCTCGACTGTAAGCAAAAAATTATCCGAAAAATATATTTGGAGTATTTTTTTTATCAATGAATCAATAATAATTTATTTAAAGGAAAAAGTGTTTTATAGGAAAGAATACAATAAGTAGTTTTAGTCTCATTTTGAGATTTTAAATTAAAATTATTTATATATGAGTTATTCCAATATTATGAAATGCATCTCATAATATGATATGAAGAGAAGATGAAATACTAACAAAAAAATATATATTATTTTTAATGAACGATATACATAAAAAATAAGAAAAGTAATTATTTTTCGAAGAGAAACATAATCAGGGAAATTAAAAACGAAAAAAATAAATTGTTTTATGTGAAAAATAATAGATACGCAAATCAATAAAGAAAAAATAAATAACTCTATAATACTAAAAGCTATTATGAAAAGAATAAAAGTGAGAACCAACTAGAAAATGTATTATTAAGAAAATAAACTTCATCATGTATAATTTTCTTTTACAATTCCGCTTTTTATTTATTGCTAGATATTGTTTAACGTTAAAATGATTTCAGTGCTATTTAAAATAACAAACAAATAAAAATCATTTCTGTGAATACAGAATCATTTTACTACAATACGAATATGATATGAAACACATAATCTTTTAAAAAAGCTAAAAAAGGCTGTTGAAATTACACAAAAGCATTACAAGAAATAAAAGGCAGTAAAACAAGATCTTCGATAACTAAACGGTTTTGTAATAAACATACAATATAGATTTAGAAGTATTTGGAAGTGAAAGCTCATTTTTCTGGATACTTTTTTAGATGAATAGTACTGTTCTAAAATAATAAATGGAAGTTCTTTAAATACTTTGACAAAGGATGATTAAATAAAAGAAAAAAATCACTATTAGATTTACTATTGAGAAATAACTACTGATAAAATATAAATTAGTAATTTTGACTTTGAAATTCTAACATAGAAATACAAGTGTAAAAATAATCTAATCAATTCTATGAATCTTCGAATTCAAATTTGAATTCATTATGTTTTTAAATGTTTTCAGCTTAACAAAACTATCTTATAAGCGTAATAGTCCTTCTTAGATCTACGCCTGATTATCTGTATAATTCTACAATACAATTTTGACACTATGGCTGAAATCACTTTTACAAAATGAACTACTTTCTCATCCCACAACACTTTTGTTTGTACAAAAATGTTTCATAAATGATTATTGATCATTTTTATTATTGCTATTGGATATTTAGATGGTGATGCTGTCATCCTTAAAGCGTCAAGGTACATTAACATTAAAGTACAGTTTTTTTTTTATAACGTGGCACTCTGAGAATGGAATCTCACTATTGAAATGTGCATAAGCAATAATCAAAAACGGTCAGTAATTATTTACTGAAATATTTTTGACTAGACAGTTTTTTTTTTGGTTTCTGAAGTGATAAAAGAATTCATTTGTGAAAGAAAATCTATAACGGGTCCAAAACGGGAACAAAAGAGAAATAATATAAGTTTTACAGATCTAAAGTATTTGTCAGTGGCGCGTTATAGCTTCATGGAGCCCATGCAAATTTGAATTAGAGGGCCCCATGTACAGTGTTGAATTTAGACATTTGGTTTGGATTCAGGATTGGTATCAGGTCCCCCGGCTGGTGGGACCTCAGGCAATCGCACTTTTAACCCATAAGGTAACGCGCAACCGGTATTTGTGTTTATTTAAATCTGTTATTAGAAACAGTGTATTACTTTTTACATTATTGAAACAGATTGAATGTATATTAATTAATAATATTATTATTGTTTATATTTAAGGCAAGTATCATTAATAAATACTACTCTATTATTATATTTTCATATCATCCAATATAAATAGTGAAGAGATATGAATAGTAATACGTTTTACGTTTTGTTTTTATTTATTTTATTTTTTGACATATTATTAAAACAAGAGGGAAAATATACAGATCAATATCAATAAAATGTAAAATAGGGTAATATGAGTGTATATATATATAAACCATTATGGAACCATTTAAAATGCACACACATGTATTTAAAATGGTTACATTACTAAATAAGTAGAATATAAAATAGGATACTACTATATTCTATTTTAATCAATTGAACTCTCTTCCGAATTCAATAACAAAACGTTTTTTACTACTATGTTTCTAGATAAATTTAATCAAAATGCATGAAAATAAGGCTATGATATGAACTAATCAACAGTGTAGTCAATATTAAATCATCGTCGATTATATAAATAAAAATATCAAATACAAAATATCATATTACATATATGTAAAGCATGAATGTAGTCGATCATATAATTGATTGTACGAGTGTAGAACCATGAATGAGTTTAAATTAAAAGCGTTTTACTCACGTACACTTTTCGTATGTGTACTACCTGTATACAAGACCAGGCTATATAATACTAAACTACAAAACGTGCGTACAAATTTGGCATCAATCAGAACAAGTGACGTGGGAGTGAACTGTAGACAGAACGTTCACCATTCACCCCTTTTTTGTACTACAGGGTATGGATGTCATTCCGAAGACAAATGTCAGTACAGATTCTCTATTTTGTTATATTCTGGGAAACTAGTTCATATTACATAAAGCAATAAAAAACAGATGTTTCGAATAAACTTCTAAAAAAGCGACATGCAGATTCGGTCAATGGGAATTGACAGTTTAGGTTTACAGACTGTCTGGTGTACAAAAGTTTCATTGAGATATATAACCTTTTTTGCTTTGCCACTTTTATTTACGTACTCTCGTACGCATTCATTAGACAAGAACTCATTTAATAAATAGTTTTATTTTCCGGTTGGGGTTATTTTAAGTGACGTCGAGAGCGAAGGTCGTTTTTGTTTAAAGAAATTAGAATGAAGAAATATGACTTTACTCGCTTGGATTTGTATTTGGAATTCATTCAACGATACTCTTCAGCACATTTCATAATTAACTATACAGATTTTATATTATCTTATAACTATTGTTTAAAATTACAAAAGGACATATTTTTCAATTTTAAATCTTAATGAAATAAACATTCATTCTGGTATCATTATCATAGTTATCAATAAATAATTACATACTACATTCATATTGATATCTACATAGTGTTTATAATCCATAAGTAAATTCTGTGTGTTTATACAATGTAAAAATTAATTATTCATCACTTTTCTAATCAATTTACTCGTCTTTCATGATCATTAAGTTATTATAAAATTATATACGAGAAATTTGAATAATTGGTAAGGCACGTAATATCTTTAATATTGTAAGATTTTTAAAGAAATATTAAAGAATTGAATCGAATGAAACGACCAATGAAAAAATTATGCTAAAGAAATTATAAGAAAAATACTAATTCGTCTTTTTACCATTTTTGCATGAAATAATTATTAATTATTAAATTTAAAAAAAAGATGATCTATTACAGGTCAAAAGTAATTAAACATTTTTAAAAAAAACAAGAAAGAAATATTAAGGGCATCTTTGTAATGAATATAATCAACATTTTAAAGTTTTTCAACAATTTTCATTATTCTATATATATATATATATATATATATATATATATATATATATATATATATATATATATATGTATATATACGTGGGTTGTTTGATATGTTTGGTAAATTTCTATGATATGGCACCACCATTCATTGGTAACCTCATAGCTATCAAGTGTTACTTTTTAAACTAGCATAGGCGAAATTTTAGTCAAAAGCGATGCGTTGTTCACGTTCTACAGATGTTTGAAGTGAGCATTGTAGCAGTTGCGATAAAAGTGGAAAAAAGAGCAGGCCTTTTTGCGTCGTTTCGGCACTGTGGATGAAACATGGATCCACCACTACACACTTGAGTCGAAGCAGCAGTCAAAACAGTGGACAACGACTGATGAAAGTGCGCCAAAGAAAGCGAAGACTATTTTGTCGGCTGGGAAGGTGATGGCCACTATTTTTTGTGATTCCCAAGGAATCATCCTGATCGATTACTTAATGAAGGGGAAAACGACAACAGGAGCCTCTTATGCAATATTATTGGATTGCTTGAAAGAAGAGTTGAAACAAAAACTTCCAAGATTGGTGCATAAAAAAGTGTTCTTTCACCAGGACAAAACGCCAGCCCATAAATCAACCGTCGCAATGGTAAAACTGCACGAACTACGCTTCGACTTGATTCCTCTTCCACCATATTCTCTAGAATTGACCCTGTGCGACTTCTTCCTCTTTCCAAAATTGAAAATTTGGCTTCGCAGGAAGAAATTCTCGTCGAATAAAGATCTCATCAGCTTCGCCAATGTGTATTTTGCAAACTCGCTGGACCCAGTGTATAGCCCCCAATGGAGATTATGTTGAGAAATAAAATCGATTTTTGCTCAAAAACGGTGTTCAACTTGCTTTTTTAACAATACTTATCAAATGACCTTCTTATATATTACCAAATATATATATATATATATATTATTTTTATTCAAATATTTAAATATCAATAAAAGGAAATACCAATAACTAAGCATATAAATATAGTCAAGTCTGAAATATAATTACAAGAGAATATATGTAACATACATCAAAAGTCTCCGGATTATACAGTTTTTTGATAAAATTAAATTATACATTTTTATTTATATACTTTATTATTGTTATTTATATACTTTACATTTTTATTTATATACTTTATACTTTATTATCATTATTTATAAATTTTGTAATTTATTTATCATTTACAAACAAGGATATCATAATTGTAGTTTTTTGCGCTGTAAATAATGCTGTTCACAAATACTATCACAAATCTATTTTCACTCTTTACAAATCACATAAAACCATTTTTCATGCTGTGCATGAAGAGTGTAAGTTCATCTGTGAAAATTAATATAATTATTTAATTTCATGTAAAACTAGACTTATATTTTTTTATTATAAACAAGAGTGTAAAATGTTGTGTATATGAAATAACTGATATTTATAAAAACTATATATATATATATATATATATATATATATATAATTAGTTTATATCTATTGCATTATTTGATATTTTTTTGTAACAATTTACTTCTACATTGATATTTTAATCATTTTTTTTTCAACATAATGCTAATTGATAAAGAATAAAGATATTTATGTACGAATATTAATAACTACTATTAATAATTTTGTATCACAAAAGGCCAATGTAACTGAACTTTTTCGGATTGAATCTGATTATGATTGCATAAATATATTTATTTTAATAAATACCAAATTATATTTGTTAATATAAACATTTATTAGCTTATAGATGTTGTAAATGTATTCCCATTTTTTCATTGATTGATATCTACTTAATTTTTTTTTTTTATAACTATAACACAATTAATATTTCTATTATGTGAAGTATGTTGGTGTATGTAAACTTTTTGTTTTTAAGACAACTGTTATTTTTCTCTCATTTATATAATTTTTAATTATTATATTCTATTTTTTAAAAAAATGAATGTGAAACAAATTTCAATATATAATATGAATAACTATAAATTTATAATTCATTTATTTATATAAATAAATACACACACACACATACATATATATATATATATATATATATGTACAAATTATATATATACACACACATTCTTCATTAAATAATATTAACTTAATTAAAAACAATCGAATTTCAATTTTGGAGATTTTATATTTTCTAAACGATAACCATTCACTTTTTTTATCTAAAAAAATTATACATAATTACATTAAAAAACGCAATTATGAAATGTTAGAATCCACATCATATAACATAAATTATTGTACGTAATCTCCAAGCTTTTTTTTATAATACTCCAAATGTTTCATAGAAGTTATGTGAAATATGTTCATAAAAGGGGGATTTATCTTATTTAGATTAGGTATAGAAAGTAGAAGTGGAAATAAATCAGAAATAAATAAAAGATAAGACCCATTCAAATCATAAAGTATAAAACGATTCTTTAAAACTGTTATCATAAACATTTCATGTATGTTTTTTTTACACGAATTGAATTTTACATTGATTATAAAATCTGTGCATACAAAGATGATATATAGCTTTGGCTTAAAGATTATTAAATAAGTTCTAAAAAGTCAGTGCATTATATTATTATCTGGTATTTTTTAGTGTGTTCATTCAATTTAAATTTTTGCGAATACTTTTTTTTTTGGTTTCGAATGTTTATTAATTGTCAATATAAACAATTGGCAGAATTAATGTAATTGCGAATGTGTTTTCAAATTAAATTTGTTTATTTTTTAAAAAATAACTGTTTTAAATAATATTCTATGCAAATCACCTATCGTTCTCATATAGATCTTCAATTCAGTTTAGGAACTTAAACTGAGTTCGAGATGTAATTGAAGATAATGACAGTCGAAACAGTTCGTAGAAAAGAAAAACAGAAGTCACATGTGACCTGCAGGATTCGCATAGAACAATAAAAAACAAGTACACAGTAAAACGACACAATAAAGGAAACAAAATAATATGGCCAATTATTTATTTCTAGACATATATATATATATATATATATATATATATATATATATATATATATATATATGTTTTTAAATTTGTATACTACATATAAAAAATACAATTGAAAATTTCGAAAACATTGTTTGAATAATTATGCAATTGAGTACTCAAATTATATTGTATATTTATCAATGTTGTGATATAGTAATCCTGTTTTGAAGATAAATGTCGGTTAAATTAATCTACATTCCATATACTAGGTTCCTGGTTGAAAGATTAGTTTAGATTCTGGTATTAAATGATTCTGCTAATCAAATTATAGTTATTTAAAATGATTTCATAAGTGCCCTTGAGACCTGATAATTGGAGGCCTGTTTTCAATTAATTTAAATTCGCGCGTTAGTAGACTGATAGATCGATTTTTTAATTTTAAGGCATATTCACAACAAGTATTCGAGTAATACCATATTATTACAAATACACACGTTGTTTTTTTTTTATAATTGCATCTTAAATTCATTAAATAATATTCAAAAGTATTTATTTGTAACTATACAGGTGTATTATTAAGTATAAATTACTTGATGGTTAATATTTTAGTACCGGTGTGGATATGTCACTCTGAAACCAGGATGATATTTTTTTGAAATGTGTGTGAATATAACATTTCAAAAACTGTTTAAAAGTGTATAAAAGAATACTAAAGACACACTATTTAAGTATAAGTAATGTTAAGCTCAATATTAATGATAGAGTATTTAAAATAAATGGTTCATTACGAATTTTCGAAAACAGTCAGTAATTTATTATCCCTATTTTTATTTATTTTTAGCAAAAATAACGTCTTATACTCTACTTGTAGTAAATAGTCTAATCTAGTACTCCAAGAGTGTACGCAAGTTCTTTGTTGCCTTATTTTTTTAAGAACTTAAAATTACTTTTAGAAAAGAAATTTCTACTTACTCTATAAATCACAAAACAGTTTTTTGATCATAAATATTGAATAATTAATTGCTGAACATTTTTAATTGTTGATAATGTGCATTTCGACGGCAATGCCATCATCTTCAGAGTGCTAATTGAAAGTGAATTCACCTTAGTGCCAACATTATATTGTGACATCAAAATGTATTATCGTGCGTTTGTGCTCTGTTCTGATAACTTCTCCTTCTAATGCTTATTGAATTTGCCCACAGTTTTTTTAATATTTCGTCTAAATTAATAATACAACAATATGAATATACTTTTTTTAAATCTAGAAGTTTGGCCAATACATTTATTCTCGAATACAAAGAAAAATTAAATTTTATAAACACACTTCAAATACAAATTATGAGTCACTTTACTGACTTGGTGTTAACCGTTTGAAAAATGAATAAAATTTTGCCGTATATTAAATTTTGCTTTGTCTAAATCTTATATTAATAATTATGCATCATATTTTGATGTAATTTTAAAGAAAATACATGTAAATATTTGTCTGTTCCATCCGTTTTCAATATTCCATTAATTTAATTTTCGATTACCGTTAATAGATAATAAGTACAAATTATAAAAAAATATTCACCTTATTGAACATATTTTAATATTTTTAATAATTACTAATCCGACAGATAAAATTATATCAATAATGTATAAAAAGTTAGGAATTTAAACGTTATACAACAAAAAATATTACAATTTATTTCACATTTTCACTTAATAATTGAAAAACAAGCGAGTATCTTTATGTAAATTTGTAGTCTGTCACTGTACATACTCAATGATAGGGTTAATTTATTTTAATTAAACGACAATAAATTGTCCATGTTTTATTTTGAATATTTAAAAGATATTTTAGTGATATTCTAATAGCAACCTTACTGATTTTCAATGAATAAGAAGCATACATTTCAACGAAGTTTATGATTTCTACAGAACTAAAATATTCCATTCAGAGTTTCAAATGTTTATAGATCACTATACAGATAGAGATGGAGACAGATATTTATATGTATGTATGTATATATGTGTGTATATATATATATATATATATATATATATATGTATATGTGTGTGTGTGTGTGTGTTTGTGTATATGTATGAGAGAGATATAAAACAAAATAAACTTAATCAGAAATATAATACGGAGAAAATTGATAAGTCTAAAAACGGCAATTTGAAATATTGTTAATTTAAGGTTTATGAATTTTATATCAACTGACAGTATAAATAATACGTTGTTTTTACACTGAAAATAGTTATAGGAATGAATAATATTTTTTATAAATAAATATCATTGATAAATGTCGACAAGGTCGTTCATCTTAAGCCATTGGTAATTCTTTTATAATCTTTCCTATTAACTTTTTTGATATGTCTATCATTTTACATTTAATCCAACTGTTATTGTCCCCATGAATGTATAAATTGGCATATATATATATATATATATATATATATATATATATATATATATATGTATGTATGTATTTGTATATATACGTTAAATGTAGAGCAGCTTCAAAATCAGATATTTCATATATCATCTCAATGTGCTTATTCATTGCAATTGAAAATAAATTTGAAGTGTACGTGGATGGTTTAACACATATATCGTGCATCTACCACCTTAAGCACTGGATGTAGGTAATATTTGGTTTTTACAAATCGCAGATGAGGGTCTGTCTAAACCATTGACGATATTGTGATGCTCGGTAACCCGCATGTATGTACCATGTCGTCTATTACACTCGCATTGGTTTGTAATAAATGGGCACAAGACTTACAAAGAAATAAAAATCATGGGAAAATAAGTGATTTGATGTCATAGTCAATACGTTATGCACACGTCAGAGCCCACATACTAAGTGTACATATTATTTTTACTTTTTATTTTGATGGGTTTTAGATCGTTCTGTGTGGTAATTTTGTTACTGAAATCGATATAAATGAGTCATTGTGAAAATTGTATATGGTAATAAAATAACGATTTACGATTATTGGATAAAATCGAAGGTTACTAGTCGTAATTTTATATGGATGAGTTAATTAAAACAGGATTTAGTTTCATGTATGTACGATTACTGAATACATACCATCATTGATATTAATTAATTTTAACAATAATACACATACATACATATAAATATATATATATATATATATATATATATATATATATATATATATATATATATATATATATACATTTAATTATAGTCAACAGAATACAATGTTAATGAATAAATAATGTATATAACTAAAAGATAATTAACACAAAACAGTAATAAATAATAAATCACATTTGATAAAAAAATGAAACCTCAGAATGCGTTTTATCAAAATGTGATATTTTGATAACAAAATATTGTGGCGTAAGACTTGGTTTTACTTTTTTTAAAAAAATTAGTCATAATGTTGACTTCCGTCATTTAGGAATTTATTTAAAATCAGTCTCTTATATTAAACAATATGATTACACACAGACACACACACACACATATATATATATATATATATATATATATATAATGTATGTTTACAATACTTTTTATTTATTAAAAAAATCTAATGGGTAAAGAATAATAATTTATAAGTAAAAAAATAAATGTTCTTGTATATTATAGATAAAATATTGAAACTCACATGCATTAATAAATAATAGCATTCTATTTTCAGTACATGTACATATATATATATATATATATATATATATATATATATATATATAAATTATGTATACATGTCCGGAATTATATATATATATATATATATATATATATATATTCTTCTCTATATATATTATAATTCGTCATTCCAATGAATTTTGAGTAGAATTAAGGTTGTTTGTATATATTTTAGCTCCTTTGCTTAGTTTAATTCAAAAATTTGACAAATAAATTATAAAATTTTACATAAAATCAATTTGTGCAACACAGCACTAAAGAAAAAAAGTATAAAAATTACACTCTCCGGCCGGGAATCGAACCCGGGTCTCCCGCGTGACAGGCGGGGATACTGACCACTATACTACCGAAGACTTGTACGAAAGTGCTTTTCATTCGTATAAAACAGTACGTTCATGCTAAATATAAATTTTAAATAATGATATGGAAAATTGTGTTATTAAAATAAATTATGATTTTTTTATTAAGTCTGAATTATATCAACCTTTAATTAAAACAAAATTGATATAAAATTCATTTCTAGATGAATAGTCTACATTGCACTCTGATATTCTTATTGGTGTATATATGTTAAACGACGTAGTATAAATCATTGTGTATTTATATGAGTTTATATATATATATATATAAAATAATTTTTTGCATGTTTATTGATATTTCTCTATCTCTCTCTTTATATATATATATATATATATATATATATATATAAAAATGTATTATACTTAATTTTTTACATGTTTATTGATATTTCTCTATCTCTCTCTTTATATATATATATATATATATATATATATATATATATAGATTTAAAAACACATTAAATTTTTGTATACTATTATATAATACAAAAACACTATATTCTTACTAAAACATTTTAAGAATAAATTCAGGATGCAGAACAATAGAATTAAAACAAAACATACTAAAAAGGTACTAAAATTAAATGTTTGCAATTTTCTCGGTGTACATTTAAGCATTTATTTATCACAATATTATAAAAAAAAACAAATTTATATTATTTTAGTGCAATGATCAAATTAATAAATTAAATAACAAAACTAATCATATAATCCGTATAAATATTTTTATAATTCAGTTTTGTAACTGTTTAGCGCTATGAAACTTTATAATATTTTATTTTGTTATTACTGATTCATTCCTAAGAAAAAACGGTTCACTTTAATAAAAAACATTGCCAATAATTAAGTGCTTTAAAAATTGCACATTAAAATGTAAAAAAAACCTTAAGAACTACTGTATGAATAATTATACAAATAAGCTATTTATTATTATTGGCATTTCCAAATAGTATATATATATATACATATGTATATGCATATTTATCCAAATCAAAACGTCTTAAAAATCTTTAGATTGAACGGTTCATTGAGTTTGACTTAACAACTATGTATACATATATATATATATATATATATATATATATATGTATGTATGTATGTATATATATATACATGGTTAATGTAAATCTTTGTGATTTATTAAATAAGTTTATGTTTAATTGAAGATAATTTACAGATAGTATTCTTATAAAGAAAAAAAATTAGCGCGAATTTTTTATAAACGTAGGTAGATAGTACATGCCAAAGAATTTTTTACTATAATTATAGTAAAAAAAAATAAGGTAGATTCAACGCACGACTGAATGAACATCTTTGTTTTGTGTGGGTATTCGCGCGGGAAACTAAGTCCACGATTTATTATTATTAAAGGCGTGTCTATTTACCAATACATTCACCTATATATACATATATATATATATATATATATATATATATATATATATATATATATATATATATATATTCATGTAATGAGAGATCAATAACCTTTTAAAAATAAGGACCTACGACAGTTTACGTGTAAATATCCTAACCAGAGGCTATCGTTAAGGATTCGGTTCTCACGAAAATGTTGTTGCTTTAGTGTTAATTTATGCTAAAATAATACCAAAAATACTAAAATATCAGTTTTTTTGCACTATTACCATAAAAAGCTAGCATTATATAGACACACGTGCATGTATATATTATCTACTTTTTTATTTATAAAGTAATTAGTGATTGAAAGTGAAATCTATGTTTTTATTCTCACTAATCTGCGTTTTAGTCTAGTTCTATTGTAAAAATTGTAAGCTCTTGGAAAGAAGTTATATTTTTTTTATATGAACTTCACGAACATGAATGAATGAAGCATATAATTTATGAATCATTTATTTGTTAATAAGTGTATAATTTAAATCTAGAAACTGTATTTGATTTTTTTTCTTACATGTATAAAATATGTTAATACTTATATAATTAATCAATAATATAGTTAATATTAGAATTTAATTATAAGAGTTTGATATATGAGAATTATTTCAACTTATATACATACATACATACATACATATATACATTTATACATTTATACATTTATACATTTATACATTTATACATATATACATATATATATATATACTTATATAATCCCATGTCGATCATCCCAACCTTTCCCCATGGCGATTGAGTGCTGAATTGAGTTCTTTTTTTGTAAAATTGAACAAGAAAACGTCCGTTATTTACATGCATTTATAACATATTTTCTAATATCTTTATTAAAAATATTCATGAGTTTCTTTGTGTATATATATATATATATATATATATATATATATATATATATAGAGAGAGAGAGAGAGAGAGAGAAGAGGGAGATATGTATATATTTATATTGTAAATCTTAACAAAAATAAATAATCGAAGATCAATCAAGAGACATTTTTATAGAATAATACCCTGAAAATTATTTATTGTATTTTTTTATATGAATAATTAAATTTAACGAACAAAAACACAACATTACTTTTAATGTGTGTTTTCAACGAGAAAAAATTATTCGTAAATAAAATCGCAATATTGAAAACAAACTAACGCATTCAATGGATAGAAATAAACATTTATCGATAAAAAATATTTCACTTTGACAGTAACAAATGATAATACAATCATTACTTAATTGAAAATAACTAAATATATAAGTGGATGTTAATTAGGTTACTTAAGGAGCCACAATAATGGAAGTAATACTGACAAGAACTATGATAACAATTATGATTGTAACTTAAGGATATGACATAATAAAAAATAATAACAAGTCAATTAACAACTGTACTATCTTCTAATCACATAAGAATATTCCAAATAATTTTATCGGAACAAAAGTTAGAGTTGATAATTGATTTTAATAATTACATTCTTTTCTTTAACAACAGAAGAGCTACAATTAAAGTTGAATCTCGCGATGGCTATTCCGGTTTTAAACCTTTTTTAATATTTTTCCATATATATATATATACACACACACTTGCATAAATTAAACAGAACTAAATATAATTATAAACAAACACTTTATAAGAGATAACAGAGCGATGAAATATAAAACAGTTTTTTTCCTGAAAAAATACACTTGATTTGTGGTTAACCATAACTAAGACTTAAATATTTACCTCCATGCATATTTTATTTATGAATTTATAATTAATTTACATAAAATGAAAGAAGATTATTAATGAAAATATATAATATTTTATAATTTATGTATTTGAAATAATTATGCAAAAATATTCATCTAAAGATGTTCAATTCAGATGATAATGAAATCAAAACAAAATTCTAACTTAAAGTATTCCAATATTATGATAATTGATTACATTGTTCTTTGAGAAAAAATATACAAATTATAGAATAATGACTAAATTTATATAATTAATAAGAATAATTAATAAGAATTTGATTTTATTATATAATTTCGTATTTTTAAACTGTTATATATATATATATATACATATATATATATATATATATATATATATATATATATATATATATATATATATATAAATTAGATCTTAATAAAAGAACTTACTAAATATTTGATATAATTATCTTTTGATTTTTTGTCAATAGATGATAGTTGTTGAAACCTCGTGGAACAGCTTAAAACATTGACTAGTAACCAGCAAGCAAAAAGCTGTTTATTTATTACAGAATATTTTATTTTATTCTGCCAATTTAAATATTTCGTTAACTTTATAGTCACACATTTTTTAGTGGTACTGGTGTATTTTGTAAACAATACAAGTATTTTTATTTAGCTTATTTGAGAACGCTCGGAATATATAATCAAATAATACAATCACATTAATGAAAATTGACAAATTATATTAATATTATCAATTTACATTTGAAATCAAGTACGAATACATTGATTGATAATTCTATGTAGTAGTTATTTAGATATAACCACGCCTGAGAATTTAATAGTTTAGAATTTTCAAAATTACTTAATATTAACCATCGCTTTACTAAAATCTAATTCAAAATAAATATTTTATAAATTGTACAATTTAGAAAATAAATTAATAATCGAATATCAAATTTAAATATTTCATCAAATTTCTTAATAACTACTATATATTTATTATTTTATATTTTTAAAAACTTACTTGTATATCATGTATAATAAATATTAGGTCGATAGGAAAATAATTGCGGTTTTGTTATGAACTTGAAGGCTATAAACCGTGATTATTTTTCTACCAACCTAATACATAGACATATATAAGTCGTGTTTACATAGATTTATATATTAATACAGCATTATTAATGTTTCATAAAATCATAAATTTTTAAAAATACTTTAAAATAGTAATCTATTTGTTCGGGTAGATACAAAATCTACATCAATTTGGAAGAAGAGTCGTATAATTAAATACCTAATTATAATTTCTCGAATATAGTTAAGAGTTTAGTTTTTTAATTTTTGAAAATTTAAAAAAAATAAATTCATTCAATAGGCCTTTTTAATAAATTTACTCAGTAGTTATGAAATTTTCCAAATAAATGTTTTATAAATAACATTTTGTTATATTTAACTTAAAAGAAATTGAATTGTTGATAAATTATAATTATTCATATTTATTAAGAGCAAGTATAAAATAATCCGTGATAAAATTAGAGTTCCTACGAAGTTTATTTAAGTTCTTATCGTTACAATAAAATTAAGAACACGTTATTGAAAATCTATTTTTAAATATAGCATATTGTTTATTTAATTTGAAATATATTTGCATATTATTTAAATAAATAATATAACACATGTTCATATTAAATATATATTCATATAGTACAAAAGTTAGCTCATTTAATCTATTATTCTAATCCGATGTGAGATGAATACGTTTTTTAACAGGAAATCAGTTTAACAATACACATTTTGCCTTTCAAATCACGAAAATTAATTGATAAAAATGCACCAGAGCGATTATGAAAAACATGTGTCACTTACTTTTTGGTTTTTTATAATTATCACTAATCATCAGTCTATAAATAAATAATATATTTATTATAGTATTCGATTTCTGAAGAAAGGAAAATTGTTAATATGTTTACATTTGAGAGCATCTGAATAATGAATTATTTTCTTTATGAAAATTACACAATGTTGTTTTTTTAATCTTTAATGTATTGCACAACTCATAGTTAGATCAATATATTATTTCAGTATGTGGTAATTAAATTATTCAATAGGAACCATATGAATTATTTAAATATATATATATATATATATATATATATATATATATATAATATAACAATTACATATTTTTATACTATTATAATTATTTTCTAAATAACAATAATATTATTACGACTTTTTTTCTCCTTTTAATCAAACTCTTTATAATTAATTTCGTTATTACATAAAATCATTTATTTAAATTTCAATAGAAATATCTATAGCATATATTTATAATAAAAATAGGCCAATAATGAACCCAATTTTCAATAATTGTGATTAACTTTCAATAATATATTTTTTTCTGCATTTCCTAATCGTTTAGTGTTCATTATATACACTTGAAAAACATTAATTATAAATTAGTTATTTACAAAAAACAAATTAATAAACCAAAAATATCATTCTTCATTTCCATTTAATATTGCCTAGAATAATATTGGACGTTCCAATAAAAAAATATGATGAAATATGATAATATAATATATATATATATATATATATATAATTCAATTTAGGATTCCTCTATATGGAAATATTAAAAGGCGGAGAAAATATTAAAAGCGAGATCTTTTTTAATGCAGTATTCAACTGCTTTCAATTTGGATAACAAGTAATTTTATGTTTTCAACTTAAAATTTTTTTTAAAAAACAAAGAACTTATTAAAACCATTTCATAGAAAATCATTTTAAAACCATTTTGAGAACCGTTGCTCAATTTATTTTCACACATGAATTTTCCATTCCATCATAATTTTTTTTATAATAAAAAAATGTTAAATAATCAATTACTAATCATTTTTGATTGTTACTTATTAGCATTTCGATGTCGAAAATATGGTCAGAGCACGAAGCGTTTCATGAAATTTTCATCGAAATACAGCAAATAAAAATAATCAAAAATGATCCGAAATCAGTTATTGATGATTTTTAATCAGAGAAATTGTAATGTATGACAAATTTATTTATGGAAGGAAATATATATATATATATATATATATATATATATTTATTTATTTATAAAACTAAACAAAATTTTGAGATATTTAACAATTGAGTTTATCACTTATCTGAGATTAGTTCTCATTTATATACTATTTGTTTTTAAATATGTTTTTTATTTTCTGATATAGAAATATATATATATATATACACAATGGAAATCACAACATGCATATGTGTTTTATATTAATTTAAAAAAAAAGATTAAAATGAAAGGAAAGGATATTTTCCGAAAGGAAAATAAAATATGATAGCATTTTCCAAAAAAATGTACTAAAAAATTTTAATCGCGACTAAAAATTAAAATATAAGTATTACAAAAAACATACTTCTTTCTTGTAATTTCTTCTAAACAATGAACAAAAATTATGTGATTACAATTACGTACATGAACCACACAATAGTGAATAAAATTATGTAGATATTATTGAGTGTTGTAATTAGAATTGTAATGTATAATTAAAATGGTAGTTTCAAATGAAATATTTGAAATCATTTACACTATTTTATAGTATTAATAAAGTACTTATAATTAAATGTTTAATTTTTTTTAATAAGACTATTTAATTCAACAGGTAGAGTTTAATACTTATTAAAATAAATCATAAAGTATTAACTGCTTTCATGTTAATTCGAATAAAAAATAAATTATTTAAAATACATCATATTTCTACTAAGTTGTATATACAGGAACACATACGTGTATATATATATATAATGGGAATGCTTTTTTAAATTATTTAATTTACTAAAATTTTAATCATTTCCTTTACCCATAAGATAAAGTTCAAGTAAGGTCAACGTATATTAGATCTTCTTTATTAATTAATCGTATAACCTTGAGTCGGTTAATATTTAGCGAACATGAAGTCATTTAACACATTGTAATTAGTGAAAAAAAAAGAAAATGTATCTAACCTATTTTATGTGATTGTTTTGATGTTAGAAATGCACATCTGAAGAAACCTTCGTCGACTTGAATTACCCTATAGGTATGTCTGTCATCTTTATCATATCAATTTAATTTATACATGTGTGATGTTTCCTGGAAATACTTTATTCACATTTATCTTGAAATACATCACGGGTACAATGGACGATGGCGGAAATCAAATGACAAGGACTCAAGACAATGAAAAATCATGTCTGCCTTGATATCTTTCTTTATTGTTTTGTCAGACATTTTAGATTTACGTGAAATGTTTTTATTTCGTACATTTTTTTACATGTACGGTTGGTATTTGTGTCGACGATTTCGTTTTTGGGAATAAAATATGAAGGCAAATAAAAAAAACTACATATTTTAATATACATATATACATATCTGAAGGATGGGATTTTTATTTTCATGCATTATTATTATATTTTTTCAATTTCAATAAATGTTATGATAATAATTACAGCTTATTTGATGTATTCATTTTTTTATATATATTTTTGTTATTCAATATATTTTAAATTTGAATTTTTTTCACAATATATATAACTGAATTTTTTCTAACAAAATACTATTTTTATTTTAACTTGACTAATCTCCATTTTGAAGATTTTACGCCAACAAAAACATTACTATCTCAGTGCTACGCACAGTTTTCATTTCTTTGAGAGACAAGGATTTTTTCTTAGAATTTCTTCCCTTATTTAAACAATACTAGCACACACTTTCTTAGTAAATAATAACGTATCCCACCAAGTCAGATAATTTGCTCCGACCTGTTCTTTTTTTGAAATTTTACAGTAATAACAATGCCTCTCTTTTCTGTGACAGAACTATTAGTTATGTACACAATATCTCATTCCTTTAAAGATTAGAAATTTTCTATCGGAATTTATACTGTTAACAGAAAATTTAATACGATATTTTCAATAATAAAAGATGTAAAGTCGGATTTGAAGTAATGAACAAAGTGATATTTCAATTATTCAGTAATTATGGCTATAATGATTTTTTTCTTTGAATTGCAAATTGTCATTTTTTTTAAAAATCACGATATTTAAATAATGTCTGATATATTGAAATTTTAATCTAAAACATTTTATATAAAAAAATGATATTTATTAGTCAAACTATTTTTTTTCAACTGGTTAATATATCAGTAACATCTAATCATTTTAGGTTATATTTAATTGGGGTTTTACATAAAATAAATGTTTTAAAGATATTTAGTTAAACGTTTTCATATTTAAAAAGTATATTGACTGGTCGAATATATAAAAATAATTTTTTAATAAATATAGAGAAGAATGTATCATTTAAGTAAACACAAACTCCTTTCGTTTCTTGAATAATTTAAATTTCAGAGTACAATATAAGAAATAAATATACTAATATTATTAAAAAAATACGAGTTTTGAACGAAAAATATGTCTTTTGATATAATATAAGCACGAGCAACATAAAAAATTTAGAAACAAGCAATATGGAAATAAGATGATAATGTTTTCAAGTATAGTACATTCTCTGCTATTCATTCATATGTTCCAATGATTATTAAATAAAAACAGCTATGATCAAAAATGGATGAAATACTGCATAATAAAAAAGATCATATATTTTTTATATTATTTCAAAAACTATATCCCAATAAAAATTTACAATTTTATAATTTTTATGGCAATTATTCTTTTGAAAATAAATTCGCTTTTAGTATACAAAATAATATATAAAAATAATGTCTACTTGAGATATAAAAGTAAAATTTTAATTTTATGTATATTCGTGTATTTTTTTCTAACAAAATTTTTCAATAATTTTAAGAATTGTCTCTGTTTCTGATTTATTTTTTCTTTATTAATTCAATGTTCATTTATTTATTTTATAGAATTATTGTATATAATAAAAAAAAATAAAAAATAAATAATTGAACTGAATTTTATAATTTCATATATTTAATATCGCTTTTAAAACGTATTTTAATACTAGCATAAATATCTTCGAAGCAGTATCTCATTCTCAAACATTCTTTAAATATTTAACCTAATCTCGATTCTATTTAATTGGGACGATTGTTTTGAAATATTTTTGATTGGATTTCAGTAGATATATACATATTGATATCTCGAGCACACGATTTTTTTATACAAATGTATTAATCAGATATAGACAGAATGAAATAGTTTTCATAATTGATGAATCACAGACAAAAAGGTAATTCGTATTCATTTGTGGAACTGATAATCTCTCTTACGACTTGAATGTAAATCTATCGTTTTGAATCCAAAACGAAAAGCAATCTGTTCGTTAAACAGTCAGGTTCATTTCTGAATAGATAAAGTTAATTATATTAATATTCCGTAGATTGTTAAGAACAGGCACATTCCCTAACTTTTCAGCCATGAATAACGATGTTAGAGCATAGGAAGAATAAAAATATTTTATTTTTTGTAAGTATAATTACATTCTGTTGATCAGATTGTGTATTTTGTTCAGCTATTTGTACACATTTTAAAAATCGATGTAATCATTGTACATAAGTAACAACTATATAAACATTCTTCATAGTCATTTTTACATGTATATTTATATATATATATATATATATATATATATATATATATATATATATATATATATATTAAATTTAATAGAAAATAACACTATAATTAGATGATCTTAATATAACTGCAGTACTTTTTGAAGTTTTTAGAGTGCTTTATATATATATATATATATGTGTGTGTGTGTGTGTGTGTGTGTGTATTGAGTCAAATATATTTAATTTAAATTTTGTTATGATTCGAAATAATCCTAATCTCATGATGAACAATAATCATTCATAACGTATTGATAAATCATTCAAGCATATAAAAGATACAAATATTCTCAATTAACTGAGAAATCAATTTCTAAATTATACAAATTCGGCAAGATGCATCCTTTTGAACCTCATATAATATTAACCATAAATATTGTCACATAAATTTCTAAACATACCGGAAATCGAATGTTATTAATATTGTATTCGTGTTATGAACTTGTGTAGTTATTGTGTCGATGGTCCACACCAAGGACAACTGGGCTATGAGCGATGATGTAACACACTCATACGAATAGTAAAAGCCTACATCCTGTGCAAAAGGGGCACACCTCGATGTTGTTAAAATATGTCTTTGGTTTTTAACATTCGTTTATTACGACTCACACCGCGAGTCGTGTATAAATTACAAACGCCACAGTCATTATATTGTTGATTTTTTTTTACTGCGTAGGGGGAACGGTACATATTAAATATACTGCAAATGGAAAATTTGGAATAAGATTATATAAGGCGTTGAACGGGGGTGGAATTTATGCAGGTTAATGATTTTCGAATGTTTCGTTTTCTGTGTCATAAAATACTAACAAACGAGATAAATGTTTCAGACAGTTAATTGATTTGATTTATTTTCATAAATGTTTCGTAATCAATCACAAGTGAAATATAAATTGATTTCAATAATTTTTTTATAACTCTATAAATTCATATGTTTGTGTAAGAAAACGCTTAAAAACATAATTAACCAAATATTTTTCATATACATAGCTATAGTAAAAAGCAAAGATGTTTTTCTAAATATATATTTCTGATCTACAAAAGTTGATATTCAAACAAAAAAGTATTATTGATAAATTTTATATAAAAAAAATACCGATACAAACACAGGAAATTATAAATTTAAGTTTTATTTCTAATTGGCTGACGATTTTTACTTTTTTTACTATTTAAGAAAAAATCTTATATGGTTTATTTATACTTCGATACTTGTTTACAAAAATGACAATTTCATGAATAATTTATCTTCGAATTGAAAAAAAAAACAAAATAAAACGAGTAAATATTGAAAACCAGCACACAAATTAAATTCAGGTATCCAAATGCGGAAGTAGAGACTTAATAACGAGATAATAACATAAATAAGAAACCATAATATAAATAATTGATCAGCCAAACATTTTAAATGCTCTTTACATTCAAGCAATGAAACATATTTAAACAGTTCGTTTTTTTATTGACGTTAATATTCAAAAAATCGTTTACCTCACATACAGTCGGTGAGGGATGTAAAGCCACCTGAATTATTGTATATTTTTCTAATCAATGCCTGTCATATTTTTCGTTTGGTACGTGTCGAAATTTTAATATTTAAAGAGAAGTAACACACATTAGACATTCCCGTTAAGTGGCTAAAATGGAAAATATAAATAAATGTGTGAATTCTTCAGCACGAGGATACTATTCTATTCTTATAATATCACATAACAGGTAAATATTACAATACTTTTGTCCGGAAAGGGTGAACAGGTACATTCTTTTGAACACATATAAATGCCAACATGTAGTCTGTATATATATGTATATTAGTATGGATATATCTAAATACATATGTGTGTGTATGTATATATATATATATATATATATATATATATATACATGATAGTCATGTAATAAATTTAAATATTTTATTAAGTTTTAGAAATAGTAGTAGTGCATCGACCAAATGTAGTTTTCAAGGAATAAAATAAAAAAAAAACAATTTATCATTCGAGCGTATAAAGTTTAATAAAAAAATCTATAGAGCAATCATTACACATTTGTTTCTTATTAAAATAAATATTTAATGTGTTTCATAATAAGCATTTCGTCATACATTATATGATATAAATTTTAAAATTTTAGTACATAACCTTATTTATTTTTTCATTTTCGTACTATCTACAAAAATAAACATGATTTATTTATAAATCAGATAGAGACTTCTAGCTCAGTTACCAATTATTCAATATTTATTCAGGAAGATAAAGAATTTTATTAAAAAATCTTTAATTTTTGTCGGCGCGTACCAGTTATTAATTTATTTTGTTTTAAAAAAAAGAAAACTGAAAATAAATATATCTTCAAACATGTATTGAGTCACGTTTAATCCTAAGTATATTTACACTAATAAACGATTATTCACACTGTTTCTTTTACGAAAATATTCAATAATTGTTTATTGATCATTTTATTTCGCTTATGCGTACTTCTTCAGAGGGAGAAGGCACGAAATTTTCTAGTCCTTTGCGTTAGAAAAAAGGCGACATTACCGTCGAAATACGCATAAACAAAATCAAAAGGAAAAATACTCTCTTTTAAAACATTTTGATAAATACTTTGTAGTGTGTGTGTGGAGAAATGGATTTTTCAAAGTGAATTTAGAGCTACAGTACCAAAACTATAATATATTTAAAAATATTTATTTTAATTTATAATTTATATTTTTTTCTGATGTCGACAAGTAAGATTATTTCAATAGAAACATCTATTTTCAAGTATATAATTTCATTTAAATATGGAATATTTCTTAAGGTTGATAAAAATATTTCGAATGTCTAACATATTTACTAACCTTATATAAGAAATGGATCAATGTTAAAGATCTCAAAAATGAATACAGACAAAATATTTTTTTCAAAAATGATTATTACTCTAATATATCGTAAATAAGTACGTTTTTAAACGAATATACTTGTACTTGACTTCATTATGTCAATATTTGATAACATTTATCATATATTGAATTATTTTTTTAATTTAAATAATAAACCTTAAATTACTGTCAATTATTTTTTTTCAATTTTCTATACATTTTCTATACATCTATCAATCATGCATGCTTTTTTTAGAAGTAACTATTTGTTTATCTATATAATAAAAACTCACATTTCTCGACACTTTGTCTGCAAGACTAAGTCCATGGTGACGAGAAATGTTTATGAATAAATGTGTACTACATTTTTCATTTCAACAAAATATCTAACAAGTGATTATTGTGTTGTATTTTGATACACTGATGCTGATTTTTGTGGCAGTCATCGTTCTCGAAAATAATATTTTTTACCATTTTCTATACACTCCAAAATACGCATAATATTACTAAATACATAACTATGGATTGTATATTTATATAAAATAAAAAAAATGTAAATAATTATTTTTTGAAAGTGAATTTAGTAAACATTAACTATTAATGTCAAAAATACTATTTTTCCACTTTTAATACAAAACAACACAGTAGAAAATATTTTTTTAAATAATATCGATATTTCCATTTTACAAAATCTCCTCTTATCTTTTCTTATATATAAAAATCCACATGTCTCGTCACATTGTCCGTAGGAGTATCTATAGTGTCGAAAAATGTTTAGTTTGTCAGCTGATAGGTTTCAATTTTTACTAATTAAGTTTGGTTCTTAGGGATTTTTTTTATCTTTAAATATATTATGTTGTAAAAAGGAATACACAGTTTTTTTTCTTTCTATGTTTCTTTCTATTTTACTATTAATTTTGATGGGTTATATACTGGTTAATAAATAATTAGTAATATAAATGGAAAGAATGACGATTTGAGCTTATATACATATACACACACACACACACATATATATGTATATATGAGAAATTGAAATCGAAGTTACATATTACAAGAAGACAGTCAATGGGTAGTAGAAATTAACTAAAGGCCAAAAAGTATACAAATTACAGAGAGAGATGAATAATCGAACAGAATAAAAGGTTCAAAAGTTTTATTAAAAATATGTGATAGACAATCATTCTGACTAGAATTTGGAAAAGGCTTCTATGCATCGAAAAATCGTTAAATATTTAAATTTGAACTTGATTATTGAAAATGTTGACCGTTATTCTTTTATTTATATTTTATTAAATATTTTTGCTACTTATGAAAAAATGTATTTAGAATTAATTATTTTGCTTTATAACAACAAAATTTGTGACAAAACCCGTGTAAAAAACATATAAAAAATATACTAATTTGAAATTAAAATTATCTTATTTGCATATATATATATATATATATATATATATATATATATATATAAACAAAATACATTGTTCATTTGGATGTTGATGTATTTTGAACTCCTATTTATTAACATATTATTATTTATTTTTTAAATTCTATGAACCGTCGTCTAACAGCGTTGTCTACTTCATCTGAATTCAATGTCATCATGTCTAATATGTGTGCACTGAAAATGCACTTTGCGGTTAGACCAGCGAGGGAGAACCATCGACCTGCTCTGTCATCTGCACCAGTGCATAATATTGAATGAAGCAGTTAATCGCATTGCATTGCATTCTAGTGCCCACTGGAGGGGGATACTGATCTCTAGTAGAGGAGGGTCAGGAATGTGGCTTTCTCGGACGCATTATGAATGAATGAAGCTTTTTTTCTCATACATACCGACATATCATAAAAACCTAAACATATACGAGCTCCGTGTAGAAAGGGTAAATATTGTTGTTATGCAGTATGGCAATTTATTTACTTGTTTTAAAAATGTTGATGAAGACGCTGGAAGTTATTCGTATTTTCTGAATATTACGTCAGTTTCAGGTTCAAATAATTTCACGATAATTCAATGATAATCCTGTTCATTAATAAAAATGATAGAATAATTTTTATTTGCGATTTAGATATATTATGCACTGCCAATTGTTAATTATTATATCTTTGTTTATATTTATGTACATGCGTGTAGACAAAATTATTACGATATTTTGTTTTGGCTCTGTTAACATCTATCAAATAAAATAATCTATATTGCTTTGATCTTGCGAAAAAGTGTTTCATTTATTTATAACATTTTATTAGTTTCTACAATTAAATTGAAAACATGTTATTAAAACAAATCAGTGTGTTTTTTTGTCCGCAAAATAATTTAGTTAATTTTTCAAGTGTTGGTTCTATTTATGAATGTCAACTAATTGAAAACTGTAAATTAATTCAAAATAAAGATTAGATTTTTTATTTTTAATTGAAAATTATATTTAGGTATGAATCGATCAATGAATACATTATATTTAGTTTAAACTAAATAAATATTGTATTTTAATTTCAATAAAAAAATTAAAATATTTCTCGGAGAAAATATGGAAAGACTGTATGTTAAATACAGAAAATTGAATGTAATTAAATTAAATATAAAAACATGTATGATAGAAAACAATTCAGCAAGTTTTATTTTTAAATAAAACTATTACTGGGAAAATATTAACATTAAATCATCGAGCACTGAAATAGTGAGATCCAATATAATGAACAGAAGATTATAATATTCAACAGAACTGAACAAATTAATACTTTTCCAATAAAACAAAAAAAATCTGGTAATAAAGAATAATGAAACAATTATGATAAAGAAAAAAAATATTCTATAGTAAATTAATGCTGGTTAAAGAAATTAATAAAATATAAAACTATAAAATTGTATTATGTTTTTCTGAATTTTAATTTAAAGGTTTTTATAACCAATTATATATATATATACATATATATATATATATATATATATATATATAATGACCTTAATTTCGATTCAAAGTGGATTTCAAGTCATGTGTAGTTTCCAGACAACTGCAATGTCGTATAAAAAATAATTCAAGCATCAATTCATCCGTTATTTGTTCTTGACAATAAACGTCTTGCCAACTATAATAAATTTATTTTTAAGTATTTTAAAAATTTTGTTAAGAAAACTTAATTATTTTACATAAATAATTAAATCGTTACTATTATCCTTAATAGTAATCAGATTTCATTATCGTTCTTCTCTTTGATGTGTGTACATTTGTTTGCACTGGTTCATTAAAAAATCAACTGAGCACATAATACCTTTGTATAATTGTTTTACAATAAACCAAGATGTTATAATTAAAAAAATCAGTTGGATAAATTATGACATTTTATATTATAAATAAATCGTAGACGTTTAATAAAAAAGAGTATTCGCATTTAATGGGTTTTTTTTCCATAATAACTTATTATAAACTTTTATCGATTAGTATTGTTTACAGCGAATAAAAACTACATATCAAATTAAATCATAAAAAATGCTATAGTCTACCAATATCAAATTATTTTATTTAAAATATAGTCTTTTTATTATGTTTTTTAACCATTGAACTTTATATAAATTATAAAATGTTATTAATTGTTAAAAATGTAGGAATATATTTAAATATTTTTATTAAAAATATAAAAAATATTTTTTAATGTATATTATATATATATATATATATATGCATGCGTTTGAGTGATTTATTCAATATACATATTATTAATACAAAATAGTTTGTAAAAATAACGCACATGAAAATTTATCCATGTAATAAAAATAGTGAATAGTTCAATATATAAATATTAATGTTTTCATCTATAAAAATGTATTAAAAACTGCTAAAAATTATTACTATACAGATTTTATTAAAACTCTTATTCGCCTGTATGATCAAATTGTTCAATTTTTTGTATCAATTATTAGTTGCAGTATTAAAATTAATTTTATTCAAATAGCTTCACTTCGCCATTGTCTGCTAATAAGAGTTTCTTTGCTTGTATCGTGATCTGTGTTGAAACGTAAATTAACTATTTTATTTTGAACACATTTCATAAAAAACAAAATATCTATATAATGAAAATATAACAACTCACAGGAAATAAATTTGAAACAAATTAATTAACAACAAGATTATATTTAAGACTAATAAAACGATTGTTTCTTTCATTTATTTGCAGAACCATAAAAAAATGTGTTAAAAATTAATTAAATTCGGATATTTTTAAAACATGCTCGGTTGCAAAAAAACATTTTATACTTTAAAGAACGATTTTAAACATTAACCAGGAGGTTCCGACCGGCCAGTGGAAGATATTACAAGAGTTGGAAGAGTACAGATTTTCTAAAAAAATTTGTAATATTTTAAGAAAATTTTTTATTATCTTTTCTAAAATAATAATAACCTAATTTTATTTTTTTTTTTGCTATGAAATATAAATGCTGAATATGTTTTTATATTTTTTATTCTATTTAATTATATATATATATATATATATATATATATATATATATATATATATATATTACTTGGACTTACAGATCGCAAAATATGTAAGATATTACATAAGTCAAGATTACGAAAAAATTAAGAACTGCTGTATTGGACGGTTATTGAAGTGGTTTGGAAAGTACTGTTAATACGCTAATATTTTCAATTCTTTAGAAAAGATATTTTAAGTATTAACACGTTCATCGCCCACCGTCGATCGGCTGTGTTTTCTGTGGGGACTAAATTTTCTGAGTGGGGTCCCAAAGGGACGCACTAGTAATATATGTGCTTATAATTGATTTTTTTGTTTTCCCATCATAATCCGAATTGTTTTAAAAACAATTTCTTTTCTTATTTTCAATGTTACGGAATAATTATATCCTCAAAATATTAGGTCCAACAATATGGAAAAGGATTAAGGAGAAGCAATTCACAATTTAAAAATTAGGAAAAATTCAAAATGTAAACTAATCAGAAGAATGTATATCCTCTGTTTCAGAAAAGTAAGCAAACTTTGAAACGACAAGAACCTACGAAAAATGTAAAAAGACAGGAACATATTGTCCTAGTTGTCCAAAAACACCACAGCTTTGTTTGAATTGTTTCAGTGAATATCATACAAAAGTAACATAATATTAAATATTTTTATTAAAAAAATATATTTTTATCTATCTGTATATATAGTTATATGCTATTGTTATTAAATATTTGTGTTACAAATGAAAACTTTTGCAAATTATTTGTAAAAGCCTGCATAATTTGTTCAAGAAAAGCGTCGACCACAGTTGGGTGACGGATCCTCCGTGGACATATAACTGTCACCAAGATTTAGATGACAGGGCGATCAAAGTGTGAAGTATGTTATTTTTTGTTCAAATTATGAAATTATTTGAAATGTAAAAATGTACATGAAGACAAGAATTGCTCTACTATATTGCAAATATGAATATTATATATGTTTTTAGGTAAATCGTTTGTATATTTTTTTTATTCAAATAAGATTACATGCTTCTATTTATTAAAAGACGATTACACACAGATAGACACACACACACATATATATATATATATATATATATATATATATATACATATACATATACATATACATATATGTTAGATTAATTTAGAACTATTTACAAGGAACATATAATTAATTATCCCAGTTTTAACACAGAATTACTTTTATTTGTATTAATAATGCTCAGATTTTATAAAATGAATATATTTGATTTAAAATAATTAAATAATACTTCTATAATTTTCATGGTGTACTTTTTCGATGTATATAACCATTTTTAATAAACCGAAAAATATAATTAAACGTATAAAATTTTAAATTAAGTGCTTAATTCAGTATTAAATTAATTTCTATTGTGTGACTTCTTTTAAATAATATTTAAATAATAATAACGAAAAAAAGCATTTGAATTAAAATCAGCTGTTTGCATATCCCACTGATGTATTTATGAACGGCTAGATAATTACGTATTATTCATATGTAATTTTTCTATTTATTTCCAAATGAATGAACACACTGATTACATAATGAATTTCAATAAAAAAGATTACCAAGAAAATAGTCTATTTTTAGAAGCATACACCATACAAAATTTTCTAATCATAACCACAAGTTAAATATTTTCATAAAATGTTTCAGATATATTATTTGCAACGTGTGCTATCTCACTCTGTTGAAGAATGCAAGGACGGTCAGCGGTATAATATAGAACTTTGTTATTGGGACTATCTTTAGTTACAAAGTAAATAATAATACAAGAAAAAAGATAAAACAATCACAGAGCGCGAACGCTGATAGAATCAGATAGAATATAATTTTCCTGGTGAAAATACATCCGCCGCACCGTCTGTACAGGTATTTTGGTATTTCACCGACACCAATCGAATTGAATCGTTGGCTGAAATGTAACAGCGAGTGTTTTCCATTGCAGTGATTATGTTACGCTCCTTGTTGAATAACCTGTTTTATGTACATTTGTCGGAATGTCCCGTTGTCTTTAGGCGATACTCAACGACCCCTCGTTTTTATAACAATATATCGAAATCCAATAAATGATAATTAATGAGCGGCTTCGATTTTGGAACAACACGTTCCGAAAAATCTATTTCACCTTGGATAATAATCGTTTCAAATACTGCAGGCAATAATGAACATTACATTTGTTAATGTTTAATGTATTTTTATAATATACTGTTTAATAAAATTTTATAAATTTTCATATTTGGTATTAAACAATAAATATTTTTACAATATATTTAAATCACTGATCTGAAATATTCATAAAAAAACATTTTTTGATATTATTTAAAAATTAAAATATTTCTTACATTTGAATACACTGAATTATTTATAAATGTTTCTTTTAACTAAATATATAGATTAATAATTAAAAAAACTTTTTCTAATTTAATCCTTTTTTAATTTTACATTAATTTCAATCATCCTTTTTAATATTTCATATATATATATATATACAGACACATATATATATATATACAGATATAATATGCAGATGGAGGTAGTAAAAAAAATATTGTTACACATAGAAAAAATAATTTTAAAGTTATTGCAGTTATAGTAAATAAGTATTTAACTTTAAGTAAAATAGACGATAAGGTCGTATAAAATAAATTATTGTAAAAACAAATTAAAATATCTTCATAAAAGCAAGGAATAAAAAATTGAATTTAAATTCCAATAACATTTATTTTCCAATAACGTAATCAAATTTTCACTATACTAATATTTTTTTATTTTATTTTTATAATAACATCATTTTTAATAAACAAACCAAAATTTGACGACTGTGTACATCTGAATTGAAATGTTTTGTTGATAGTTTCTTAACATTTATAGCCTGAAAATTCAATATTTCATTTAAATTATTCCATTAAACAGTTCAATATCATCACAATATGCTAAAGCACAGAATTCACAATCTTTAAAAATATTGTTCCTGATAAAAATTATGTTTTTTGGTTTTTATTTTGTACATTTAAAATTATTCATTAATTGACAAATATTTCTTAACACTCTTACTATGTACAAATATTTCTTATTGAACGGTATCCTCTGATTTTCACTCTCACTCTTTCGTGTACACTTTCACTCTCTCTCATTCGTTTCAATTATTGATTATCGAATTGATCAAACACGAACGTTCGACCTTTATATATTATTTTCAATTTCAAACGACTTTTAATACATGTACTTTTTAATAATTCTGATAATATTATATTTGATTAATTTTGATTTATTTTGAACGAATTGATTTTAAGTATTTTATAATAAGAACCAATTTGATGTATATTCTATTAGAATTCTGATAAAATAAAAAAATAAGTTCTTAATAATTGTAAAATAACATATGTTTTTGATATTAATATTTTATGCATATTAAATTACCCTAAGAATTAAAGGTATGTATATTTATAAACACACACACACACATATATATATATATATATATATATATATATATATATATATATATATATATATGTATATATATATGTGTGTGTGTGTGTGTGTGTTCATATTAAAAACAAGAAAGTAAGCAAGTATGTCTGTTAACAATAACTTGTATTGCACCTGTTTTATTTTTGGTGAAACTGTATGTTTATTTTAGAGTAAAATTGTGACAATATTCGTTTATTGATACTTTTTTTGTGAATGAATACTTATGTACTATGTATTAAAGCAAATTGTATCTTTAAATGTATAAATAAATCATTTCCAATTCAAATACAATAAAAGCTACACTTTACATGACATGGAAAAAAAATAGATTTACATTCTATATCTTGAAATTCATCTAAACTCTACATACCTGTTACATAAAATATTAGCCTGTAAGGCAAAAGAACAGGATACAAATCAGAAAGTTTGGATTTATATAATGCACAGTCATCTTGTGCTTTATGTTTCGAGTATGATACATTGTTCAAAAGAATTTTACCAAGGGTAGATTGTGTAGGCGGCCAAATCCTACTAATGTTGTGTATGCGTTAGATTCAAGTGATGAGAAATGTATTTTTTTTTATTATACATTTAAGGGCCTGTGAGGGGTGCTTAGTTACAATGTTGGCTTTTGACTTGCCGGCAAGAAATGATAATTATGCTACCTTCAACCAGATAAACAAAATAAATACCGTGAAAGACGGAGATAATGTAACGGTTTATAATTTAAGAGAGATAGTGACGTGTTGATTTTGCGCGGTTGAATACCGTAGATTTATTTATTTTTTTCACTGTATACAAGTGCCTGTGGATGTTTCCCAACAATACAACCTGTTTTATTGATGGATCGGGAACAATACTTTGTTATTTTTATCTTTTTATGGATAGATAATAGACAAATTTATTGAAGCAGTCATTATAGGTTTATCTCAAATGTATCTTGCATACGAGATGATCCATGAGAGTGTAAATGATGGCAATGCATGTTTATATTATGTAATATTTTATAATATAGAGTCATAAGTTTATTTCATTTGTATAAAATATATCTCTTTTAAATTATATATGAAAAAAGTAATTAAAGAGATATGTATTTGAACTGTAGTGTTAACCGAATTTTGGTCTTAATTACACTTTTCATTACGAATTTTTATTAAATATTTAATGCAAATAATTACAATTATAACTTCTGATCTACATGTTTACTTTCATTTATGAACCGAATATAATTTTAAACTCGAACTAAAATAAATTCTGTTAATTTATAATTTTTTCGAGCTGTTAAGAGCGTTTAGAAATTGTATTGACTAATTTTATGTTTAAAAACTAATTTTGTAAATTTCATTTTTTAGAATAATTACATAATAACATATTATTAGAAATTAAAATACTACATGTCTACAAATGTATAAAAATAAGAAAAAAAACAACGATTGTAGATGTTATTCGTATATTAATTACTACTTCCTAAACAGAAATATCTATTATTGAATATTAAAAAATGTAATTAAATATATAAATAAGTGATAATTTTTTAAACGATAAATAATAACATTGTTAAAATGATGATTTTATAAACGAACATGGAGGAAAATGTTAAAATATTAATATTGCCGATATATTCACATATTATTTATTTAACAAGCGACAGTTTATCAATAAATAAACCGAAGAAACCCAACAATCAGTTGAAAAATGAACAGGTGTGTTAATTTAGCAGAATTAATCTTACGTAATACAGAATTAAAATAAGAACACCAAACATATTTAAAATAAGTTAACGTAAAGTTACACACAAATCTTTAAATGCAATTTCTGCATATTCTCACGTATGACCAGTAAATGGCATATAGAAAGAAAAAATAATAATACAAAACGACTCGTTTAAAACGTTTTTGAAAATAATGTTGTTATGTAAATTTTACTGAACATGTCGTGACATTGCACATACTTTACATTAAGATTTAATATTTTTAATAATTTTTCGTTCAGCTGGAGAGGAAATATTTCTTCGCCTTAAGAGTAATCATTCATTAAAGTATACGCACGCACACAGTCACATACACACAAACATGTATATGTGTGTGTGTACATATATACATATATATATATATATATATATACATATATACATATACATATACATATACATATACATATATACATATATATATATACATATATATATATATATACATATACATATATATATACATATATATATACATATATACACACACATATATATATATATATATATATACATACATATATATATATATATATATATATATATATACATATACATACATATACATATATATATATACACATATATATATATATATATATATATATATATATATATAAACACAAAAGTACACGTATATATACAAACATCAATATTGAAGAATGATCTCATTAAAATATCAACGAAACATTTTTGTAAATATTAAAGAACAAGAATATTTCTTTGTCAGTTACCAAATTATAATTTATGTTAAAGCGAATATTAAAATTTAATTTAAATTATAATTATACATATATATATATATATATATATATATATATATATACACTGTATATATACATATACAGTGTGTATGCGTTTTATATTTTCGAAATTCTATTTCTACGTTTATTTATATTTCTAAAATTTATCAAAATATTAACACGTTTTCAGCTTATTAAATATCAATAATTAATTAATATCAATCACATTTTCCTTTCAATCAGCAGGTTTTCATTAAAATAGTTTTTAGTTCGGGGAATTATTTTTCGATTAAATATGTTTAAAAGAAAAATCATTCTTCTAACAAAAACATAGATCCCGATAAATGCATAACTTTTCTGAATTTTTCTCTACAAGAACTTTAATTTCATGTTCATTAATTAAATTGTGTACTGTAAAATTGTATTATTAATTGTATACAACGGATAGATTACCTAAGAACAGTCGGGACTGAGAGCAGTGTAAATGTCTGTTTTTTCATTAAATTTATTAACTTCGGTATACATACGCGGCAGGGACAAAAGTATGTATACAGCTTATTAAAAGAATTTCAAATTGATCATTTTTAAAATATCGGTATCTCACTGCATTGAGATGTGAGATTATTCATTTTTTTTCGAAAATCATATTGAGATTAAAATGTTTATATTAAATGAACCTCTTATTACTACTAAGTTATTCATCATTAAAATATTTTTAGTCTAGGTTTAAAAATTATTTTCAATAATTTTTAACAAAAGAAAATCTATTTTGTAAAATAACTATTTAACTTTCAAAATTTTATCTCAGTACATATTTTCATATCGAGAAAAAATATTAAAATTCTTATAAAAAATAAATAAGTAGTAATTTAAGCAAAAATAAATGAAAAATAATTATTACACACACATATGTATATATATATATATATATATATATATATATATATATATATATATATATATATATATATATATATATGAGAAGATAAAAATTTTATTTGATCAAAAAATCTAACCTTCAATGAAAAGAAAGTATCTGGTTATTGTATGTAATATTTGCATCGTATTTACTTGGAGTGTATAAAGAACGTATGCTGTTTGAATATTTGATAAATGTAATAAATTACAGAAAGCAGACATAGCCAAATAATACACTTATTTTTTGTGTATAATTTGCATCATTCATACGTTTATTTTTGATATTAAGGAAACGACGTTGAACGTCATAAATACAAAATAAAATTTTAATATTGATCGTAACCACATTCCGATGCAAGGATTTCCATGGAAAATCATTCGCGAGTTGACACTTCAGAGCAATTCTCTCACACAACAGGCAATTACATCATCGCAAAATCGTGGAACGCAGACAAAAATAATATATTATATGACATTTGCTGCGACAGGTTCAAGGTTGGACAAGTTATATGAAATCTTTGAGAAATTTTTGACAATTAACTGGTCTGTATTAAAATTTTCGCGTGGAATTAATTACTTATTTGTGTTAATTGTCCTGTACACGATATAAACTATAAAAAAAATAAATGAAAACAAATAAATTCCAAAAATATTCTGATATACTGAATTTGCATAGTTATTGTGAAATAACCGTTTCCTCTATACAAAAATTCAAACGAAATTAATACTTTGATTCATTGTTTAAAAATGCGGTTTGTCTAAATTGGTTTTTTAATGTTTATTTTTTTTTTTTTTTAATATATATGTAAACAAAAACAGACGAAATTTTTATTGGAGAAAAAATATAGGCATGTTAGAATTGAAAAAAATAATGGCGCTGTTCTCATCAAATAAAGAAACTAGAATTTTTCTGTTTCTAAGACATTAATAATTAAATTTTTTATAAGTATATTTTATTTCTATTATAGAAAATAGGAAAAAGGATTAAAAAAGACAAACACCATTATAAAACTTGAAAAGAAAAAGATAAAATTACAATAAATTCCATATAGATGTACACATAAATTTATATATATATATATATATATATATATATATATATATATATATATATATATATATATATATATATATATATAGCGTAATACTATTAACTATTTTAAATATAAATTTCTTTAATGTTAGAGAATATATCTGGAACCATGACTTTTTTTAAAAAAAAGCTATTTAAAAACAGATAATTAATTAAATTTTATTCGATGTTTTTTTTATTGGAAAATTTCCTCTGCTAAAGTGTTTATGTAACAACAAAGTTATTAAATTAGAACTGACAGTTAATAGAAAAATTGAATATTTTTTTTACTTAGTATAGAACATACAAAAATAGGATTTTTATATAATTTTTGATTGAATTCAAATAATGAATGTATTTTTATGACTAGATAATTACACTGATTAATTGTTATCGATAGTCATTAACTGTTTATAAGAGCATAGACGTACTTACTGTAACGACAGCATTTAAAAGTGTATCGATTAAAAATATTATTTATGAAAAGAATTGTGGTTGTATAATGTAATAGAGGTATAGCTCTTGTATTATTTTTATTTATATAAAAAATACACCATAGAACACATATAAAGAAGAGAAAACATTTCACAACAACGCCAACTAACACAATTGAAACGCACATCATGCGAGAATTGTTATAGGATGTAGATGAATCTCAGCATCTCTGCTAACATATTTTATATTACACTTAACAATGACATTTCCTTTCTAAGATCTGTATTGTAGGCAGACGAAACAATGACAATAATTGTCCTATTTATTAGCTACTTAATAAATATAATATTAATGAAAAGGCAATTTATTTTTACATACTTTTCTTTAATATATATATATATATATAGTACAAAATTACATGTATTCTTATACAACAAAAAATATAGGTAATTTAAACACGGTCATAAATAAGATATTTCCTTAGAATGCATATTTTCAGAATTAGTAAAATGAAAAAGTAAATTTTTGTACAAGTATCATCTTTTTCTTTCTTGTTAGTATTTCGACAGTTGTGTTTATTTCAAAAACAATCAGAACATCATTCATTACTCACAAAATAATTCTTCGAATTTGAAAAACATACTATGAAAATAATATCACTATTTCAAAAAGAACAGAAAGTTTGAAATAAAAATGTAATTGTAAAAGTAAATAATATATATATATATATGAGATAGAATATTGAAATAAGAACAGAGTGTAAAAAAATCTATCTCTAAAAAGGTACAACGTAGTCTTTACATATAGTTCAGTCATTTTATTATAGATCTTCGTTACAAAATTTTTTGATGTTAATATTTTCTTATTTTTTATATTCGAGCATGTTAAAATCAAAAACAATCCATTGTGCGAAACAATCGCTTCTCTCATTACAACTTTTAAATTCGATCTCATTAACCAGTGAACATCAGCTCTTATCGTACTAATCACTCGATTGCGACAACTTTAAATATGTGTTGTCCTTCACAAAATAGTGTGATTCAATTGAGTTGAAAGACCTTGTCTGAAACGTCTGTAGACTTTTGATATTTGTTCAATGACGAAAATCGAATGATTCACCAAATATCAACTCGTTTATTAAACTTATTACCTGAACATCTATTTCATTTATATTGCATTTTCGATTAGAATTTATCATTATATATATATATATATTCATAAACGTATATGTATTCGTATTCAAAAATATATCATTTGTTTATTTAAGATTTGATACCAAAATCACATAAAAATAATTTAAAAATGTAATACAAATAAATAACCATTATATTTTATATAGTCGTTCGGAAATAACTTAATATGAGTTCAAGTATCAATCAATGAATTAAGAATTATATACTACAATTCAATTCATGAAATAAATTGTCAAGTTACATTAACTTTTGCACTAATGCGAACCAGTCTACGAAGAATGATTTACCCCACAACTCAATGATTAATGAGTATTGCGTCGACAAGGACATTGAGAGCATGTGAACAGGCCGATTTAAATTAATATATAAAACGGCTTATTAATGGAATGCTGCAAGATATCTGCACTAACTTTTTTTTATTATTGATACACAATTATTATGATTCTTATGTTGAAAAAGACATTCGGAATGATACTAATCATTTTTTATCGTGAAGAAAAAGACATTTATTCTATCTACACAATAACTATTTATCATTTATATTAAAAAGATGATAAAGTACTGAAAATTATCAATAAATATTTTTACTATTATTTTACAACGCTTTATTGGGTTTTAATTTTTTTGTTCATTTCTGAAATATTGACACTGAAATATCTTTAAATGTTATTATTTTAAAAATAAAAAATACCTCTATTTATTTAAACCAGCAGCTATCAATATCTCTGTACAGAAGCATTCTTTATCTGGATGATTGATTAGGTTCCCAGATACTCCCTAATATTATCAAAAATATAAAAACTGACAAAAAATTAAAATATTATGACAAAATGAATTAAGGAGATTTTCTATTTTATATATAATGCACGAAATATCTTTATGTATCTTTGCTGAAGAAACACTGATCTAAATAAATCTGTTAATAAATAACAAAAAACCAATTAAAATAAAATAATTAGAACAGGTTATTGCAAACTAAATTATCTTATAGTTGATTCATTTATATACCTTACAGTTGATTAACAAAATAACTATGTATTCGTTTGATAAGAAACGGTTCAATAAATTTCAATATCAATACTTTTAAAAAATAATTTAAAAAAGCTGAAAGTTGTACATATATTTTAAATTGTTAGATGAAAATGTAAAATATTACAGAACTTTGATATTAATCTAAGGATAATTATTAAAAATAAATATATTTAAATTTAACAGTGATAATTTTTTAATATACGCTATTAAAATAGGAATACACTTGGAATTTTTACTTAGATATTTTCGATATTTGTTAACATTCTAGAATATCTTTATAAAAAAACCCACTGACCTAAATTTAATTCATATTTCACTAAAACAAATTTCGATAAACAGAGATTGATCACTTATATCCTGTGTCGAAATTTCATTCGAAACGTATAAGGTTTCATTCTCACGGTATTTTAAAGGATTCTCTCGAAAACAATTAAGTCGTAAAATAATTGAGACATAAAATTTTAACTATAATAGAAAGAAGGAGATTAAACACTATTCTTACATTTTAAATTAATTAATTAACGAAGCAGAAAAGGATCAAATCACATTCGATTGAATTAACTTCCACTGATAGTCAGTGTAACAAGAAATTACATTTTAACTCAGATATAAAGGTTGTATTTCATGATAGATATAAGTGTGATTTTCTTCGTGAACAGATATTTAACAGTATATAATTAAAATGAATTAATGTATAATATTTATGATAACAAAAATATATTTCTTTTTCGTTTTTTTATTGATATGTAAACAATATTCTTTTTAAAAGTAGATTAACATTTCGGTTCTTTTAATAAATGTTTAAAGAAATATATATATAAATTAAAATTTTTGATAAGTATAAATATTATTTTTAAAATTCTAGAACTTCACACTATAATATCAACATATTTTTTTTGTAATTTGTTTTTTTTCTACATAAAATATATGCGTAGCAGCTATCATTTTTGAAAATCATAGCCTGTGGGATGAAAATACGTAGCTATCATATTTGATAGCCACAGCCGCCAGGGAAACTTCACTGACTATCAGAAATAATAGCCATGGTAGTCAATGTATTAACGAAATTTTTTCATTAAATACTTACAGCATTAAAACAGAATGAAAATTATATGTGCATAAATGACTTTCTAAATACTCTATACTTGAAATCAAAAGAATAATATTCTTGCGCTAATGACCTTAGTTTTCGACGCGCTCTTAAACTCTAAATAACCAACTAACCAAGAGAATAATTCCCTAATCAGTACATGTTTTTATTAAAATATAAAAAATACATGAAAAAAATATTTATTGCTGTTTAATACATTTGTTTTAAATTTTTATTCAAATTACTAATAGTATATATATTTAGGTTTCCTCTTTTTTTGAAACACTAGAAGAAATTATGAGTATAGAAACTCCATAAGAGCAATTTATTTAATTTTTGACTGCCCTCATTTATGTATTACATTCCAATGTATTTATAAAAAAAGTGTATATAAATATGTGTATATACAAATATATTTAAATATATTTATATATATACATATATATATATATATATATATATATATATATATATATATATATATATATATATATACGAACAAAATTATTCAGCAAGCTAAAACGTACAAGCTTAATTTTAATTCCCTACAAGAGAGGTAGTTGATTTTAAAAAACGGACACATTTAAAAAACCAAGTTCATTGAACTGATATCATGATTAATTAATCAATTATAAAAAAAATATATATACTGGATGGTTTTGTGAATTCAAACCACCATCTATAATTAGTTAAATTAAGAAATTGATTCGTACTTCGACAACGAAACAGAAAAAGATACATTTCATGCAAACACGAAAATATCTTTTGTAAAATATTCCGATATCAATTTAAGTCGAAACGAAACGTCAATAAAAAGCATAAAAAAGGTAATACGAAAATATATGATAAAGTGTAGTGTCTCAGTCAATGCCAAAAGAGTCAACTAATCGGTTAGTATGCATATTGATTGTCAACAAATGAGAGGGAATTTAAAAATGCAAATTGACATTTCACAGTAGTTATCATTGGATCAGTTATGCCGTCATAACATTATTACTGGATGTGTTGGCGTTAACAACACAACGGATACAGTAACGATATCGTTAAAATGGTCAGAACAGACGTTACGTACACATTAAACAAATGGGATGCTGTTTGAACACATGCTATTGTATGCAGCTTTGGAAATCAATTGTAATTTACTTCAGGATATCAGCGTCGACTCGTTATTTTATATATATATATATATATAATACGAGTAACTAACTGTATTATAACCGTTGAAAAACTGAACCCAAGCAGAAACTCTGTAAGATAAATCCAACAACTTCGTGCCAAATTTTATTTTACATTTATCTTCTATAAGTATATTAAGTTTTTATTTTTTTAAAAAACAGCACGATTGTATTGAAACAAAATTATTTGCATTCATTTATTACGTTACAATTGAAAAAAAAAATGTTTATAAATAGATAAATATATTCAATAAACTGTTGAATTAAAGAAAGTGTAATAATGAATATTGTTTTAAAAAGGTGTACGTACAACTACATAAAAGAAATATAATTTTTCGCCGTATTGTTTGGCACTGTGGCAAAATTCAATTTTATAAATGACTTTTTATTCACACCTATCAGCCACAATTTGCTTTCTAATTAAAACTGTTCAACTGATAATTTTCGATTTATACAGATTTCGATAATGATCATTCTAAGAGTGCTAAAGTATAGAAAAATTAGATTTTGATGTATCTTAGTAAATGTAGTCGTCGTCGAAATGTACAATTGAAAATGAACAGCAATTAATTTGGAACATTTTTGATTGGAAAACGTTTTGTGGTTTGTGGGGTGAATGAAAAAATTCGTTTGGGGAAATATAACATGTTTATGTATATATATATATATATATATATATATATATATTTATTCTTTTATAATTTATTAATATATTTCTACTTGAAAATTCTTTCTTTGAAAATTTAATATAAAAGTAGAGTTTAAATTATATACATTCTTACAAGTTATTATGTGAAAATTTTTAATATTTTAATACAAAATAAACTAGGAATACTCGTAAATATAATAAAATGAAAAAAATAAAAAGAAAAAACAAAATAATAAAATAAAAAATAAAATAAGTGAGAAATCATTCAAGGAACTAAATAAATTAATATGTGTTTTGGAAACATGTATACATATTCAAAACTAACTATATATATATATATATATATATATATATATATATATATATATATATATAACTCACAGATTTTAAAAACCAGAGTAAAATATTTTAAGAAAAAATCAATTAATAAATACATCTTCTTCTATTAATACAAAAATAAGTGTTTAATATTTCAAGAAAACAGTTAGTAAATATTTTTTGTACAAGAAACTTGAAGAGTCAAAATTGTGATAACGGTTTTAGTCCTGATAACTGCTTTTGTTACTGAAATTCATATTCTAATTAAAGAAATTTACTTTCATAATCAATATTTTTTGTGTTTTTCAAAATTAAAAATAATATTAGTTTCAAAACATTTCAAATTTCTCAGTGATATTTTCTACTAAAAAAATTAAATAGTATAGATAGTATAATAAGTAATAATCATATTTTTAATAATTTCTAGAGTTGTTCAGAGAAATTTTAATTAAAAAGTTAAAATAAAACGTCCAGAAAGTTTTTAAAGCGGTATATCAAATTTTATGTATCTAATATAAATGAAAAAAAATCCGGGAATTTTCCGTAAAATATTTAATTTTTTATTTATCTTTTATTTATACTAGACTTGTTTTAGCTTAATGGTTCAGTAAACACAATATTTTGAATAAATTTCTTATCAGTTTTACACTTAAATCGTATACTTTCTTTTGTAGTACACCGTGAGAGAACTACATACATGTGACTGATGTTAACCAATCAGAACAGACACCTCGCGATATCTATAAACCAATTATTGATGATCGGGAATGAAAATGGTTAACGTGCTACTTGTTGAGTGTAGCGGGGGGAGCAACGTTGCAAGGAGGTGGTCAATCTATATGAAAAAAAAATTGTTTCATGGAAATTTTATAATGCAATTATTTTTTATATATAAAAAGATATTTTATAAATTACATATGTATACATACATACAAAATAAATACTTCCAATTAATTAATTGATTAATCTTAATACAAAATTCCATTATTATTTTTATACAAACTGAGTACAATATTACACTGATTTTCCTTTCACATTTTTAATCTTATTTCCCTTTACATTTTTAATTTCTTCGGGCTTTCAAAATTATATATGTATTATTTAGAAAACTTAATGTGATTGTGCAAACATTTTGACTATTTTTAATTCGTATCGATATAAAAAAAACTCTAAATTTATTGATACTTTTATTTTATAGTAAATAAATATAAATATAGTATTATATATATATATATATATATATATATATATATATATATATATATAATATACGCTCTCTCTATTGTTTCTTCATTAACGATTTGAAATTTGTTTCAAAATTACTAAATCATAAACATGAATCCAATTAATTTATACAATTTCAATTTGTAAAAGTGTTAACTGTTTAACTACACAAATTAACATTGATTTTTTGTTTGAAAAAGCCGAATAGTTTCAAAAAACAAGGTACATAAATGAACATAACAACTTTCTTGTTTTTAAATGCGGTCGCTTCTTAACTTCGAGCACATTTATATATTTAAAATGGTCGTGTAAAGAAAACACGTTTCGGTGGACCATCAGATTTGATCTTGTATGCAGAAGTTGTGTTATAAAATGAAAAATATAAATAAGTGCAGTTTTTTAATGACTTACATAATTCGCTGAACTGAAAATGTAAAAAAAGACTTTTATTTTTTCACCAGATATAATTTGTAATAGTTCTTATTAAATTGTCTTTTGGGGGAAAATCCACAATATGACATTAAAAAATAATAAATTTTATAATTTTTATAATTATATAGAATATTTTTAACATAATTCAAATAATTTAAACGATCAATGTTCTGATCTTAGCTGGGTTAATTCATTTTGTTTTTGTTATTTATACCATTTACTTTTTATTGATAAATCAATTACACTTCTTTCAACGTTTATCAATGTCTATACTGTTTGATATAGAAATTATATCCTCAAATTTCCAAAAATTCATTTATGCAGTACTATGAAAAATTTTATTTACACAAAGTATAGTAGGAAATTAATATTGTTTTATTAGTTATATATGTAATGATACAATTTGATAGTTATTTTATAAAAATCTGTATTTTTAACAAGAACTAGTTACTTCAACTTAAAAAAGTACTCAATTGTTATAGAAATGTTTTTACAGACACGTTTTTATTTATTTTTATTATTTATTGCTTTTCTTTTATATCTTTATTTTCTTATCATTTATTACTATATTTTCTACATACCAAATGGTTTTAAAAAGAAAACAATTCTTCAAAATATAACATATCATGAAAATGAACACAAACGTGCCGCTACTGTGGGGTGTTGGCAGCGACCACGTGGCGAAACGGACGTGGGAGTGATTTTATATTCATATGAAATCACAATCATTGGACATGTCGTGTTTGAATAAGCACCTGAGTGTATATATATACATATATATAAATATATATATATAATATATATATATATATATATATATATATATATATATATATATATATATACATATGTATATATTAAATATTCCCAATAGATTGCTAGGAGAGCAACAGCACAAGAGCCACACTTTGATTTTAACGCGCTAAGGAAGTGCTTTCGCCAACGCTCAATCTGCAACTATTGTGACCACCGCAATACAACTTACGAACGAGTAATATTATTTAGATTACATGATTTATGAATTCAATGACCGAAAAATATGTTTTAGTTTATTTTGTTATCCGTTCACCCACATGTGGGATAAATCAGTTGTTCTGGTTTTACATTTTTAGGGATCTGCTACGAAAATATACTTTAAAGTATGTTATCAGAGTCTGGGATACATTTGTTTGCTTTTTCATTTGTGCATATCAACACAGACGACTGAAATGAATTGATAATTCATTGATCAGTGAATTGCGATACTAAATAAATAAATATAAAATAATTAATCAATTTAAACAGATTTTCTAGAAAAAATGTTCCTTTTTTATTCTATTTTATTATAAACGAAATACTAGTAATATATTAAATATATATATATATATATATATATATATATATATATATAATTACATATATTTATGTATATATATATACATACATACGATGATAATTTATTAACTATTTACTAACAAGATTATTTTCAATTGTCAAATTTATTTTTAAGTTACTAATATTTGAAATACATAGCATACACATGCATGATATGATTAAACCTCATTAACCCAACAGTGTAATTTAAAATTAAAATAGAATTTAATTATTATAATATGTAAGCTTTAACATTTTTTAAACTTTTGTTACCAATATACTATAAATAGATATCTATTCTAATCAAAAAGCATGTGAAAATCATAAAAAATTAGTATTAGGTTGTTACAAAAATAATTGCAGTTTTTATCATTTTAAGTTTGCTGACGATTTTTCTAATTACAGTTATCTTTTATTATAGTCGTGTGATACATCATTATAAACAATAAAATTACCACTACTGATTCCAATTTGTGTCTATTGTTTTCATTTTTTAGTATTGTTGGATATAACCTCTTAAATTAGTCATGGAGAAGATGGAAAATTCGCGCGATTTATTTGTATGAGTTTAAATTGGGACGTAAAGCAAAAGAAACTGCTCGAAATATTAAATTTGTTTTTAGCTAAGAGTCAATTAGTGAACGTAAAGCTTAACACGGTTTTAAAAATTTCGTAATGGTAATGAAAGCTTTGATGACGAGCAGGGTCGTGGACGTCCTTCAGCTATAGACAATAATGATCTAAGAACCATTATAGAAGCTGACACGTAGAACAACTCGAGAGGTGGTAGAAGAACTCAATGTTGATCATTCAACAGTTGTTCGACATTTGAGCTTGATTGGAAAAACAAAAAAGCTGGATAAACGGATGCCTTATGAACTAAATGAACATCAAACAATTCAGCGATACGAAGACTGATCTGCGCTTCTTTTGGGTAATAAATTTATCTCTTTTTTGATCACATTGTCACATGTGATGAAAATTAGATTCTTTACAACAATTGAAAACGTTCATCATAACGGCTAAACCGAGAAGCACCAAAACAGTTTCCTAAACCGAAACTTCATGAAAAAAAGATTATGGTCTCTGTTTGGTGGTCGGCAAGTTGGCACCATTCACTACAACTTCTTAAACCCTGGTGAAACAATAATAGTAGAAAAATATTGTCAGGAAATTGAAAAAATTCATGAGAAGTTGCATCGTTTACGACCAGTATTATTCAATCGAAGAGGACCAATTCTTCTTTATGACAACACCCGATCACACGTCTCACAAATGACTTTAAAAAAATTAAATGAACTGTTAAACCTTATATCACCCACCTTATTCTCCGGACCTGTCTCCAACAGATTATCATGTTTTTAAACACTTGAGTAATTTCCTACGAGAGAAGATTTTCAAAGATCAAGCATCCGCTCAAAGCGCTTTCGATGAATTCGTTAATTCCAGGACTCCAGAATTCTATCTTGTAGAAAATAAGCAAACTTGTTTCCCCTTGGAAGAGATGTGGTCAGGCCAGTTGTCTTTATTTTGATTAATAAATATAATTTTTAACTGATATATGCAGCTTTATACTCGATACGTAAAAACCGCAATTATTTTTCATCAACTTAATATTATCTCTCTAGCAAAGAAACTCAGCTATACTTTTCATATTTCAAGTTTGAACTAATAAGGGCTAATTTAATATTTTACAGCTGTGCGTTTAATTTGAAGTATTGAAATAATGATGTGTTTTGGTGTAATTGTATGTAATTAATTTTATTTTTTTCTAAGCACGCAGACAAACACACACACACTTACATATCTTAAAATTACTATAAAAATATTATACCGACATGTGTATCAGCAACGCATGGACACGGAACCTAAAAGATAAGGATGGAATTTTTTCCTAATTTATTTTATTTCTTTGATTAAAAAATGAACGAAAAAAATCAGAAATACAATTTGTTATGAAACAAATTAAAACATACAAGGTTCCAGAAAAGGAACAAGTGTCGCAATTAACTGAACTACAAACGATTATGCGTGTTACACAGATGTTTATTAACGTGTTAAGTTGCTCCAATATTTATCATTTATTATTTACGTTGATCGTACATACGTAGGTGAAGACCAGACACAATAATCTGTAAGAATTTGTAACGTACCTCTTTATATTTTATTACGTACCTACTGTTACATTGGACATTTACGTGCCTAATACCGAACGGAAACAATAATTCATTATGTATTTGCGGGGGCTTAATGTGTAGCTTTTATAGTAATTTATTCATTCATCCGTTGAACAGTAAAATCAATGGAGATCAACACGCGTTCCACCTTTGCAATTTTTTTGGCGGGACGTTGAGAATGTAATACCTCACGATATTTTCCACTTTTTTATTGCAGTGTTTTATATAACTTAAAACAAACATACATAGAGATATAGAAACATATATATATATATATATGTATATAAATTATTCACAAAAAATACAACGTTGCTAAAAATAATTTATTTATGATGTTTATGTACACTAACATATATATATATATATATATATATATAACGACTACGTTGCGATATATATGTGATAATAATTATAAAGACATAAAGAGTTTTAAAAAATATGTCTATTGTTTCATTCGATTCATGTACAGTCTTATAATTAACAAGTGGACGAGCGCAGGGAGCCCGGGGGTTGATGAGTGCAGGGAGCAGAGGGCGAATCCCCTGAATATATATATATATATATATATATATATATATATATATATATATATATATATATATAATATTAGTACAACATTTCTATCACTGTTTGAAATATTTTCAACTCAAATTTGTTTGCAACTTCATATAAAAAACTTCAATAATTTTAAATGAAATTTCGGGCGCTAATAATGACCTTAGCTTTCATCGCGGCCTTAAACTACAAATAACAACAGTTAATGAAGTTATAGTTAATAAGGATAATCAGAACAATCAGAAATATTATTTTTCTTCTTATATATTAAGTTGGTAGAAAAATAATTTCGGTTTATGACAATTTCAATAATATGCGTAATATGCGGGTTTTGATTTTCCTAGCTGTTTTTTGTGTCCGGAACTGTTTGATGACTAACTCCTAACTTTTGAGATACCACTTGAATTGTTGTGTGTGGTTCTGATTCAACAAACGTTTTCATTTGATCGTTATGAACTGAAGACGAATGCCCGTGACTTTCTTCATCATCAAGCTTCTCGTCCTCAGTACAACATTTTTGGAACCACCATTATACCGTACGTTCCACAACAGTACCCACACCAAAATCATCGTTTAGTTTACGAGAAGTTTCTGCTGATTCACCACCCCTTTTGAATTCATAGAAAAATTACTCTTATTTACTTTTTTTACATATTTAATTCGATGGCCCAATTTGATACAAAATTAATAATAAATCCAAAATCGATGTTACCAAAATACAGACCGAAAAACGCACTCGAAAATGATATTAACATGAACACGATGAAATGACACATTCATTAAAAAAAATAAAGTATGAATTTAGAAAACGGAAACCGCATTTATTTTACTGCCAACCCAATAATTGACCGAATAATAAATTAACGAGTAAATTACAATAATAAACGACAAAACAATAAATATATACGAACATATATTTATGGTTTTCATATATAAGGAATAATTAAAATCGTCTCTCTCTCATATATATACATATATGTATGTATATATATATATATATATATATATATATATACATATCATCAAAATTATAAAAACCGTAATTATCTTTGCATCAACCTTATAAAATGAGAACAATTTTATCAGCTACGTTAAAACTGAACTGTATTTTAGGCCTTATAAACTATTGAAATCTAAGAACAATTATATAAAAAAGAACTATCAGTACTAAATATAATTCATTTCATAGTGATGGGTGTGCATTTGTTGAAGTTTATTCTCTTAGATGACATAATTGAAACGATTATTTTCTTGCTAATAAATATGTATGGAAAAACCAAACTCAATGAACGTATTGATGAATAGTTGAACATATTAATCACAACTATGAATACCTCATTAGTATTTTTACCAACAAAATGAATATTGTTCATTTAAAAATAACAACAAACAAACATGTATTTAAATCATTTTGAGAAAGTGTCTCATGACGGTTGATTTATATTCTTTAATATATATATATATATATATATATATATATATATATATATATATATATGTATATATATATATATATATGTGTGTGTGTGTGTATGTATATATATACAATGCGCTACCGCTCATCAATGAATTAAATTTTAATGACTTTTCACACATAGCCCATTAATAATTATGCGCATCTAATTTCGAACTTTTATCAGATTATCTCCCGTGAATAGAAATCATTGTTGTGAATGAATATAAAGTTATGTACTTAAGTAAATCGTTACATTATCCATTTAAAGAGTAGTTAATTTCACTTAATGTACGCAGGGGTAAAATATTATATATTTATTATTGTTAATAATGTCACTTGACTGAATTCATAATGATGGTATATGAATGCATTGTGAATGAATTTGCCAAACCCATTGAATGAATGAAATTGTAAAACCTGCCTAGGCCCACGCGTTTGCTTTAATATTTACGTTAAATATTTTGGCAGTGTCAACGGAATATAGTTTAGAGTCGTTTCTTAGACGCTCGCGTGAAGGGTGGTCCCGCACGATTTTAATGACGTTATATCAATTAATTTCATCGATTCAAGTTTGTTTGCCTTCTATATTCGAATGTTTGTTTTATTTTTCACATGACTTTCGTATCGATAAAACCATCATAATGTATACACATAGACTGTTTCAATATCAATAATGTGTAGAATTATTTTTTTTACAAACACATGATGGGAGCTCTAGTAGATTTTTATTATTATTCGCACTAAAATATATATTAACGATGTATATATATATATATATATTTTCTTCATAAACATAAATAATGGCGCTTTTAATTAACTGTCTCTAAATTGACATATTATTCATAGAAATGTCATTAATTATTTAAATACCCTCGTGGTTCTATATACTCATGCACATGTGTATGTGTATGTGTATGTGTATGTGTATGTGTATGTGTATTATATATATATATATATATGCGTTTAAGTGTTATATGTTTTTGTACTACAAACAAAATTCTAAAAAAACATTTATTTAGGAAATTCCACACATTTCCTCTTTCCAACCTAAGAAATAAATTTTTATTCATAGTAAATATTTCTTATTAAAATTTGTGTATGCATGTTTCAAATACTAGTTTATAAGAAAATTATTTGTAGACAATTGAAACAGTGAAAAAATCCATACGTACAATAAAATCGATTGTATCCGAATGGCTTCAGTCTCACCGATTTTTATAACTAGACCAAATATTTTATTTTATTTTTCTTATATTTTAAATATGTTTATTTTTTGATAAATGTCGTTTTAATACAAAATTAGTGTCTGTTGTGAATTTTTTATAGCTTGTTATTTAGAAATATACACGGTTTTATATAAACTTAGTACGCTATAAGAATTATAAATTATAAAGTCACATTTTATTTTAGAGACATTTCTTTCAAAAATAGATGCTGATTTTTAACTATGAATTTATAAAAGAGAAAACACTCTCTTTATAAATATAATCATGAAACAATTTATATAAGCTTGAATAGAATTTTAGAAAAATTAAATATTTCTAATAGGAAAAAACTCAAACTATTATGAAGTTACTCCTGTAAAAAAGAAAATATAAAAATGTAATACAAAAAAACAGTGTAGTACAAGTACAATGCATATATTTTTTTAATCCATAATGATAAAAGTTCATCTACCCTTCTTATAACACATTTTTCTAAATTTAAAAACACAAGTTTTAATATAGAACTTTTATACTGAAATAGCAAACAAATCAGATCACAAACAAATTAATTATAACACTTACAGCGGCTAAACCACCAAACATTTACAATTTACTATCACTTTTGCATATATATTTTCTTTCCCTACGATTACAAAAAAAAATATTATTGATCGTTAACCATTATCAATATGATCAGTAATTAATTATTAAACATTCTGATCAGAAATAAGTGTGGTTGCCAAGAGTGAAAAATCATTTGTGAAACGAATCGGAATAATGCAATAAATTATCTGAAAGGAATATAGTTAATAAATTATAAAAAATATATATTCCTCCAATAATTTTCTCTATTCGACACAAATATACAGAAATTCAACATAACAAAGCGCTAATTTATAAAGTAATGTCGTGTGAGATCAAATGAAATTCTTATTGAAAATGAAAGTATTTTGTTTGATTTAATGTTTATAGATTATGAATTAATCTGTAACAAAATTGGATATAAAAACTTTGGTTGACTGTAAATATCAGTATATATATATATATATATATATATATATATATATATATATATATATATTTCTCGAATAAAATAATAGTAATTTTATTTGAAAGCACATAATTATTAATAAAAATGTACAATTTGATAAATAGTATTTACATATAATTAAAGTGTCGTTATGTACATAAAATCTTCACCTTAAAACATTGAGGTATGATATTAAAAATTAACAACTGTGGTTAATAAAATATTAAAGTATAATATGACATTGTCCAAGTCGTTCCTATCACGTATAATAAAACTCATTAGAGAACAGGCCATTTCCAAAACTATATTTCGTAACGTGTGTTGGTAATAAGCATTTTATGACCTCACCAGCAAAAAGGAGTGAGGATATTTTATGAATACATTTACTCGATCAAAATCGCTACCAATTTGATACGATCTTTTTTCGATGTCGCAAGTTTAGTGCCTGGGAACGTCCGTTACGCTCGTGTATAGACAAATTCACATCGTTGAATTAGAAGGTCAACTAGTGTATTTAGAAGATACGTAGAAATAGATGTACTCAACATACTGCCATATTGGAGGACTCTCTCGCTTTTGTTCACTCGCACACTCATTTACCTGTCGTCAAGAACAAATATAAGAAATTCCCGACCTGTTTAAACGAAAATATATGTGACATTATGTAGGTATGTATAAATGTATATAAATATTTTCATATTGTCAACTCGGATCTACAAGTAAAAAGTACACGAGTGTACACACATGTTCTATGGATTGCAGAAAAGTGGGTTGGAATATAAATGAACCAAAGCGTTCAATTCAATCATTTTCTCACACGAGTTTCGTAACAGGAATAATAGCTGTGTCTTTGTTGTAAACAATAACAGACGAGAAGGTGTAAATTATTACCTGTAAGCATAAGGTAATAAGCTGCGTCATGTTAAAGATCTTCTGAATTGTGTCATCCGATACAATCAACATTAAAATGTTATTAATACGTAATCGGGATTTTTTATCGATATTCTTATACATTCCATTCAGCTATAATCTACCCATCTCGTAAAATATTAAACACACATCAATTCTGAAAGACCTCGATAATTAAAACGAATAAAATATGATTTATATTTTTTATTATACAAAAGATTCTTTTAAGATATTTCCGACGAGTTATTGAAAATATTTAATCTTCAGAAAGAATTAATAAAATATTTTATATGTTGTCATACTTTTAAATACTGTATTTTTAAAGAATACATTTAATAATTAACTTTTAATATCGCTTTACAAAAAAAAAAAAACACTTTTATAGTGAATTTGATGTTTACAGACTATGAACATTTTTATTACTTCTCAAGGAATATAATGGATACTTAAAAATTAATAAATTTAAAAAGGTCCTTATTTATATTTATGTCAGCATCGCTTTGTTTCTCTTTCTTTCTTTCTATATATATATATATATATATATATATATATATATATATAAATATGTATAAATATGTATGTATGTATATATATATATATATACTACATTAATTTAATGAAAAATAAAAACAAATTTTACATATTAATATTGTAATTTTGGTAAAACAATCAAATATAACTGTTCAATTTTTAGTTTACTTTCGCAAAAAAGAAAATTTAATTATATATATATATATACATATATACATATATATATATATATATATATATATATATATATATATATATATAATTAAAATATCGAAGATCTGGTTTAAAATATAAAGCTGCACTACATCGAGTATTCTTCTAATAGCACCGAAAAACATTTACATAGGTAGTAAAAAAGTACTGGACATTCCAATGAGGTAAGATGCTAGAAGAACCGAAAGATCTATCTGAAGAACAAAATTGTTAAAAAAAAGTCTCGGAAATGTAAAGTGTAAACAGTAGAATTGTAAATAGAAACGCACAGGTGTAGACAAATGTGCAGGTATTTCTCGCATATTTATTCACATCCGTCATGTATTGCTGAATGGAATAATTTAATTGAAAAATTATATGTTCTTTACTTAAATTTATTTACAGAATACAAGTATATATATATATATATATATATATATATATATATATTTATATATAAATGTATATACACACACACACATTTATATATATATATATATATTTGTGTGTATGTGTATGTATGTTGTATGTGAATAAATGATGTATATATAAACTTTACTCAACTCAAGTGCGATATTTATTTTTATTTCTTTAAAATTTACATTGTTAAAGATAAAATTTACGAATGATTTTTTTTGCCATATATATATATATATATATATATATATATATATATATATATATATATAAACACCTTTTCCTAAATTCCTACTTCACTGCCCTCAAAGCGGTGGAAAGGTATAAACGGAATTCCAAGAAGATGTACTGTAATACTTGCTGAATATCGGTAGGTTTAAATATTTTCAGAATACTTTGAAAATATTTCCAGACAAAATGAAGACGTACTAGCCAATAGGCAAGTTGGATCAGCGAGGCCAACTTGTCTCTCGCTGTGGTAGTGGCTGGGTCCAACGCAAGTTGGCAGAAGGTGCTAAGAATCCCCGGAGACTAAACCCCTACTTTCTCTCTGTCTACTTTCTCCTACCCAGTTCCTTTACCTTTCACCTTTGCATCTATAATTGCAGGTCGTTATCCAACAAACAAATATTGGAAGAACTTGAAGAAGAACTGAGAAAAATTAAATGGAATATAACAGGACAGTGATCATCGGATGGTAAAAAGCAGAGTATACATAAACGCAAGACTGGAGAGAAGAAAACTTTTTATAACTTCGAGGAAGACAATAAATATTAAAACTTAAAAAAGAAAAGGTGGAATTTGAAATAGAATTAAAAAATCGATTTTAGATATTAGAAAACGAAAATGAGAATGTCAAAGAAAAAAATGATTAAAATTATTAAAGAGACTGTACAATAAACAGGAGAAACTCTTAAAATAAAATCAGATACGAAAATATCAGAAAAGAGAAGATGCTTAATGAAGAAGAAACGAGAAATGAAACTAACGGACAATGTAAAATATAGAATCGAATACATCAATCGAAAAGAAACCGAAGGAGAAAAAACACTGAAACTGAAAAACGGAGATATTTTTTATTACCATCGACTGGAATAAGGAAACACAGGATGGATTCATAAGAGGCTAAAGAATAAAATGGCAAGACTGGTAATTCAGATATCGAAAAGGTATCAAATACAATAAATGTATATATATATATTCTAAAAGGAAGATAATAGATAGTAGATCGTTTAAATTGACAAAATTACAATTCTTTTATTCAATGGCGAATCATTAAAAGATAAATATAATAATGATTACAGTGATTAAAAGTATACCGATTTTTATCATATATTTTAAATCACATTAAGTAAATTATTAATCTCCAATAGAAAATTAAATATTTACTTTTATATTAGGTTTACGCAGAAAACTGACTGAATTCCGTTTTAATAAATAAAAAAAAAAAAAAACAATATGCTCATTCAGTTAAGTTTATTTTTTACTATTTGATTATTTAAACTTTTACAAAAACTAAGTATATATAGATGTGAACTCCATCAAGTGAATTACTTACATAATAAAATTCGTCAAAGTGTTGCTATCTCACATCAAAAATGAGTACTTTCTTTTTCTATGATTTGAAAAAGATTCGCTTTCATATTAATACAATGAATATTAGTCTTATATTCGATTATGTAATATAGTATAGACATTTTGTCATGTAATATTCTTAATTTTTTCATATAGGTTTGGATATACAATTCAAAAGTACAATAACAATCTCTCTATCACTCACAGTTTCTTTTTGTTGTTGGCATATTAATGTTTATACATTAGGTTACAACTTTTCATGCTATTGCCTTTTGGAATAATTAAAATGTTATTTGGCCAGACATAACATGTCGAGACGTATCCCAATGTAGACAGACACCGAATCAATCAAGCGCGTTATTATTTTCAAATAGATTGTTATTTTCTCAAGTTTCTATTTTTAATTTGTTTTTATGTCGTGCACCATTTAAACAGTCACTATGCCAAGGAATTGTGTCAATTATCTCAGTAAATTTTATGTGCACTGGACACATTTTTAAATCTTAAGAAATAAACATTACTTTATTTGTTAAAAAAGGAAATAAGTTATATTTCAGGTGAAAAGTAAGCGATTCGAATAAATTTTAAACACCTCAAAGCTAATTTAAATCACAATAGTGTGAAGAGAACCTATGAACAATTTATCAGAATCATAGATAAAAGAATATTCGTCTGAAATTAGATTGTTATTTTTATTTAACAGACGTATTAGCAATTAAAGTCAAATTATATTGTACAGCACTCAAATTATCATAAGTAATGAAAAATCTCCTGTACAATGGCTAAATGCTAATAACCACCAGAACGTTGTAGTTCAGATAAAGAAGAACTGGACGAATAGTAGGACAATAATGGTAATGATTTAATATTTAAAGTTAACATTTCGTCCTATGATCCTACTTCAATAAAACAATCGATTTAAATGACATTATTCAAAATCTAAATTTTCAAAAAATATGGCCGAATTTGTGATTTTATCATTAAAAAAGATAAAATTATTTTGAACATGACATCAAAATAGTAAGAAAATATATAAATGAAAAGATTATTATTGGACACTGAAGAGGGGCATTTTAAAGGAAAAGTATAGGAAGAAACAGGCAATAGCTATATTCTAATTAATGAAATAACTGTATGTAAATGTCGGAGAAAAATGGTTGAAATATGAAGCTATGTTCACTCATTATTCTTAAGCGTACAGAGAAAACCTAAATATATGTACTACCATAAATGTATGTACTGTTTGTCAGTGTAATTGATCTGTACGAATACAAATAAAAGGAAAAGTGAGGTTAATACAATCTTTGTATTATCATACCTGAACTATTAATACTTTAATAACATATTTTTAATATACTGAATATATAAGTATTTCATTAAATTTATTTTGAAGAATTCATAAATTCCAATAATAATAATAATAATATATATATATATATATATATATATATATATATATATATATATATAAATTCTAATAGTATATGGCCATTTATTATTGTGAAATTAAAATATATAAGTTAAGATTATTATTGATATAAAATGAAAACCCAAAAACGACATATTTGTGGTAGTGCATTTTACGTTCTGTGAAATTTAGACACAATGTGTACAAATAAAATGTCTTTCATTTCTTTTCATGTTTATATTACTTCACTTGATTATATACAATGGTTTCTTTGTCAAAATGTTTGTGTATACAGAAATACATTAAATAAATGACACCAAAAATTTGACCAATGGATCTAGTTAATTATATATCTTTTATATTATGAACATCAATAGCATAATTATATATCCTACCTTTAGTTAATTGCACCAAAAGTTTTCAAATTGGAACACTGAACATGCACCGTGTCGTAGTCTTCTATGTGACAGTATTATTCACCACGTGGTCAAAAACAATTTAATGTATGTGAAATATAAGAACGTGAATCGAAAAAAATGTACCGATTAATGAAGTGTTCGCGCATTATGTTACAAATTTCACTAGATTAATTGTTCGTTTTGTTTTAAAACACTTAATAAAAGTTAAATTTAATGCGTGGGAATAAAATTCCACATGAACGCACGCACGTCTTCTAATTACATGTCAAGACATGCGCATTATGAAATCAAAATATATAAATATTACTTTTATCCAAGTTGCCTATGATATTTATACACGGAATATATAATACCATAAACAGTATCACATACACATACATATATATATATATATATATATATATATATATATATATATATATATATATATATATAATATATATATATATAAGTGAAGTACTGTATTTCGAATAAAATATTCATTACAGGAGGTTTGTATATATGTAATTCATGATCGTATATATATATATATATATATATATATATATATATACTGATACAAATAGATTTAATATACAAAGGCTGCATATCCTATGTCAAATTTTTATATACAAACACTTACATAATGGTCAGATAAACTAAATAATTATTTAATTGCCGACTATTTTATTTAATAATACATTTTAAACACTGATATGTTCATAACAGCAGCGTTTCTCAACCTATGGGTTGCGACCCAATATTGGGTCTCGTTAAAATTTTAATGGGTCACGAAATGATATTTGCTGCCTTCCACAGAAATACTTGTATTACTGAAATATTCTCTAAGAACTAAGGACAATAGATGCATCTTTTAAATACTGAATATTTTTTAACAACTTGTTTTCTTAGTTTTTTTTTTTTAATATTTCCCACGTACAGGATATATTAGTTTGGGCAATAAATCATTTTCAACAATATCAATTAAATAATTTAACTTTATTAGAACAAGAAAATTTAATTGAATTATCAACGGATGGGAGATTGGAAATAAAATTTAAAGGCGACCACAATAATTTACTAAAAGTTTGGTTAAAAATTGAAGAAGAATATCGATTTCTGAGTGAAAAGGCAATAAAATTGTTACTTTCATTTTCAATAAATCATTTAGCTGAAAGTAAATTTTCAACAAGGCTTTCAATAAGTTTACAAAACCGATTCAACATAAGTTCAACAATGAGAACTGCATTAAACAATTCTATTGAAGTAAAAATTAATAAATTAATTGAAGATAAACAACAACAACAACAGAGCTATTAAATATTATCTTGTATTATTGTATTCATAATTTATGTAAGAATTTTTAATAAATATAATTCAAACTATTTTAGTGATTTTTATAATTTTGAAACAACCTGTTTTATTTAAACCGTTAGTTTACATGTTTACATAGTTCAATTTCAATAACAAAATTCTGAAATTGAAGTGTTTGTTATGAATCTAAATTCGCCTGAACCGCTCTCAGAAGAAATATACTCAATGTTACATTTCACAGGTAGCAGTTATTATCAAATATGCACAATTTTATTTATTTATATAATATACAGTGACTCCAGTCTACCAGGTTTTTAAAAATTTTATATTGTAAACATTTGGGTCGCGGAACCATTACAAACAAACATATTGGCTCACGCGGTAAAAGGATTGACAAACTCTGCATTACATTACATATTATATCTTATTCGAGTAATCAAACGTTTTTAATTGTCTAGCTGCTAAATAGTAACATGAGAGATATAACAACAGAATTGAGAATAACTATTATTATTATTCTTATATATATATATATATATATATATATATATATATATATATATATATATATATATACATTCAAAGTAAAAATGAATGAAAGTGAAAAGAATCCTTAATATATTACTTATGAATCGTACATTCGGTTTTCAAACATTTAATATAAAAGAAAGAAAACATTTATTGGAAAAAAAATAATGTTTTTAAACGTATTTTCTTAAACTACAA